>JAAIXJ010000092.1:243826-378963 GCA_013403705.1 Heliconius hermathena | reverse complement strand
GTCGTGGCGCAGGGGCACAAAATGTGACTGTAAAACCGACTGGTTGTGGGTTCGATCCCCACTCGAGGAGATGAAATATTTACTTAAATTTATATTTGCATTTCTTCGCTCTGGTGTCGAGGACAAGCCCGGCGTTGAGTTCTGCCACTCAACACTCAATGCCTCCAGAATTCGGCAGAAAATGGGGAACGGAGTGTCTTAACATTAGGTTCCCTCTGCTTACCCTGCAGTGTGCGGGATACAGCGTGAAGCTGATTTATTGATTTATTTATTTTGAAAATAATAATTCATTTCCTCGAATGGGGATCGAACCCACAACCTGTCGCGTTTACGGTCACACTTTGTGCCCCTGCGCCACGGCTGGCTTCAAGAAGAATTATTACACGTAATTACTGTTATTCCATACACGTTATTAAACATTAGTATTCAAAGCGCTATTATATTTTCACTATCGTTCAATGTCCATTGTGTGCAACACTTTCAATCAATAATAAGTAAAAGTAAAGCCTAATATGAGCTATGGACAATAAATAAAAAAAACACGTTTTATTTTTTTAGGAATTTTAAAAAATAATGCTTTATCTCGACTCGTGCAATTGAATGATATTTTTAAAAAATAAAAAATATATAGGTATGTGTCCTCGCTTTATTCTCAATGACTTTGTACATAAGTTTTTTTATATTTTATATAACAACCGAAAAAATAAAAACATTAAAAATATTGTTATTAAGAACGCATGTAAAATATTTTTTATTGATAATGTTTACCAAGTAAGTAAAACAGTAATTTTATATAATATCCACATAAACTAAATATTCTTGCACATTAAGCTATAGATAAGCACTTATAGCTTTTGATGGATTCCACGACACGTGAGAACAAAAATTGTGAATTACTTTACGCTGTATACCGCATATAGCAGTGTAGTCATCGTGGCCTTATTGTTAAGACTCTCCGTTTCCAACGCGCCGCCTAATCTTATAAAATTATTCATTCCCCTAAATGATAAATGAATCCGCAACCGTCGCCTCTGACAGATTACAGCCTCGTCCTGTAAAAATTTGACAAAAAATATATTTTTAGAATATATTTAAATACTTTCTCTTTTCTTCCGCAAAGGTATTTGGATATGGCAATAAGCTTATTAAATTGTCGATTCTTACTCAAAATTTACTAGGACCTCACATTAAGCCAAAAGTAATTAATATTTATATTAAATGAAACAAAAATTCATAGGTACATTCATTCCAAAATATACTCAATTAACAAATATGTAGTCAAAACTGCGCCAGTTGTTGCGCAGTGGTAAAAGCGTTTTACTTTACAGTCACATTTACATGTGACATATTGCGGTTTCAATTTCCACTCGAGGAAAAATAAATATTTAATATTTAATTTCTTAGCTCTGGCGTCGGAGCAAAAGCGTGGCGTTGAGTTCCGCAAAGTGAGGAACGAAACTATCTTAATGGAAATGAAGAGTTAACACCTGGTTTCTAGATTTCCTCTGCTTACCCTATTATGTGCAGGATACAGGATGAAACATGAATAAAACAAAATAAAAAAATATCCATAATAATAGGCACATGTAGAACTCAATGTATTAACTACTGCTTAATTTAAAAATATCAAACAGTAAAAATTAACAAAATAAAGTTAAAAAAAATAAGACGATCATAGTATAATACCATATAATACGATATTTATAGATAATATATTTTATTTTAGAACAAATTATCACATAAAATTTGCTAACCGACGCACGGTCACGCTGCGGCCATCATACTCACCTACATTTTCAATGTCACAAATATTTCACGTCATGACGATACAGCAGTACGTACAGACATACAAGTTATGCTCTTACGCCTACAACTAACCTTGTCGGAACTGGAGCAAAAGCACTGAGCTCGCAAGCTTAAGTAATACTTATCAGATGTAAATGCAACGCCAGCTGTGCATTGAAACAAAACATTATGGTCCTCTTGTAAGAACGAATTGTTGACACGGTAGAGTACCGCTAGAAATTGTGAATGTTTCGTATGTTATAGTAGAAATAAATTACTTAAGCTTGGCATGTTGTAAGCTTTTCATTAGAGATTTATTATGGATTGGATTTTAATGTGAAATGTTTATTTTCCACTGTTTCCCGCTTTATCCAGGCTAAGAAAATGAAAATATTAATAAATATTATAATTTCATTCTTCCGAATTGGAATCGAACTCACAATCGTCGCGTTACAGTCACACGCTTGTGCCCCTGCGTCGCGACGGCCTCTATCTATCTATACTAAATATAATGCATTTTGCATTGTATTGTTTACTCGTAATCGTATCAATGGTATTTATTAAGTTTTGTTCCAAAAAAAAAATCAACATTAGATAAGAGTCTCAAAATTTGTCTTTATAAATGTAAAATGAATATATCTAATCTACATTTTTACCTTAAATAAAAACGTTTAGGAAAAGGAAATGTAAACTACATCGATTTAATTTTAATATATTTCACTAAAAGTAATTACAACGGTATTAATACTGCTCTTGATCTGTCAAAATCCACTGATACTAATTGCAATGAAGGTCGTATTCTTTATATAACCCTGACTCATGAGACGAAGACGAAGGTGGCAATCGCAGTTCTATGATCAATAATAAATAGCATTAGAGGTTATGTGCCACCATTTTATTATTATTACAACTATAAGTAATTACTGTTATTATATACATAGAATATGTACATACATACACATAAATTGACAAAACTACTTACAATGTAGTAATATTATGTAAATGAATGTTTTTACAGTCTGGAAAAACATATTAGTATTAGTTTTCATCATTCCTTACACTCGTACTTTTGTAATGATAACCATATTTTTTAATTTTTTCCGTTTTATGTAAATTAATTTAAATATTGAAATCATAAATATTATTAAGAGGCCGTAGTGGTGCAGTGGCACAATGCGTGACTGTAAGCGCGACGGTTGTTGGTTTGATTCCCACTCGGAGAAATGAAAAGCTTAATATTTTCATTGGCTTGCTCTGGTAACAAGTCAAAACGCGGCGTTGTGTTCAGTTAAAAAAGTCAGTCAATATCAGTTAAGTTAAAAAAATATATGATTAATTTTTTTTTAATTTTTCCAGATTATTTCAGATCCAGTGTACTGTTGTGATGAACAATGTATAAACAGAAGCTATTTTTGCTGGTACGTATTTGTGTCATATTATTTTGTATTTCTTGTGACTAAACTAATAACCTATATTTAATTAATATATGACTTGTCAATTACCATATTATTACAACAGGGTAAAGAAGCTTCAAAATGAAATAAGAACGCTTTAGTTAATTTCACTTATATTTTAAGTTTCAATACTACTTTCATTAATTTTGCTTACATCTCCTGGTTTTTACAATAATATATTTCTTTCTTAAATATTTTTTTACTAATATCAAAGAAAATATTATAGTTCAAAAAGTTTGAATTGACTTAATATGACAGATATCTAAAAAATAAAATAATACGACTAAAAGTGATATTTTAAATGTCGTCCTGATTTTTCACTTTGACTCATTGATAAATAGATACAGATCTAGCTCGCAAAAAGTGTTTAAATAGACATAAATAACGTATGATTATATTATATATAGGTAAATGGTTTAACTTTAACATATGAATAAACCCTAGCTTATCAAGACGCTATACATAATTAATTTTCAATAAATTCGCAATGAAGCGATCTATACTAAAACTTTTATTGTATATCGACTTCCTTGTTTCCTATCATAATTTATATTACACGCATGATGTAATGTTGGAGACATGAATTTCACTTTTTTATGTTTAGTCATCTACCAGTGTGTTTTATTAGACGTGTACGCGGTAAGCTGATTTAGTTATATAAGCTACTTAAGTAGGTAATATATTGTTATTAAGAATATTTTTGATATAAATATAAACTTTTTCTTTTGCGTTTTAGTCATTGAAAGCCACATTCCAATCACAAACAGGCAGAACAATGAGTTATTTATCATTGCTGAGCAATCAATTCTTTCTTGATACGACGGTGGCTAATGGATTCGATTCTATAGTTTTTTCAATTTTTTATAATTAATAGAGTATATAGAACAAAATATATTATAAACCTCTTGTATAGAAAGACAAATACTTGTCGCAATGAAATATCTAAATTATAATTTTTATTAAAAAAAAGCTGACTTCCACCGGATTTCATAATTAGAACCTAAGCAAACTCTCATCAAACTACCTTTGACGTGAAAAAAATTCTGAGCACATTAAAAAAATACAATCGAATTGATAACCTCCTCCTTCGTCGAAGTCGGTTAAAAAATATAATTTTGCTAATAAATAATAGACGTGATTGTTACTTAATATATTATAAACACCTGTATGGGTTATGTGGGTTGTCTACTTAGCATTTGCAATCAAGATATTTTAGAATTTTTTGTGTAATCCCACCTACTGTATTAGGTTCGAATGCCATTTAAATTATCAAAAAAACTTACAACTCAATGAACCTTGATGTCATGGATCTATTCTTAATGAATATATTTTAATTTTCAGCGTTACAATAAGGATGTTGTATGTGTAATTAACGAGGTAAATACTTTATTACATTATGGAGAATTTGGAAATATTATCGATCTTCCTAAAATTACTATTGGGATGTTAAATTCCCAATACTTTTACTTACGTTTATGTCTAACACTCTAACGTAAGTAATATAAAAAGACAAATTTACGAGTCAATTTCACCTACAATAAATTTGCCATATTTTAGCAGATTTTCGTTATATGTTTCGCTTCGCAAATGTATTCATAGAACGCACAAGTGCTAAGCGTAACAAATTCTTATGCAAATTATTTGCATAACCAAATTTATTGTCTATATAAATAAAAACATATCACGAATACAATTTAAATATGAAATATATCAATAGGCCTCAATTAAAAAAAAAACTCGCCACGGTGCGATTTCCGCCCACGTTTTCTTTTCATTATAAATATTGAAATATAATTTTTAGATAATTTAATGACAACTATCTGATCTTATACTTTTAATTTAGGATAATTTCCCGATATGCAAAACCATAGCAAGAGCCAGTCGAAGAAATGTCAATAACAACTTACCAATTTACGAACCTTACTTACCCAACATAAGGAATGCAAAATTTTATAACTGTACATCCCTAGAATGCACGCAAGTAAAAATATATTCTATTACCCAAATAACATCACCACCGATACCATTGCGTTACTGTTACCAGGAAACACTAGAAGATTATACGTGTGAACCTTTAAAGTACTATAATTATAAAAATATTGACAAACTATTATTTCTATCGAACAACGTACCCAATAAAATATTTTACTTGATCGATTGTTTGGCGTACTCAGACGGTGGGCGGGTGTGCCATAAGAAGGACGAAGTTGATTCACACACCAAATTAGTAGATGTTGGGAATATAGCGAGGCCGAATGAGACTAACGTGTTGTCCCAAGACGAATTCATATGCGAGGAGACTCAAAATAAAATAATTAACTGTGATCTCGATAGATTCGTCCCCTATCCTGATGGCTTAAAATTAAAAGATTTAATCGATATTGATTCAAAAATTCTATTAAAAACTGATGGGCAATTAGTTACTCTGCAATATACGTGTGCCGATTCTTGGTGTGGATACAGCGGTGAGATAGTTCGTACACGAAGAGCTGAAAGGTATGAACCTCCTGGTGGTAAAGTGTACAGGTGCTACTATGCGAAAAGACAGCAAATTTGCAAAGAGTTATATGGAAGCATCAGAAGCTTATATAATGAACGCGACTGGCTTAGCACCTAATATATTGCTTATTTATTTAATTGCTTATTTATATTTTCAATCCACAATAATAATGACTGCATAAATAAGTTTCATATTAATCCTGTTTTTAAATAGCATCGTTCCCGTTTTCTTTATCTAAACTAACAATATATAACACAAATAATGTACCTACGTATGTATGTACGTATGTAGCATTGATTTGTATGGCGTTCGTCGCTATACCTGAACATTTTGATCGGTTTATTCATGAACATGAATATTAATAAAATACATGCGTCGAATCACTTATCATAGAAATATGTAAGTGAGCGGATAACATATCCATATGATCTATGGAGCTTGATTATGCAGCAACATTGCATAACTAATACGTAACACGATTATACTCCCTAATAACTAATTAGGTCACAGAGATCCGTATAGTCGTATTCTATAATTAATCAAAGCCTAATTCAATTTGCATTTTAATTATAATAAACCAATAACCATTTTATTTTTAAAATTTATACAAATAGATATATAAATTTAAAAAATAGTGTGCGGGATACA
The DNA here is from genome assembly GCA_013403705.1 of Heliconius hermathena. NCBI lineage: Eukaryota > Metazoa > Arthropoda > Insecta > Lepidoptera > Nymphalidae > Heliconius > Heliconius hermathena. Next base: position 372,576 of record JAAIXJ010000092.1, on the reverse strand, counting down.
GCGTGAAGCTGATTTAATTTTAAAAAATAGAATGATATGTTCTATTGAAAAATTGTCTCTTATTATACATAAGTTTTGTTATATTTTTTTAATAATAATACTGCCACAGATTCCATTTATGAGAATTTAAGAATTGAAACGATTTGACATTTTTTTTTTATTTTTATATTCAATCAATTTATAGTATATTGAAAACCAGATAAGTATATGCACATGTAGGCGGCTATGAGCGGTTAATGTAAGACACCTTGGTCTTAAACACAATTTACGTCACTAATTCTCGAATCAACGAGTGCTGGTACCAGATACATTTTACTTTCATGCAATCGCCCTGTCAGTGAAAGTGGACGATGCTCCAACTGCGCCTATATGTAAGACCAGACTTATTTTCAATTTCGCAAACCACACATCGATTGCCTTTTTTAAATTAATTTCATCAATATTTATACTAACTTTGTATCAAATCAAAATAAAAAATATCCATTTAAAACCTTCTAAATTTCTTAATACAGATATATTTTTTCTTTAAATACCTTGAACTACTCGCAATATTCATTAAAAAAAGCTGTTTTTTTAACCACATCCGTTACAACGAAATTATTTCTTGTGTAATATTTAAATTAATAAAATAATTAAAAAAAACATTTAATGTTTATATACTGTACTCTAATATTACGATGCAGTTTGATGAATAAAGTGTAAAGTGTATAAATTAAATACTTATTTAATACGTATAGCCCGACAGTGAGATTGCCCATGTCCCCCGTGAATACAAACAATGGTTCAGGTTTTCTGAATAAAGAGCTAACAAAACTCTCTGATATACATTTGTTTAGCTTCACGCTCTATCCCGTGTATGGCAGTAAACAGAGGGAAAATAGTGTTAAGACACTCCGTTCTCATTAAGACACTTTCGTTTCCATTTTTTCCATATTGCACCAAATACATTGCATGTTAAGTAGCGCAACTCAACGCAGCGCTTTACCTTGACACCGGAGCTAAGAATTTAATTTCATTTACTAAAAAGTGGTAATCGAAACTACAACGTGACTGTTATACATTGCCTACAATATATTGTATCACAACATCTAGCCTCATCGACAGCAATCAATCCACAGTAACCTTCATTTTATCAACGCTTGTAAACGTATCACTGAACGGATTACAAACAATAGCGTGACAGGAACCTTGCACCGAATACTCTCAACGCTCGGAAGTAGCAACTGTTTGGCACACAATGAGCATTCTTGTTGAAACTGTTTAACGTAACGAGAATGAAATAATGGTACCCGATGATATCTCGTTGTTTAAGAATAAATAGACGAAGGAAATATGGGGTTAGTCTAGTTAAAAAATATGTATGGAAGTATTTACGAAAAATATGATCATATATTAATACTAAACTCGAGAAAATTAAATTGTTATATATTTTAATTTCTTTGATCTCGTGTCGAGTCAATACGCGGAGTTGAGTTCCGTCTGTCAACATGCAATGCCACACCATTCGGCGGAAAGTGGGCAGCGACTAGGCTCAATCTGCCTACCAAGCTATTTGCGGGAAATTATATAATTTTATATTTATTTTAGTTAGGCCTTATTTAAAATTATAGTGTTATGTAACTTTTTTATATGAAAATAAAAATTTAAATAGACATTAAACTTAAGTTTTAAAAATATAAGTAAATGGGTAGCCAGTGGCCAGTTACAGTAAGACAAAGCAAATGTAGAGCAACTTATCGAGCTACTAACCTGCACATTACGTAATCTCTTAGCGTTCCACTTAGGGCTGACTTCACTGCTTAAAAATTCAATTATTCTATTATATTACCTTTGGTGATTATCATAAAAGCAACGATATATAACGATTAATTAAAATAAAAGATACAATCAGTACGGTAGGTGTTGTTTAATTTACAACTTTTGCTTATAATTTATTTTTACAAAAAAAATACTTTCACGTTGTATCCCGTATGTAGGGTAGGCAGAGGGAGCCTAGTATTGAAAAACTCCGCTTACCACTTTCCATCAATTTCTGGAGACATTTCGTGTTGAGTGGCGGAAGTCAACGCTGCTTCAACACCAGAGCGAAGAAATTAAAATATAAGATATTTCATTTCCTCGAGTGGGAACCGAACCTATAACCTATCGCGTTTAAAATCTCAGCCCCTACGCCACAACTGGCCTCTAAAATTTGTCGGATGTTAAGAAATAAAATTGAATATTAAAACAAATGAAATTTGAATTAAATAATAACCTGCCAATCAGATGTGTGTGAGTCACGTTGTACTTGCTCCACGATGGCGTTACACATTTTATTTTTTTTTATATAAATCCGGACATCTTTAGGGTATCGAATTATAGGTCAAGAAATATAATTTATGTCTAAAATCTATAATAAAAAACACTTACCTCAATAATTCTCATAAAACAAGACTACTTTCACATGTTCCAATTATAATTAAAATGTGAATATTCTAAAATACATAAATAGGCACAATTATTAGTAATTATATAAAATTTAATTTATTTTTGGAAACGTTAAAAAATATATATATATTCTTATATAATAAAACTGAACAAGAAGTAAAAAAAACGTTACATAAATATTATATGTAATACATTAGCGCCATTTAATTTTTACAACGTTTTTATAACCCAATAGGTTACATAGTATGTGGTGTAGGTAATATTATCTTATTTTATAATTAAAATTTTAGTATAAATAAAATTTATGTTTATATACTGTTACCGGATCCTGCTCAGTTCTTAATTTTAGTTCTTAAAAATACATACAAGTATATACTGGGTAGTAAAATAAAATATCAAATTCTATAAAAACATATTGCCTAATTTTAATTTTCCTCATAATACTTGTGAGATAATATTTATAAACAGAATGAAGCAACACAACCCTAAAAGGAACTGTAGACGTGAGCAATGATTTAGCTTGGCCGAATCGGCCGCTCTCACGCTGCCGTAGGATACACCCACTAATGTAAGAAACCTGAATCTATGGTATTCGTTAGTATGACCTGCTTTCAAAAATTATAGATTTATGTAATAATACCTATTACTAAGAAATAAAACCCTGTAAGTCGGGAAAGGATATTGCTTCACTCAATTATTTTATAATATTAACGACTTCTCATTTGCAATTATCTTTGTGAGATTGTATCACTTTTATAAATGTCAATATGGAGTAATTGTGTCAAAAAAGTTCACACTCAAATTTTATCTTTCGCTTGACCATGTGAAACAAATATATAAAATATTTTTTATGTAATTTAAATAATTATAATATTAAGAAAAAATATATTTTGTTGAAAAAATATATTTAAATAAATCATTTATATATCAGCGGCTTTGAGTTTTGCCACTCAACACGCAATGACTCCAGAATTTGACAGAAAGTGGGGAATGGAGTGTCTTAACACTAGGTTCCCTCTGCCTACCCTGCTGTGTGCGGGATACAGCGTGAAGCTGATAAAAAATAAAAAAATAAAATAAATCATTCTTAATGTGATAACAAAACAAAATATCCTTGTTACCGAAAGATATAGTAACAATGCAAAAAGCAACATCTACTCTTGTATTAATAGATAACTGTAAAGCTGAAAAATTTTACCTTTCTGAATTAGTGCCATATAAATAATATAAATGCATTTTGTATATAAGTTTTAATGTATATATGTATATCAACAACCAACAAAGCGTTATCGCGTCATATTCACATTCTTAAATTAAAGTTGCTCTTGAAACCAAATAGTAATTCCGTGACGAGTTTGATCTACGGGTGTTTGTAACAAATTTAAAAATAGATACTGTTATCTAATTATTTATACGATTACACAAAATTAAGTAAGAAATGAATAAGAATAAGACAAAGTCACGGTTAATGTAAATTAAATTAAAAACAATATCAGAAAAAAAAGAATTATCATTATTTGTTACTATCAATATATAGGGCAGCTCTATTATCATCATAATAACAAATAAATATCCTTCACACTCTTGACTCTATTTCCACTTAATTCCACTTAATTTTATTCAACAAAATACTGCTAGAAGTAAACGAGTAACCAAATAATATAGTTCATAATTTGATCTGATTCATCCGTGATTTAAATCGTTGTAACGATTTTATTCATCCACAACACAGCAGATGTGGTTACGCACGTAGAGATAATCTAGTGTCAATGTTCTGCGACACAGCGTTATGAAGCGATTTGTGAAATGTTAAACTTGCTCTTGAAACCAAATAGTCATTTTATGACTAGTTTCGTCTATGGACGTTTGAAATTAATATACAAACAGATTTTGTATCATATCATAAAACTGACAGAAAAGTTGACTATAACTATTAAATACATAACGAAGTGAGAGGGAGAAAATTAACTATCAAGGATAAAGGATAATAATTTAATTATTGACGAAAGATCGAACCAACGACTACCGTAATAGCAATCAAATGCTGTCCACTGCGTCACAACGGCTTCTATTTAATAAATCTTTTATAAAGATAGGCGTAATAGGGTAAAATAAAATGCCTTAAAAGTATCAATTGATAGTTTTTTGTATGTTATACGCTTAAAAAGTCTTTGTACCAGCAATATCTTACTTAGTTTGCGGATTGCAACAACACAACGTGCCTCATCCGTAACGCTCCACTTAAAAGAATTTTGACATCAAAATTACATCTTATTTAAAATTCTAAAATTTTATGTACGTAATTGAATATTATTTATCTTATATTACAAAATATTATAGGCAGTAATAACGTATTACAGGCTTAGAATATATCAGCTTCACGTTGTATCCCGCTCGCAGCAGGGTAGGCAGAGGGAACCTAGTATTAAGACACTCCGTTCCCTGCTTTCTGCCGAATTCTGGACGCATTGCGCTTTGCCTCAACACCAGAGCGAAGAAATGGAAATATAAATTTAAGTATTTAGAATATGTTTGAAATAAAAAACTTTAACTACATTTGAAGTAAAAAATTGTAGACGATCTACAAAACCTGGTTTTAGTTGTATTAATTATAAACACAGTACAGTACCTTACATTATATAATCCATATCTCACACAACCTATTTAGGTCATATTTCGCAAGCAAGTTAGAGAGAGACGTATTTACTCAAGTTAAGTCCAAATTGGCAGCAAGGCTGTGCAACTACAAATACAGTTGAGTTAAATATTGTATATATATATATATTATATTCATTTAATGATAAAAACCTTAAGATAAGAAATAAAGCAATTTATTATGATTGTTTTGAATAATTGAATTTAAGCATTGAATAAGAAGTTATGGGTCGTTACAAGAAACAAGTGAGTAGGTACTTTTGCGCTTGTTTAGGCGAGGTGAAAACGTTTCTCAGACCATGCATTGTACTCACATAATATTATGTTCTATGCATACACATGCCTTAGTGGTTTTTTTTTTATAATTACTTATTATGTAAGGGTTGTCAACCACAGATACAAGTAAATGAGAGTATCTTTAATTAGGAAAAAAATATTTTATATTATTTTGTTTTTTTTTTTCATATATACTCGTATAAGCATCATCCGCCATTCAAAACGCATTGCCCCGAAAATTCGGGCTGTATGCAGAATCCAGCGTGAAGCTGAAAAAGATATATAAACATTTTTGTCTATACATATACACACAATATGTGTACTTAAATAGAAGTAGGATCTTATTGAATTGCAAGAAACACGCTAGTTAAATATGGCGCCGGTGAGGCGATAATGCTTCTAGACTACATTTATTGTTATGGTTTATTTTATTCTTTGGTATCCTTGCTGCTAAGTTCACATGCAATTATATTGTAATTTATACACATGCACAGGTACATATGGGTAAAATTATAACATCATATTTAGACTAATTCTATGAGTGCAAAATGGATATAGAATTAAACTATGTTTTTTAACGTAAGTATAACTAAAACATGCAAATGATTCCGCTTACGTTAACTGTTTTCATATACATAAATATTTTCATAATTTAATTGCCACCATAGCCCAATGGCACAAGCGTATGACTATAAACGCGACGGTTGTGGGTTCGATTCCCACTAGGGAAAATGAATTATTATTTATGAATATTTTCATTTCTTCGCTTTGGTAACAAGGCAAAACGCTGCATTGAATTTCACACAAGAAAGTGGGGAACGGAGTATCGTAACTCTATGTTCGCAGTGCCTACCCTACTATATGTATATGGATACGGCTTGACGCCAAAAAAATATATAATATTTTCAAATATCATCATTATTTTCTAATAGCGTCTGCTTATAAAAAACCAGACAAGCGCGAGTTGGATTCGCCCACCCAAGCCCAACCTTCAATAACAAATTTTCCCCCCTTTTAAGGCCATATTTTTTTAGAATTTAACCACAACTGTATTGTTTTTTTCTGAATTAGTGTTAGAAGTACTCTATTTGTTTCCCTTTATAGTCCAAACAGACGTTTTATGCGGTATAAACGGCCCCATATCTTTTTTTAAGTAAATTTAGAATTTTTTTTTAGGAAATCAAGTGACCGTAGACTTGAGTATATTATTGACTTGGTTTGAATTTGAATAAACTTGGGCTCTCGAGGCGTTCCTGCGATAAAGGCTCTTGACAGACAGACAAACGGACGGACGGAGTGATCTTATAAGGATTCTTTTTGCCTTAAGAGGTACGGAACCCTAAAAATCACCTTTATAATCATATAATCAAGTGTTTTGATATGTGCGTTCCTTCCATTGAAATCTTTAAATTTTATGTAACTTCAGCAGTAATAGTTAATTACTTACAAGTATATGTTAATTTTCCAAACGTCATATAATTCATTGCTGTTCACCTTGGGTACGTTTAGCTATAAGTGTATAGTATATAATATACAAAAGCCCATCCACGTTTTACAATAGATTATTATTAATACGAGGTCTTCGCCAAAATTACCCACGTACAACGGTAGAACGTAGATGTATGATAGTTGCTATTTGTATAATGACACAAATCTTACATTGTACGTACTCGACGTTTGGTTTCGTTCTTGTGATTTTTTTTGTTTATCTTTAATAATGAGTTTTGCTCTAACTTTCTTAAGTTCAATTTCTTGGGTTTTATCATAAATATGATAATAGTTATCTTTTAATGTTATAAGCAAGCAAGCAAAGTAGCAACACGCTAGGCGAATGAACCTAGCAACCTAGAATCGGGATACATTTTTATATTTATGTTACAATAACTAAATAAATTTTAATAAAATATAAGAAAACAATATTTTCTTAAAATTTTGTTGTCTTATTTATTTACTTTTTTTATTTTATTTTGGTTAAATTAATTAATTGTTAAAAATAATTATCTTATACCTATTATGATTCTGACGATTTCTTATGCTGATCGGTAACGGGTTTAATATCATGATTAGTAACAAATAAATAAGTTGTCGCCACAAACAAACATTACACAAATCACAACATGATTGTTTTGGCTTATATATTCAATTACATTACGATCATTATCTGTATTATGAAAATTGAACCACCTACATATGGTGTGATGATAAGGAAGCTGTTTAATGTTTATAATGTTAATGTACAGTTCGCAATGCTTAAGCTGAGCTTTGCATTTGTGTGTCTCTAAAATAAAAGTAGAGTCAGAAGAAAACTTATTAAAAATAAAGTTTATTATTAAAGATCAATAAAAAAATTAAACATAAAACATATATTAATTCTTCTACGCCGCACATTGCATCCTCTTAATATTATTTCAGTATTCTTTTAGTTTTTACTCTCATCTCATGTATCGTTTGAACTAATAATGAATCGCTCTGTTATATGATCAAAAACAGCATCATGTCCACGCATTTTTTTACTGCTGGTTGAAGCCGGTCGTGGCGCAGCGGCACGAGGTGTGACTGCAAAACCGACTGGTTCTGGGTTCGATCCCCACTCGAGGAGATGAAATATTTACTTAAATTTATATTTCCATTTCTTCGCTCTGGTGTCGAGGTTAAGCGCGGCGTTGAGTTCTGCCACTCAACACGCAATGCCTCCAGAATTCGGCAAAAAGTGGGGAACGGAGTGTCTTAACACTAGGTTCCCTCTGCCTACCCTGCTGTGTGCGGGATACAGGGTGAAGCTAATTTAATTTTTAATTTTTTTTTGGTAACAAACATTTTTTCACTTCTAATAAAAACTAAAAAATAAAAACTGTAATACAAAAATAAAATAATAATAAAAATATAATATTATTCTCAGTTTGATTAACATTAAAACTTCTATTATGCACTGCTTTATCGCTTATTTAAAAAAATATATAAACTATTAATTTTATTATCGTTATGGTGAATGGTTTACTGATCTTACTTTTATTATCACTAAGACCATTAACCTATTTAATACAGAGTAAAAATAAAAAAAAATATGAATAGTAAAATGGTTCATAGTTCATTGTAACTATTGCCTAGTCAATTTATTTATTTGAAACACAATAATAAATTAATTTATGACCAACTTGATAATATATGGTTCTCACAACTTTTTACGTTGGTAGCACTGATTTATTTTATAAATACACAAACTGTAACAGTATAAAATATATTTTAATTTGCAAATTAATAAATACACTAGGTAAGTAGATAGTAGGTACATAATATTTCATTGAATACCAAAATTGTATGTTGACGTGTTTATCTTTTTAGGTCGAGGGCTAAAATGGACACGCGACTGCATAATGCATTCAATTTTAATTTCGAATGAATGAAACATTTATTCCAAACATATATATTCATATTATAAAATAAAACAATGTTATCGGCTATGTGACCGCATTAGAGGCTAGTGTTGTCAGCGAGACAATACACCTAAACCTTGTCTAAAATCTGCCTGGCTGAGTAATTCAAGGTTTTACACGAAAAAAAGTGTAAATATCAGTTTCGGATATCAATGTCATTTAAATAAAAAAAGGAAAAGCGCCTACTACTAAAACTCAGGAGATAAAATAATTAAATTTCCTTTGTATTGTTAATGGTAATTGTTACAGTACTTAGACAAGGCCAGTCGTGGCCCAGAGGCACAAAGTGTGACTGTAAAACCGACTGGTTGTGGGTTCGATCTCCACTCGAGGAGATGAAATATTTACTTAAATTTATATTTCCATTTCTCTTCTTCTGGTGTCGCGGCAAAAGCGCGGCGTTGAGTTCTGCCACTCAACACGCAATGCCTCCAGATTTGGGCAGAAAGTGGGGAACGGAGTGACACAAGTTTCCTGCTGCAGTAACCTATTGTGTGCGGAATACAGCGTGAAGCTGATTTATTTTATTTACTTTTTACTTAGACAAGTCATTAAAAATCTAAAACAATACTCACGATATAATATATCGTGAGTATTATATATAATTTAAATCTGCAAGTAGTATGTTACTATTAGTTCAGTTAGGAAACAAAAATACTTATTAAGAAAACGTTTAAAAATTTGAACGTAGCGCGATTTGAACCCGCGCCTCTTTGGAAACCGTCCGATACAAATATAAATAGTATACATAATAGTATAATTATTCGGCAGAAAGAGGAGAACGGAGTGTCTTAACACTAGGTTCCCTCTGCCTACCCTGCTGTGTGCGGGATACAGCGTGAAGCTAATTTATTTATTTTTTTAATAGTATATTTATTGTAGTAGTCTAGATACGTACAACCACGCTACGACTTATGCCAATGCAATTCACTTATTAACCAACACCATTGTAAAATTATCGAAATATGATCGATATTTCTAAATAGTTGAAACATGTTTAAAATGTGGAACGCGAATAGATATTGAGAAAACCTAATATCTCACCTCATCTTGAAATCACTATAAATTGAAATAAATTTCGATATATTAACAGTCAGTTGCGTACGTTTTACGAGTGATATTTATTAATGCAACAGTTACCAAAATCGTCGCATGTTAACGGCGTCAGTTTTTACGTCGTTATGGAATAATTGCCAAATAAATTTGCAAATATTCTATTACATTTTATTTACTGAGGCCAGTCGTGGCGCACCGGCACAAAGAGTGACTGTAAACGCGACTGGTTGTGGGTTCGATTCCCACTAGAGGAAATGATATATTTATTTCCATAAATTTATGTTTCCATTTCTTCGCTCTGGTGTCGAGGAAAGCGCGGCGTTGAGTTCCACCACTCAATACGCTATGCTTCCAAAATTCGGCGGAAACTGGGGAGCAAAGTGTCTTAGCACTAGGTTCCCTCTAAGTAACCTGCTTTGTGTGGGATAAAGCGTGAAGCTGATTTAGTTTTATTTTATTAGTATTTTAGTGTTTTACAAATATATACAAATATATATACAAATAAATACAATTCATATAATTATTGCATTCAGCATTACATAGAAATGTTATGTATGTTAAAATATATTTTCTTGTTTTAAAAAACCATTGCCTTAATTAAACATTGTAAAATTCAGTTGTACACAAATTAACATACTGCTATATGCTATATTTCGCGTATATAATAAATAATATGAGATTGTATGTTTTATTTCAAATGCTTATCTAAGCAGGTCACGAGTGATTACGTAAAAATGGCAAGTTCTGAGTCACCAAGTGCTATGGTATCTTCCCGCATGGGTGAAAGTGACCAGTAAGCAGTAAGCCATCGATAGTACGTACAAATGTACCTAAGTAGTCATTACTATCCTTCACAAGTTTCCCCAACATGCCACGTTACCGGCTAGCGTCGCAGGATGCAAGATTTCACATTCTTTTAACGTCTAATGAGATATATTTAAGTACCTATCTTATTTTTATAAAACAGGAAGGAGTTAAAGGGAAATATAAAATAAGAGGGGATATACAAAATAATCTCCGAACTCCGATCGACTACAGAATTTGGCGGAAAATGGTGAACGGAGTGTCTAACACTACGTTTCCTCTGCCTACTCTTCAGTGTGAAGCTGAAGAGATTTTTTTAAAATCTCATTTGTTTTTTTTTACGAATACTATAAATACATGACCTGATAAAAATGGTAATTTATGTTAATATTTTACCTCTATATAAATATTTATATTATAGTTATTTTGATACTTTAAAATCACCACCTGTTGCTTATTAGAGTCGACAAAAAAGATAATAAATAAACATTAACTTTAGCAAATCATTTGTCAATAAATGGGAACAACCGCGTCTAAAACTACATACTATTGAACTTTAGGTACATATTTTTTAAGTGTACTACTTTATAATCTTGTTTATAATGTATGATATTTAAGAACTAATATAAACACCTAGACTAATAGATATTTATATTTGTTTTTAATCACATTTTTTTTTAAATCATAATTTAAAACCTATTACATGTCAGCCGATATGCATTATACGCAAAGGAATGCAAAGGCAATATTTACTTTTATTTTGTCAGAATTCGATCATACGTTTGTATGCATAAAGTATTAAATGTGACAAGTAAACCAAATACCTCATAAATTATACAAAGAAGCTAGAGAGCCGTTTTGGTGAAATCATTTCTACTAACTTTCGCCCGCGATTTTTTTCTATTAGCAATCCTGACATTTTTATTACATATAAAAAGAATAAATGTATTTTTAATGATATGAAAAGCAAAAACTTACAAAAGAATGTCTATGTAAAACATAAACGTATATCATATGTAAACAAAAAGTTTAAAGGCATAACAATTTTAAAAGTGCAACGCCTTAGTTGTGTTTAAAAAATTTAAGCGTTGGAAAGTGCATTATTAACACTTGAAAATGCGTAGAGTGCAAAAATTGTGTAATGCATCAGGTGTTTTGGCACTGGACTTCCGATCGGACGGACGAATTCTTTGGAGACAATGATGTAAACATTGTTATTTTCTAATGTAGCGGTTCACGTTGTCTGAATATAAAATATAGCGATATACCGTTGCATTAAAATATTCGCATAGGGGAGCGCGGGGTTCAAAGTGCCGTAGGTAAGTTCGTTAAGTTAAGTTCGTTCGTTCGTCGTTAACTACTGATGCATATATGTATATCAAAAGCAGTCAGAGATAATTATTATGTTGAATAATACTTAATAGGCCAATTTAATTCCCTTTTGTCACGAACTGAGAAGCCGTGACGTAGGGGTCCTCAAACACCACATACAAAAACATATTTATGTCAATACTTTTTGTTCAAGTCTATTTTTAATGCTAGCATTTAAAGTGCTTTTAATTTGAGACTTTTTGGATAAAGTTTGTTGTTTATCTAAAAATATTAATTAGTGCAATTTTAATGTGTCTGACAAATATTTTTATAATAATAAAATTAATTAAGTAAAATATGATAGTCAAACTGGGTAAGGTGTGCCTTTAATGTGTTGCTGGTTGTGCCGCGACAACTAACTCCCAAAAAATCTTTTCGTTATAATTTCTTGAAAGAGAACCACATGTTCTTACAAAGGCAAAGGGCTGGTAATACTAATATTAAGAATTGAAGGAAAATTCAAATTTGTTTTATTTGTCACCATCAGTTCATTAATATCATCATATGATGACTACAAGAGCAAAAAATAATAAATTGAAATAAAAAAATATTTTTAAAATTTACAAATGACGAACAAATCGAAGGACATATATATAAAACATAATTTTCGAATGTAGAACCTTCTCCTTTTTAGAAGTCGGTTATAAACGAGTTAGTTATAAACTGTTCATTTGAAGATGAATGGCAAATAATGAATGAATGAATGGTATAGCAAATAAATATTATGTATAATTAAAAAAATATGTTTTTTCAAATTTTAAATTATTTTAATTTATGTTAAGCCTTTCATTTATTAACGGCACAACTGACTGCTATTCTCAAAAATGTTTTTGTTTTAAGGACTGTCATCACTATGACAAAGTAACATCAAATGTATAGGCAAATTTATATAGTACACTAAATTTGACTTTGATAAACCACTATTTCCAGACATGGTAGTTATTTTATATATCTGGTATAAGAATTTGTTAAAATCGGCACTTTCAGCCCTGTTTTCCCCCATGGAGGATAAAAAGTAATGATGGCGTATAAACGTAAAATCGATAGGTTTACATGAATAAAATATAAGTCCGATAAGAAAACGAAGAGTTTTGAACAAGTAATAACCAGTGATACAAGTCTTCTTTATGGTTTACGCAAACATCCTTATGTTCCTGTTAAAGCCAAAACTAATAACTATTATTTCCTAGTTAACAAAATATTGTTGCGCCCTAAAAATACCAAATTTAGTTGTAATTTATAAAATTGAAACTTTTTAAAAACATAATTTACCAAAAATATTTACATTTTTCACCCAAATTTGCGAACAGTTATTATTCAAACATTCAAAATTAATATTTCAACTTCTCGCAATAGGCAGAGGACACCTGGCGCTAAGGCACGTTCCCTACTTTCTAGTAAATTTTCGAGGCATTGAGTTTTGGCTAGCAAAGTGGCTGGACTAAACACCGATGTTTTCTCTACCAGAGCGGAAAAAATTAAATAATAAAAAATAATCATTCATCCGATCAGGGGTCGAACCCACAACCATCTCATTTACAGTCCCACAGCGCTACCACGGCCCTCAAGTTACAAAAACAATAAAATAATTTACATTTCTTGAACAATTTAAAATAATAAGTATTTCTAATTACAAAATGTAATTGTATGAATTTGCTTTCGGAGCAAAACTTTTACAAATATAATAATTTCCCACGTAAACCATTTAATTTGGGTTAGTACACGTACCTACCTACCAGTAAAAGGTGGGCAACCTTGCGCACCGCAGCATTACGTCAGGCTGCTTTCATCGCGTGAGAACTGCTATGGCTTATATCTCGCATCACTTTCGATATTTCCGGGGAACTTGTTATTTCACTATATGGAAGCTCCAGTATGTGTAGTATGTGTTAGTATAGTACATTAAAGAGAAGAAGAAGATGCATACCCTGGCAAAAACCGGGATTAATGAAAGGAGGAAGAAGAAGATGGAGCTTAGCTTACAATATTATACTAAAAGTCTTTTTCACCTCTTTTTCAATTAACAAAATATTAAAATGCTTTTAATGAGATCTGTAATTACTTAGTACGTATATATGNCATTTAATTTGGGTTAGTACACGTACCTACCTACCTGTAAAAGGTGGGCAACCTTGCGCACCGCAGCATTACGTCAGGCTGCTTTCATCGCGTGAGAACTGCTATGGCTTATATCTCGCATCACTTTCGATGTTTCCGGGGAACTTGTTATTTCACTATATGGAAGCTCCAGTATGTGTAGTATGTGTTAGTATAGTACATTAAAGAGAAGAAGAAGAGGCACACCCTGGCAAAAACCGGGATTAATGATAGGAGGAAGAAGAAAATAGAGCTTAGCTTACAATATTATACTAAAAGTCTTTTTCACCCCTTTTACAATTAACAAAATATTAAAATGCTTTTAATGAGATCTGTAATTACTTAGTAACTTTATTACACTGATAATATTTTATTATTTGTATTGTATTATATTGTACTTCAGACTTCAGATGTCTTATACTCTTATTATTTTTAACAATTAAATTAATGTTTATAATGATTCTTCTTAATTAAAATGGAGCTACCAACTTTTTGCGGTAATAAAATTACAAATATGTAATCTACATTACTTATATAGAATATTAAAATAGGTAAGCACGTCTTACAAGGTAACATTAGTTCGTGCAATGCGGATTTGCGCATTATACAAACCCACACTATGTGGGTGGCGCCTACGGGCTTGAACGACCATAGTCCATTGAATCTAAAGCCTTGTATATTTAGAATGATCTATATACTTAGTTTAATAGATAAATCAACTTTATAATAATTACACACCCACCATCGACATATCACGTAACAATTAGAAATTTAATGATTCAAACAAAAAAACTGTTTTTTATCTGTGCTGCCTTGTGCATAATGAACAAAGAATGATTAAAGTCTTATATAAAAACTGTAACTCCTCCATGGAACTCCACGGAAGCAAGAACCGTAGATCTTTCGATTATGTGAGCTATTCTGTGCGAGTAACTGTACTTTAACCCTATCAGATGCTCGTGCTTTGAGAACATGACTTATCGGATCGTTATTTGCATAAGGGTCAGTGAATTTACATTAAACAAATAAGTTCTGTAAACGTTACTTACTCAATGTGACTAAGGAATAAGTCTAAAATAAATTCCATAGAAACTTATTATGTCACCCATATAGAAGTAAGACGGTGCGGTTCCATTTCATGTCTATTTATAGTCATTGGGTGATGTTAGCGACCGTGATTCATAGGGTTTACCGCTGATAATCTGAGTTTTAGAAAATGTGAAGTACCTAAGTATATATACCTTAGAACTATGAAAAAAATGTTATAAAGAAAACGTGTAACAACTATTTTGATATTATTTATTGTACAACTGGTTCAGGCGCCTTAGGCAAATGGTTGCCCTCAACGTGTGTGCCATCGAGGCCAGCGCTGTATTTGGTGACGTAGGTCTTGCCATCATCTCCTACGTAGGATACTTCGCCTTCAGTGATGAGTACATATCCGGAACCATCAGCAGAGGGCACGAGGCGGCCTCGCTCTGACACAACTGTACCCTCGGCGGTCACATAGCGTAAAGCGTACTGTCCAAACTCATCGTGGACCTCTTCATGTTCCAACGCTGGTAGAGCACGGACTGCTGCTAGGTCCACGGGGTTGGTCTCGACAGCAGGTGCAGCATATACCGCAGCGATGACACACAAGCTAACGATGAACTGCAAATATCATTATTATTTCATTACGCACTATTCTTATAAAATTAATAGCCAATTTATCGACGTGTTTTTATAACTTACCAGTTTCATTTTGATTTTGTTGTAATTAGATGTTTTGGCAACAACAGAAATTTTAAACTGATGTCAACTTTGTCGAAGGTCTAGCTTTTAAACAACCTTAATGATTTTCAATTTGGAAATTGAAGGTATCTAATTAAAAATACGTAACATTTTTAATCATCAAAATCATTCATAACGTTAATGTCCCTTTTCGAAATATTTATACTAAATTGATTATTAGTGTTAAATACTTTTTATTGTGTATTCGACTAATGATTTAAACTGTTTTTCAATGTTATTTGCTGCACTGTATTTTAAACATGTGTACCTACCGTATTTTGTTTTATATGAAAAATTTTTATAAGTTCATAATTATAATTCGTCAACACACACATACACACACACACACACACATTTCATATATAAGGCCGTTCTACACATTTCTATCTCACAACAAATTGTTTTAACTTCTAATATATAAAAGAAAATAATTATATTATTACAAATAGTACATTTATAAAACAAATAAACGGACAACTGGACATGCCTACACAGTATTGTTCGCCCAATCAGTAGGTGAGTCATGGTAAATTGTAGGCTATGCTATAAATTCAGGCATGGATTACGCAAGTGAACCACAGTCCACAGGTACATACTCGTACAAGGTCCTTAAAGGGGACACCAATTAATAATTAAATACAATCCACGTGTCCGTTAGTTACATCAGTTTCGAAACAATAACTTGTTAAGCCTCGTGACATAATCCGATTTCCGGTCCAATTTCACTGCAAAGTATTTTTGAGTGACAATTACACGATCAAACAGATATGTGTCGGTAAAATTAAATAGTTATATAATGTAATGTAGTTATATTTAAATAAATCAGCTTCACGCTGTATCCCGCACACAGCAGGGTAGGCAGAGGGAACCTAGTGTTAAGACACTCCGTTCCCCACTTTCTGCCGAATTCTGGAGGCATTGCGTGTTGAGTGGCAGAACTCAACGCCGCGCTTAGCCTCGACACCAGAACGAAGAAATGGAAATATAAATTTAATAAATATTTCATCCCCTCGAGTGGGGATCGAACCCACAACCAGTAGTTTTTACAGTCACACTTTGTGCCGCTGCGCTACGACTGGCCTTTTTAGTTATATTTCTAGTTTTAGTTATATTTCTATATACTTATTTTGTTTAGTGATAATATATTATGTTGCAATTTATATGTCCATAGTGTTATTCAATATCATAAACAAAGACATATAGAGAGCCAGTTAAAACAACAATCCATCCTCCGCTCTCCACAGAAACAAAGACATTCCGTATTTGATAATGGAACCTAGCGCCGCTCGTTGTTTAACTAGATTATGTAACGAGAATATTTTAAATATAAACATTCCTTATTTCCATTACACAGAAGGAATGTATTTAGTCAAATAAGCAATTCAATGGTATTTTTACAAAAAAAAAAACTAAATGTTGACTAAGACTTGCCTGAAAACACCTTATTACATACCGGGCTTATTTTAATTTTGTGTGCCTCCAATTAAAATTATAATAAGTCTAATTTATTTGCATTCCAAACAAACAATTATGGTCTCGTTGTTATTCTTAAGCAAATATATCACACATGACGCACTGTTTGCGTTTTATTTTTATTGCATTGTGGTGATTTGAGATTTATTCTGATTCTGTCTTAATGGATGACCACGTCATATATGTAGTCATCGTGATGCGTTTGACTATAAAATGTGTCAGTCAAATAAAGATTTGTGTCGTAAACATAAATAAAAAAAGTTATTAAAAACCTAAATGTATCTTTTAACTATAAAAAATTGGCGCCATTTTTCGCAAAAAGGAAGTATTTCTTTGTATAATTTATGATATTTACTTTTATATTCGATCTTATTAAACAGAGTACAGCGTTGAGTTCCGTATCTCAAACAGATATACTTATAGATAATATAACCATCGCTTTTTATACAATCACAATTACTACTTCTGCCATAAAATTAAAAAAAAAAGTATTGCCATATTTTTAAGTTGAAAAACTATAAGCCAATATTGTAAACTTTGGTTACTTGTGTACCATGGTACAGTGTACCATGATTATGTCACAGTTTTACATAAAGATTTGAAATTCAGTCATCTAATCTGACATGCATGTGTTTCCGCGTAGGTCCTTAGTTGTCGGCCCACGTCTGTTCCCGAGGTTACGGCAACACCAGCCTCGTATGTTTATGTTGATGAAGATGTATTATTATTCTAAGACACTAGTCGTGTATAAGGCTACAGTTAGCGTCCAACAGCGTTTATGTTAGATATTTCCTCGTTAGTGACTAATTGTGTATTGGACACTTAATTTACGATTTATTGTTTAAAACAGGAAAACTGATAATTATTTTCCATTCGTTTTGAACCTTAAATCAATGAATGAAGAACGTCTAACGTCCCACAAAAACTGAACTCAAAAAAAACTTAAAACTTTAACTACATTTTCTCCTTAAACTCAGACCATTTGAAGTTTTTCAAAATCTAATTAACATAATCAAAATGTTTGGGTTAATTTAAATACCATAGAGTTCTATTACTTCATGGCGACCTTCGAGGTCTATTTAGCACTTGGCTATTGTTTAAAAAGTACTGATTCCGTGCGTCCCTAATTCGTACTTCACCATTGTTTTTCCACATTCTCAATACTTGATTTTACGGATAGCGCATAACGCAAGAAGACTGCACCTATAAAATAGTTATATCTAATGAGAAGCTTACAACACATTGCATTTTTTAGAATAAAACTCATTTAGGTTTTTATAAAATTAGCTGGAATATGTATCCTTGACGTAACTCACGTTATTTTGCAACTACATATGTGCGTTCCACAATCATCAAGCACAAAAATAATATGATTGCAAAAATTTACAAAATTATTCAAAATTAAATAAATATAATTAATAAAATAAAAAAAATTAAAAATGTATTTTTTGTAATAAATTTAAATATTATATAGTTTAATTATTATTTTTTTGTATATATAAATAAATAAATCAGCTTCACGCTGTATCCCGCACACAGCAGAGTAGGCAGAGGGAACCTAGTGTAAGACATTCCGTTCCCCACTTTCTGCCGAATTCTGGAGGCATTGCGTGTTAAATGGCAGAACTCAACGCCGCGCTTTGCCTCGACACCAGAGCGAAGAAATGGAAATATAAATATAATTAAATATTTCATCTCCTCGAGTGGGGATCGAACTCATAACCAGTCGGTTTTACAGTCAAACTTTGTGCCGCTGCGCCACGACTGGCCTCTTGTGTATATAACATTTAAAATACTTCACAGTGGCACAGGCGCGTGAGCGTGATACTTTGTGTGAGGTCGATTTCCACTCTAGGAAATTAAATATTTAATATTTTAATTTCTTCGCTCTGGTGGAGCGCGGAAAAACTCACAACAGCCTCAAACTGGCAAAGTCAACGAAAAATAGGAAGCGGAATTGTATTAGTGGGAACCCATAGCTAAAGCATTTCATCTAACTAAGACTGGGTTCCCAGGTTTCCTCTGCCTACCCTGCTATGTGCGTTGCATGCTAGCGTGAAATTTATTAAAGAAAAAAATACTTTAACTCTCAGCTATCATCAGTCAATAATTAAAACATCACATTACATTTATTTGTTTGCTTAATATTTCTACCTCTTTTATTCCAGATGTTCGCGTACAGTGCGCTAGCTGCATTAGACGGCTACAGTGCCCAGCAAGATCCTGATCAGTTCCATATACAAACAGACGAAGACGACGACCGTTATTTCCTTTACCAGACACACAATGGGCAGTACCGCAAGGAGCGGCGCCTCAAAGATGGTTCTGTTGTCGGTAATTAATTATACCTATTTGTAAACAAATCAAATAATTTAGTTTCAAGATATTCCACAACATTTATAACTTACTATGGCTATTTTTATAGGGAAGTTTTTATATATGTTTTTTACATATTTTCTTCAGTTTCACGCTGTGCCCTACACATAGGGGGATAGTCAGAGAAGAACCTAGTGTTAAGAAACTCCGTTACTCGCTTCCTGCCGATTTTTTACAGCGTTGCGTGTTGGGTGGCAGAACTCAACGCCGCGCGTGGCTCTATTACCAAAACGACGAAATGAAAATATTAATAAAAAAATCATTCCCCAAAGTAAGAATGGAACCCACAATCATCGCGCTTACAGTCACTGCGCCACAACGGCCTCTAATTTTATACATATTGGACATATTATAAATTTGGTGAATATTTCTTTATAATATTGTTTATTTTATAAAACTTAA
This sequence comes from Heliconius hermathena, assembly GCA_013403705.1. Lineage (NCBI taxonomy): Eukaryota > Metazoa > Arthropoda > Insecta > Lepidoptera > Nymphalidae > Heliconius > Heliconius hermathena. Next base: position 352,432 of record JAAIXJ010000092.1, on the reverse strand, counting down.
TTTGTTTTTCCGCCTACGCTCACTTCACTTCTACCATTGAAGCCTTAATCTGTGAATCATAGCACACCTACCAACAAATTAATGTTTTAATTCCAGGAACCACAGGATGGGTGGGCGCCGACGGATATCTAAGGCTGCAAGATTACATAGCAGACGGCCAAGGATATAGAATTTACAAATCAAAAACTGTTTACGTCGGTGAAAATCGGCCTATTGGTGTATGTATTTTTTTAAATATATTTTCCTTCCATTCTTAAGTAAACATAAATTTTCATTTCGGAATTTATTGTATTTTCACCTAGATTATGACATTAATAAATTAATGCAATTTCTATATTTTACATGTAAATAATATCAATATATTCAATACTTTATCTTTAGAGACTATTATTTATTTTCATAACATAGGAGTTTTAAATTAGTAACAGAAATAAATAAAAATTATACTCTGTTTTTTTTCAGGAATCTTTAAAAATAGCAAAAACTGCTCCCACAGACTCAGGTTACAATATAACGCCTGCGCCGGCGCCTCATCCGCCACGAGGCACACCGCGTTTCACTATCACAACGCAATCTCCATTGTCTCATTCTACGCCAAAATTGCACAGTCAATATCCCTTAGATGTATCTATTACACCACCGCCGCAAACATACTCTTATCCGACCTCTACACCTAGAGTTGAAGTGTCACCTAATTCAATAGATTCATCAACCACTTATGATATAAGACCAACAGTGACGCCAATTACAGCAAGTGAAGCTTCATCTTCACCAAACCCATACGACTACGACTTATCAAACACAAACACAATCGATGGATATTATGCAAGTGATAGTTCACCACAAGGGAGATATGATATTTTCAATCCAAACTCCTATAGACACGCTGATGATTGGACAAGAAGACAGAACCCTAGGATCCGCGTAGGAGATGGCTATACTCCTCAATTCCCGGGATATGATGGAGTGGCATTTAGAAGAAACGGTTTCCGTTACTACCTTCCAAAACAATATCATGAAGAAGAAACCGATGGATCCGATGATAAAACAGGAAGCTTTGGGTACATAGACCCATTTGGTATTCGGCGAGTAATATATTATAACGCTTCACCAGGACAGGGATTTCAAATACGTAAAAATAACAGATATGTTGGACATGATGCGACGCCTTACGATCCGAGACCTGTAAAATGAAATAGTAATAGTAAAATGTGTATATATTTGTGCTGAAGTTACCACCTGTAGTTATCAGTATTTTTAGTTAAAGGAATTCCTTAAATGGATTGATTGGTAGAGACAAAACGATTAATCTTCGAACGAAATCTCTTAGCCATATTATTTAGAATAAGTAGTAGTATTATCTAAAAAATATTATACCTAATGTATAATAAAAAAATATATATGAATCATTAACATTATATAATAAATAATAATTGCTTAATTCATGTGCCATGAACGAACAGGAACAAATGGTATACGTTTATTTTAACACAATCGTGATAATATAATATTTTATACAATATAAAATAACATAGCAGTTATCATGTCAAAATAGTACCGTAATACTATCTTAAAAATTCCAATAAAAACCTAAAAAAGGCCATAGGCTTATATGAAACGTGCATTGAACTTGACTCGGTGTGTTGTACTGTACCATAACCATGTATTGCTAATGTGTTTGTGTAGGCGTAACATGATTACGATCTTTGGCTTTGTAAGGAAATGTAACTTTTTAATTTCAGAAATCGAGTCTACTACCCTTTTAAAAAGGATTTTATATGTATAGTATTTAATATGAATGTATATTTTTTTATTTATATAATTTTTAAGCTTACGCTTGGTGTTTGTGATTATTTACATAGTTGTAACGAATGACTTGTCATTTAGTAGAATATACTTTGTTGAAGATAATAATGACATCTCGTTGCTACAACTACATCGCGGTGGGAAATATTTATTACATTTTATTTATTTAGTACATAAAGCTACTTGTATAGGACTGCACATGCTTATTTCTGTTTTAACATATTAAAAAGGGCACAATAAGATTAAAAATAATAAATATAATATACATAATTCATTGCTTTATCAAAAAATATATTTTTAAAATCTTACTTAATAATAATTGTCTTAACTGAAATGCAAATCTTAAGCTGAAACAAAATAAATAGATACTGAAAAAATCTAGTTGTTTGTTTTATATTCCTAGAAGTTGGTAATAAACCGATAAATATACAAAAAAAATGCATGCTTTTTAACTTAAAAGCATGCAATTGTTTTGATATCATAAAAAAATTAGGAAATACTGTCTCTGTATTTTTAATCAACTTTTGCAAGAGAAACCAAAATTATTAAACAAGTTTTTTTTTATTTTGAAGTCGGTGTAAAGTTAGTGCTACAACAAACTTACCTACCTCTTTATTTTACTTGGCACCGACTTCAAAATTTAAAAACTTATTTTATGATTTTTGTTAAATACGTACGTACTCCTTTATATTACGTAAATTATTATTTACTTTTTAGTTTACTGTTTGAAGTTAGTTTTTTTTTGTTAAAAATTATTAAATCTATGAAATCTTCTGAGATATATTTAAAATAAGTAGCAAGTATAATTTAATTCTGGAAGCATTGCGTGTTGTGTGGCAGAACTCAACACCGCGCTTTGTCTCAATATTTTGATCTATCTTATATAGCTTAACAAGTGCACGCGTACATTGCGGGGAACCGACTTTCATATAAATTTTCACGCATATATCCTTTCTTTAGGTCAACTGAATCGCCAATAAACTTCATTAAAATCGGTTCAGTGATATAAGCGTGAAAGCGTAACAGACAGAAAGAATTACTTTTGCATTTATTTTCATTACTGCTCATTAAACCCATTTTTTTAAAACATTACACATTGCCTTGCTCTACGTACATACTTATGTGTATAAAAAAATGTTGTGTTTATACATTATAGATAAAAGTAATCCCTTTGTTTTGATGGTGATCAAAACCTTCACCTATGTTAAAGCAAGAGATAGAGAATAGTGTGTCTTCTTCTATAATATAAAAGTGTACCTGTACATTAAATATTTCTATGATTTTTTAAGAGTAATGAAACAATAGTAATAGAATGAATCTTTAATTTTTAAAATGTTTTGTCTTCTCCGTTTCTATGTTGGTACACGAACATCTTCTGAAATGGTCTGGCCTTCGCAGAATTTTGACTGTGATTGAATTTGAAAATTGGCACACCTAATATGTAGTAGTCCAACTAAACTATAAACAATAATGAAATAAGAATTAATTTTGAGCGTGGCAAACGTTTATTAATGCTAATTGATATATAAAACCACCATTGCTAGTGCAGTTAAATTACAAGAAATATAGTATTGCCGCCTTAACAGAAATGTTCAACGTGATAAGAATATCTTATTAACATATTAAATTTCGTCGTAATATATCTAGAGAATATAGATCAGATAAAGTTTAAGAAATAAAATATTCTATCTTATTTGTTGCATATTACTAATAATTTTTATAACTGTAGACGGCTTAAGTTGAAAAGTAAAATTTAGGATGCGCCACTCATTACGCAATGTATCGAAAACTGGGCAGAAAACAAGGAACAGAGTGTCTTAACACTAGGAATAGTTAATATATGGGTAGAAGTGTCGTGGCGCAGTGAGAGAGTGTCTGACCGTAGTAAGATAGTTCTAAAACAAAACTTTCCTGGCAAAACAGTGCGTGGCGTAGAGTTCCGCCTCACAACACAACTGAACCTCATCAACGTCTCCAAACTTGGGCTCGAAATTTCATTGACAACGAATAGTGAATGAAAGTAATATGGAAATGGTCATAAAGTACATAAAACTCATAATGATAAATCTTAACCAATTTATTTTTTATTATTTATTAAGATAATTTTAAGCCAAAATGAGATGAAACGCTACGGTCATGTCAATCTTTTCTATATTTTAGCTCTTTTTTTATTATATATTTCCCATATTAATAGCTATAATAATATAATCTATACGACAAGATTTGATTGTGGAACCAAATTCTTCTAAACAAATTTATAATTGAATTAGTAATTTACTAATGATATTTTGATAATACGAAATTGCATCAAGACAATTACTTAATACACTTAATATTATTATAATGGATCAAGTTTAATATTTGAGTCATATAGAAATGTGTATAAATACAATCACAATAACTTTATTGAAACACATCGCTACTTAATTACTAAGGTACAGTATACTAGTTACATTAAATATTTTTATATTTGTATTTATTAAACCATAGGCATATTACTAATTGTATTTTTTTTTCAGGAAATATGATTCCGTTTATCGTTTTATTTTTATTTGCGACGTCGGCTTTGGGGGCTGACTACATGTCCAATTATGACGAAAATCCACATCGAAGAGGAAGCGGAGATTCTCATACTATCTTCCCCATGGACTATTTCGATGATATATTTAATAGAGATCTTAAAATTAAACCAGATTCCATGTTTTCTTACAATTTCGAGCAGACACGACGTGATCAACCTCCGCAAGTAGAAATGAGAGAAGAAAACGTTGGAAGATATTTCCACTCAAGACCAACGACAACCACACCTGGTTCAATATTTTCCATGAAGGCAGAAAATGAAGCACAACATGTCTACCCTAACATGAGACCTAGAAACAATTTTGACAGAAACGATTTTAGCAGAGAAGATTTTACCAGAGACGATATTAGCAGAAACGATAATAATAGACAAAGTTGGAACGAGCCACCAAAGTCCACAGTGCCACCTCCCCCTAAGTTTGCGTTTTCAAGACCACATAATGAAGCCCCTCGCGAATTTCAACCAACGCAATATCATAACCGGCCCATGAAAGTAGCGCAACCTCAAAACGAACATAGACATGCTGTAAGACTTTATCAACCTCACCCTTCACAAATCCAAACAACTGTTCAACCAGCTATGCAATGGACTGAAGATTATCACTTTCCAAGCCGTAATATGTTTGTACCTACTCCAGCTCCATACGTTCCTCAATACGCAAAAGCATCTGAAATTAGTTTCTCTCCGTCTGCTTCCTATGTATCCGATTCAGTGAACGGCAATAAACAAACGTTCCATCACAGTATGCCTAGAGGACAACACAAATTTAATGATTTAAGAACTAATTATGAAGAAGTTGCACCCATTAGAAATCACCACGTAAGCTTACCACAGGCACCCCTACCACCACAGACAACCCTACGAACTACAACAGTTCAGCCGACCACTGTGCGCGCGGTGAGTGATAACAAAGCTCCCCCTCCAGTTCCCACACTATCGCCATGGTACGATGGTTTTGGTAAATAATGTAGTAAATGTTAATATTAATATTTTATATTATATGAACAAATACATAAATAAAAGATTTCAATTAAAAGAGTTTTTTTTTAATAGAATAATATAACAATAAGACACTATAAAATTACTTTTCATATTAAATAATAAATGAAATGAAACGAAATTTAAAAACAATTATTTTTTTATTATTTTTTTATGAAAGTAAATTGATGTTTGATATAAATCAAGATATGAGTTACTATAATAAATAATATGACAATTATGTACTAGAAACTGTAAATACTAGTACGGTAATAACTAGTATTACCATTGGGTAATAACTTCTAATGAGAAGTTGAGGCCAGTCTTATTATAAGCGCAACAGGTCCTAGGTTTGATTCCCACTCGAGGAATAAAATATTTAATATTTTTACTTCCTCACTCTGGTAGCGAGGCAAAGCCCGCCACTCAACACACAATACCTCCAGATTTCGGCGGAAAGTGGAGAGCGAAAGTAACTTAATGGAAATGGAGTGTCTTAACACTAGATTCCCAGAATCTCTCTGGCTACCCTTCATCAAACACGGGCGCTACACGAGCTAGAGCCGCCCCTGGATGTACCTTGTGTCACAACATATCAAATACCCGACACTTTACTATCACGTAGAGTAAGTCACGTACCCAAAAGGTGTGCATACCGTGTTGATACGTCCCGCGCGCCTTCATGACATACGCACAATATTAATAATCAATCCTAATCCATAAATTGCTATCATAGTTTGATATATCAATCTATTTTTTGAGTATTGTTCGCCAATAACCAATCGAGGTACTTCATTTTCAATCTTTAACGTCAATCTATCTTTGGGAGGACAAACGGGGGATTAAGATTGAAGTTTGTATGAAAATGACATGTCGTGCGTGCCAATAAGCTATCTGTTTATTTTGACATTAGGTTCGATAGCAAAAATGACAGCTTATTGCTATCCGAGACATTTGGGGGTTTACTTTATCATATCTTCGGTTTGCAATATTGCATTTATACTTTATTTTGTTTAGAAGGTAAAGAAATATGTGGAGTGATATTTCATCGTGTGATAATAATGATAGTATTATAAAGTTACTATAAACCATTGGAAATATATGCAGTGAGCATATAAAAGTATGTCAATAGACTGCAGAAAAATTCTATAGAATTGGTGGGTTTTCCTGGAGCTATTGCTGCAATTGATCCAATCACCATGTGAGTATTATCAATATATATAAAGTTTCTTAAAAGTTTTTCTTTAAAAAAGCAGGCAAATTATGCAAACTTGTTTCTATATTTAATATCAGTTACTATTTCATTTCTTAATTAGAGCTGTGGGCTTATTAATTTCAGTTGCTGATTTTCTAAAATATTATTTTATATTTTATTGCAGGTATATAAAGTTATTCAATTACTGATTTTGCAAAATGTGATGCAAAATATTATGGTAATCAATGTAGGCTACATGGTAGTGCTTATCCAAATAGATCATATTTATTAACACAAGTTCTTAATCCAAGTAGTGAAGCTAAACTGCAAGCAAGCACATATTAAACAAGGAATATAATAGAAAGGTATCATGATAACTTATTATTAGTATAAGATGTATAAGATTAAACTGGTTTAGATATTATTTAACCTTAGATTTGGAGAAAAAAAATTAAAATATAAATAAAAAGGGTATGGAAAAAAAGGACACGGACCATATGTTAAAGTGGAAGTTATGAGATTTTGATTAAATAAAAAAAAACAATTTCTATTTATTAGTATTATGTGTAACTAGTATTAAACATATTTGTATCACTAGAGGCCAGTCGTGGTGCAGTGGCACAAAGTGTGACTCTAAAACTTATTGGTTGTGGTTTCGATCCCCACTCGAACAGATGAAATATTTACTTAAATTTATATTTCCATTTTCTTCGCTCTGGTGTCAAGGCATTGAGTCCCGCAAAGAAGTGTCTTAACACTAGATACCCTCTGCCTACCCTGCTGTATGTGTGATACAGCATGAAGCTGATTTATTCATTTATTTGTATTCACTAATTATATACCTAATATATATTTTTTTATATATATTTTTTAATATATAAATTTTATATTTTCAGAGCATTTAAAGATAAGTTTCTATTATGGCACTCCACTTGCAGAGATTTTAATTTTATGGAAGTACCAGAAGGAGTAGATGTACCTTCATGACATAGTACATAATAGGGACAGCGCTTCAGTAGGAAATATCACAGAAAGGACATCTTTCATATATCATTTCCTTATAAGATGAATAATTGTTAATGTATTTTATATTTATTAAATAAAGGATTGAAAAGATTGTTATTAAATTATATTTTTACTTTTTTTGGAGGTGTGTATAAGAAAAACAATATGTATTGTAAATTTTTTATTATTAAAGAAAATGTAACCTATTTTTTTTTATTTGTCTCTTGTATTAATATTTTTTATTTCTTAATTTGACCTCTATGTTTTGTAATTTTATCAGCCTTATTTTCCATACATTTCTTATAAGCTACAACATTTAGTGATAGCTAAATTTCTTGCAGTGGTCACCATCATTGTTTTCTATTTCACTGAAAAAAGGAAAGTATTTATTAGTTCATTGTTCAGTAAAGCATTCACCAAAATTAGTTGAAATAATAATCTAGCACAAGTCTTAAATTATTAAAGAAAACAATAAACAATACGACACCTACCAAACTAAACGATATTAATTAATATTATTATAAATTCGACAAATTATATAGGTATATATATTCACAGAAAACTACTCTACTCGCAAAAAACATTTGTATTTAAACTTCATAAACAAAACTATGAATACGATACTTACTATGCCGGAGTCCATCGTAAAAGTATTTTTTTGTAATTTCTAATTATAAAATGGAGTATCTTCAGTTCACTTTAGTTGTTAGTTTATGGCGTTTCGAGTTATGCCAAACAATATATATGTACATAAAAATAGGTTAGTAATGAGGTATCTTAAAACTAACAATAAATTATAAAATTATAAAAGACATTAGAAGAAACTTCAAAATGAGTAAATGACAATATGTTCGAGTTCCATTTTACGAACCTACGCATATTAATATAAGAGTTTTAATATTGTTATTTTTTATTATTTTTTTTAGTTTTTGTAGTTTATTTTGGGACTTAAAGATTTGATATTTCATTAAAAATTGTTTTTAAAGGAGTTTTGTAAGTAGTAATAATTTTAGCACATACGTGACGATTTCGCTAATTTAAAATTTCTACGTAAAACGGAGTTCTATGTAAAACAGAGATAGGGCAAGGAGGGCCATGCAATCTATCTTTGAACATAAGTTGACATTGCCCGGTTTGGTTATTGGCCCGCAGGTTAGAGATTGGATAGATATGTGAATCAATCGAAGATTGACGTTAACCCGAGATAGGAGATACATTATTAATATTGGGCGATAGTAGATAATAGGGACAGCACTTCAGTAGGATATATCACAGAAAGGACATCTTTCATATATCAATTCCTTATAAGATGAATAATTGTTAATGTATTTTATATTTATTAATTGCTAAAGAAGTGAAAAGATTGTTAGTAAATTATATTTTTACTTTTATTGGAAGTGTGTATAAGGAAAACAATATGTATTGTAATTTTTTTATTATTATAGAAAATATAACTTATTTTTTTTTGTCTCTTATATTAATTTTTTTATTTCTTAATTTGACCTCTATGTTTTGTAATTTTATCAGCCTTATTTTCCATACATTTCTTATAAGCTACAACATTTAGTGATAGCTAAATTTCTTGCAGTGGTCACCATCATTGTTTTCTGTTTCACTGAAAAAAGAAAAGTATTTATTAGTTCATTGTTCAGTAAAACATTTATCGAAATTAGTTGAAATAATAATCTAGCACAAGTTTTTAATTATTAAACAAAACAATAAACAATATGACACCTACCAAACTAAACGATATTAATTAATATTATTATAAATTTTTGCCGCGTTTCGATTTATGCCAAACAATATATATGTACATAAAAATAGGTAATAGGTATCTTAAAACTAACAATAAATTATAAAATTATAAAAGACATTAGAAGCTTCAAAATGACCTGCACCTACGCACATTAATTAAAGAGTTTTAATATTATTAATTTTTATTATTATTTTGGGACTTAAAAATTTGTTATTTCATTATAAGTTGTTTTTAAAGGAGTTTTGTAAGTAGTAATAATTTTAGAACATACATGAGGATTTCGCTAATTTTAAATTTCTACGTAAAAGGGAATTGATAGGGCAAGGAGGGCCCTGCAATCTATAGTTGAACATAAGTTGACATTGCCCGGTTTGGTTATTGGCATGCAGGTTAGAGATTGGATAGATATGTGAAACAATCTAAGATTGACGTTAACCCGAGATAGGAGATACATTATTAATATACGCCCAATATTAATAACCTATCTCCAACGTCAATCTTAGATTGTTTCATATATCTATCCAATCTAGAGATTGGATACATATATGAAACAATCTAAGATTGACGTTGGAGATAGGTTATTAATATTGGGCGTTAGTGCGGCGGCGTCACGTAGGGGTGCGCTAGCGGACCGGTGACATTTTCACCGCGATAAAAATCGTAAATATTTAGTTTATGTTATTTACTGTCACTTGGCTGAAAAATATATTGGTATACTATGAATTAGTATACTCGTTAGTATACTTATTGTTTGAAATTGATATCTAGCGAGTTATATTAGTTAGTAAATTTGTTTTAGATAGATAAGCGCAAAACAAGACTGACGACTGACGACATATTTCATGATTCCTACAACTTTACCGCGGCGAGTCCTTACCAGGATGATGATGAAAACTGGTTCGGATTAAGATTTTGACCTACAAAGAAATACATCTGGTAGTGAAATTTTTTATTCTTTTAATTACCACAAAATCGACATTATTATACGTTGTGTCTATATACGTCTTCTTAATTTTGCTTATAATGACAGAACGTATGCAAACGATGTATATTGATATATCGTTATGAATTGATAATGTCATGGCATCTTTAAAATATTTTATGTCATTGGACTCAACGTACTTATACGTCATATAATTTTATATGGACATTTAATGTGTCATTATAGAACGTAGACTTAAGTATGACTTAAGTATGTGGTAGCGTCAGCCAAAGTGTTAAATATGAAATATGATTTCTTGCGTAATATAAGTTTTAAATATAGCACATTAAAATAATACTTAGATAAAAGTACAAAGCCTAATCAATATATGGGTTTGTCACTCCAAATTCATTTATTTCAATTTCGCCGCTCTAAACCGCAAATTCGTTTGCTTACTTATAATTCTCATTAATTTTGATGCCTAGTATCAAATTAGAGTACAAAATCTATATATTTAGGCATGTAATTCGACATGCTGTTTTTATACCTTTGTTTTATGATGTACTTTATGTAAAACTAAAGAGCCTACAGCTAGAACTTAAATTTCAATTTTTGTTGTGACTGTAATTTCTTGAAAATATTTTAAACGTTATTTTATTATATAAAAAAATAAAAATAAATAAAATGCACTTAATTTTAAGGAGTTTACTTGTATTACCAAAATAAAATTTAATAATAAAATAAAATAATCTTTGTAAGTATAAAATACGTATAGTAAGTTTTAGTAATATATTTTAATAGATCAAAAATCAGGATAAGAGCAGCTAGTGCTTAAAAACAAATATATTTTATAAATATTTTATTAAAAGAAAGAATCTTGATATATTATAATGTCAAATAAAAAAAATCTATTCTTGGACAAGAACGTAACCTGGGAAATTTGTTCTAGGGTTTCCAATAATAGATGGACGGTTGAATGGCCAAAAAGACAGAGAAGGTAAAGATGATATTATGTTGGTCAGGAAAGGTGGTCTTGGGATCTTCCATTGAATAATGGCTGGTGACGGTAAATCAGCAAGAGGTTTCTCCTTTACCTCTTCAATTTTAACTACTACGTCTTCTTTTTTAGGTTCCTCTTCTTTGGGTTCTTCTTTAGGCTGTTCAGATTTCTCAGCTTCAGCCTCAGGTTTCTCATTTTCATCTTCAGGTTTCTCATCTTCAATTTCGGATTTCTCATTTTCAATGTCTGTTTTTTCTTTTTCACCTTCTTCTTTATCAATTATTTCAAGTTTGATTGGCAGTTCTTCATCATTCATTTTCAAATTTTTATAAATTGATTCTTCAAGTGGTGGAAGTTCTGGGGGGCTAGGTAGAGCCGGTAAAGGAATAACTTTGTATTTTTTCTCATCTTTACTATCATCTTCTTTATCATCCTGTTTTACTTCAAGTATTTCTACTACCTCAGGGACATTTGTATGTAATCGCCGTTCTTGAACTGTTACTGAAGATTCTGGTAGAGATGGAGGGTCAGGAAGGACTGGCAAAGCAACAGCTGCTGCTACCAAGCAAAATACTCCGATCATGTACATCTGTAAAATTATAAAGCATTATTTTTGATATTTTGATATTTGAGCAGATATTTTATTTTTTTAACAACTGTTCAATAAATTCTTTAGTAATGCTTACCTTGAAGTTTTGTAACGTAACTAATGTTGTTCAAGCTGTCCTATCTTATATATACACGATAATTCCATATAATTGGATAAATCATTAAATATCATCAAATCTTGAGTTGGTGCTACTAATATAAAAATAATTTTGTGATCGCTTAATAATTGCAATCGAATACATACCATTGATACCTTAATGGACTGCATCATTATTTTAAAAAACAAGAAATAAAAGTAAAATTTCAATTTTTATATTATATCCAATTAACAGAACGCAGCTATGAAAGCTACATATGTGTTAAAAATACATTTAAGGCAAGCTATATATAAATAACTTATAGATTTAAATAAAATATTGTAATAAGCGCAAAGTTTTTGTATGAACAAAAGGTGAAAGACGTCATAGAGAGATAAGATTTTGACCTACCTCATAAAATGCAATCAAATGGTTGTGGGTTCGATTTATTTAAATTTTCAGCTTTGAGATCCGCCCTCAACACGCAATGCCTCCAAAATTCGGCGGAAAATGGGCAACGGAGTGTTTTAACACTATGTTTCCTCTGCCTACCTGATTACCTTATTTTTATAAAATTTGAAATTTAGACTCTTAAAAATATTTCATTGAACACGTGCTTCATGGTTTTTTAGAATTCACCCTCTAAAAGTGCAAATAAGCGGGCGAAGCTGCGTGCACCCGCTAGTAATCTATAACGATCTTAGGGTCAGTCTTGTGAAAGAGGCACAAGTGTGTGACTGTAAACGCAAGCGGTTTTGAGTTCGATCTCAATATTTTCTTTGCTCTAGTGGCGAGGCGTTGAGTTTGTTGGCGCTGTATCCTGCACACAGCAGAGTAGAAAGACGTAATGTTAAGACTCTCCGTTCCCTACTTTCTGCCAAATTCTGGAGGCAGTATTGAGTGGCGAAACTCAACGCCGCACTTTGCCTTGACACCAGAGCGAAGAAATGGATATAGAAATTTAAATAAATATCCATTTCCTCAAGTGCGGATAGAACCCACAACCAGTCACGTTTCGTGTGACTGCAGTTTGTGCCCCTGCGCCACGACTGGCTTCATTTATTAATTGTGATATCTTAAAATCTTTTTGTGTTCTTGAAATCCATTTATAGTACTTATGAGATTAGTTCAATCGAACACATAGCGTTTTGCATTGATATAGATAAGTTTTGCTGCCAAACACCGCGCGAATACTTTCGCTTAAATTTCGGCTATTCAGCATTTGCGTATGTAGAAATATTTTCTGGGAGAGAAGGGCCTGGACTTGAGCTTTGAACAGAGACGTTCGTTCGTTCATAAAAACAACGTACGTTCGTTCATAAAATACAACGTTTTTATCGTTCGTTCGAAAATGCTATTTTTTTTTATTTTTCGGGGCAAATTTTGCTGTAAGTTAAATTTCTGGGGTGGGCGCCAGACTATGCTGGGGTGGGCAGTGCCCACAGCCCTGAAGTATATTATATTACGATCCAAAATAAATAAACAAATATTATAATTATTATACGCCAAATAATGGGTAGACATTGGCGAAGTGATATGTGCTCTACTGCCACTCTCGGAACGCCATAATCAAAGAACCATACCATGCCACCAAATAATGTCTTACACAAAAATGTATATTACTATCAAAAACCTCACTTCAAATTAGTTTTACGTCATCCAAAATAAATAAATAATATATTTGTTGCTCTGTTCATCCAATAATTTGAAATGAAAACATAACAAAGGCTATATATTTTTATTTTGCCTTTGATGTATTTATTTTACAACAATATTAACGCCGCCGTGGCGCAGGGGCACAAGGGTGTGACTGTAACGCGATGGTCGTGGGTTTGATCCCCACGGGGGACTGAATTATTATTTATTAATATTTTCAATTCTTCTGGCACCAAGGCAAAAGCCATGTTGAGTTCCACTAAGCCGGCGTTGAGTTCTGCCACTCAACACGCAATGCCTCGAAAAAATCGGCAGAAAGTGGGGAAGGTGCTCTCTTCCGGAACATTAACAATAGGTTTCCTCTGTCTACCCTGCTATATTCGGGATACATCGTGAAGCTGATTTTAATATTAAGACTGGCATACCTTTACAGGTTATGGTTATCAAATTTAATTAACTTCATACAAAAATAAACAATTGATGTATGCTTCGAAACCCCCGTATTTAGTATTTAAAAAAATTCTAATGATCGTTAGCTTTTTTTAGTCCATCAAAAATCACCAAATTAAAACTCGTGATATAAAATATTGTTAGCGTCTATTTAGTGACAATATATAATATTTAGTATGAAATTAATTTTAAAGGCCATATATTTTTATAAGAAAAAATGGATTTATTTACTAATATTTTAGGAAATGTAATTTGGTGACTATTTATATACATTTTTGTACCTAAACGTTTGAAATTTTATTAGTAGTAAAATAGGTACATTTTTGGAAGGCGTTTAAACCTAAGCCATATTTATTTCGTAATGATACCTAATGAATATTTGTGAATCTTGAGTAGTTCGTCTTTACACAATTCGAGTTTTATTAATTATTTATATAATAATAATTCATTATCATTAGGGATATAATGTGATATTAAATATACTAAGTGTTCTCTTTTGAAATAATTTACCATATAAATTATGGTTCAGAGCAAACAAGCCCAGAACAGTATTAACGTTCAACCTTAACCACACTCCTGCAAAATGAACACTGTGAGTATATATTTATTAGAATTTATTACGATTTTCTGGAAAGTCAAATATATCAATGAATTACAATTTAAATAAATAAACTCATGTGCCAAAACACATATTTAATAATAAGTAATGTTTTAGTTGGTGGTATTCCTTGGTTTATTGGCCGTGGCACTTGCCGCTCCAAGCGTAGACCCAGCGACGGCAGCGAGACGAGCGCTGCCAGCGTTGGAGCACGAGGAGGTTCATGACGAGTTCGGACAGTACGCGCTGCGCTACGTCACTGCGGAGGGAACGGTCGTATCCGAACGAGGCCGCCTCGTGCCCTCTCCTAATGGCACCGGCTACGTGCTTATTACTGAAGGAGAAGTCTCTTACGTCGGCGATGACGGCAAGACCTACGTCACCAAGTACAGTGCCGGTCTGGACGGCACCAAGGTTGTGGGTGACCATTTACCCGTCCCACCCAAGCCGATTGAAGCTTAGTCACCAGTACAAAATGTAAATAAAATATTTAATTAAGAAAACCTTTTAGTTCTTTTTTAATATTTCCATTTTTTTCTCTACTTTACTAAGACTAAGTAGCACTTAACAGATTAGCAATAACCACCTAAAACAGCCTGGACCCAACCTTGATGTTAACGCTCAAAGTAATTGTGCTGAAAACGTTCTCTACGTTTGTTGTTGACTTGTCTGAGGTTTTTAGGCGAAAAGCCAAGGCAAGCAAAATGAAGGATATGAATATGAAAATTATTTCATATATTTAACTATCAGTTTACATTTTTTTATCGGGTATAGGAAATTTGAAAAAATACAAACTCTTTAAAAGTCGTAGCAAATCTCAAACAGATTTTTTTGTATATAACTAATATTGAATTTTGTGTCACCATTGCCACTAAAATTTGCAACAAAGTCCAAGAATACAGATGGCGATTCCAAATATGGATAAATATGTATTCACGTGTATGTTTTATTTATGAACCGATTGTAATAAAACAAGTTATTATATATGTTAACGGAAGCTTGCTAGAGTCTAATAGTGTAAACTGCATTTAAATAGGTTAAGCTAATTTTAAGATTACATACGCACACACAAACAGAAAAAAAATTAAAAATCATTGTTTTGGGTTCCACTACATTGATAAAAGTCCCCAATGACATCTTTTCTTTTTTATCTGCCATGTACTGACATCGATCCGTTACAATTTTATATAGTATAGATTAGCGGCTCCCGCGCAGCCTTGCCTGCTTGAACTATACGAATATTTATTGAAGTGTAGTTTATGAAAAAGGTATTATTTTAATTAGTCATATTAAACATTGGTTATTTATACTGTTGTTTTTTTTTACATTTACGCTGTATCCCACATATAGCGAGAGGCAGAGCGAACCTAGTGTTAAAACACTCTATTTCCTACTACCCGCCAGCTTTATCGAGGCATTGTGTGTTAAGTGTCGGAACTCAACGCCGCGCTCATTGCCTTGGCACCATTACCCCAAGTAAGAATCGAACCAACAACCGTCACACGCTTGTGACAAGAGTCACACGCTTGTGACGAATTTTGTAATGCACTTAATTAATTGTTGAATGATTTATTAATTGATTTTGCCCGCAAAATTTTGTAGTATTTAATAAAAAAATGTTCAGTTATTTCACATATATATATTGGCGGTAAGTACGCGCACACTACAACTACAGTTTTTTCCTCGTAATTCCGATTCTAAATCTAGTAATCTCGGTATTTTTTATATAATATAATACATATCATAATTTGACAAACAATATCAGACATTGAAAATTAAAGATTTCGCCAAATTAATAAGACATTGTATAAAATAACTCTTTCAGCAAGTAGCAATTTTATCGAATAGCATACTTTAAATTGATATAACTTTTTAATTTATGAACTGATTGTAATAAAACTAACTGTTAAGCAAAGCTTGCCAAAATCCAATAGTAAACTACATTTACTGAGATTAGAGTGAACAAAACACACAGATAAACAGATAAAAAAAACTAAAAATCATTGTTTTGTATTCTAATACACTAATGCAACCAGTAATAGTTTTTCTGATATATCTTTTTTATATAAGTAAATACGTATAGATTTTCTTTTAATTCAAAATATGTCTGCTTATTCCAGACTAGTGGTCGCGCGCAGCTTCGCCCACTTATTTGCCACCCTTAGGGGTAAATTCTAAAAAAACCACGAAACACGTGGTCAATAAAATATTTTTAAATATAAACAGTCTGAATTTATTTTTTTATAAAAATCGGTGGCGATTTAAGGATATTTGCATACAAACTTTCAACCCCTTATTTGCACCCTTACGAGATGAATTCTAAAAAACCATGAAACACGTATTCAATGAAATGTTTTTAAGAGTCTGAATTTCAAATTTTATTAAAATCGGTGCCGACTTTAAAAAAATCCATACAAACTTTCATCCCCTATTTCATCCCTTTAGGGTTTAAATTTTTCAAAATCCCTTCTTAGTGGATGTCCAGATTATGAAAACAAACATCTGTCCAAATTTTACGTTTCTACGTACCGTCTTACCTCAGTCAGTCAGGTACATGTCCTTTTATATATATATAGATTATAAATCGCTTTTTAAGTTACGAAAGACAGTTTGGGAACAAAATGCAAAAATTAAAAAAGAACGAAAATGTTTTCTTAAATATTTTATTTATATTTTTCGCTGGTTAACTAAGACTAAGCTTCAATCGGCTTGGGTGGGACAGGTAAGTGGTCACCCTCAACCTTGGTGCCATCCAGACCTGCACTGTACTTGGTGACGTAGGTCTTGCCGTCATCGCCGACGTAAGAGACTTCTCCTTCAATAATAAGCACGTAGCCGGTGCCATCAGGAGAGGGCACGAGGCGGCCTCGTTCGGATACGACCGTTCCCTCCGCAGTGACGTAGCGCAGCGCGTACTGTCCGAACTCGTCATGAACCTCCTCGTGCTCCAACGCTGGCAGCGCTCGTCTCGCTGCCGTCGCTGGGTCTACGCTTGGAGCGGCAAGTGCCACGGCCATTAAACCAAGGAATACCACTAACTGTAACACAAAATTACAATATTTTTAATAACTTTGAATGTATTTTTAGAATTTCTGAGTTACAAAGCTTAACTATTATAATATTCTTACTTACTGTATTCATGTTTCCGAAATAGTAGTTGACTGTGATCGTTATTGATGTAAGTCTGCTGTTGATTTGCACGATACGGTACAATTTATATTGTGAACTATTTCGTAATTAAATTATAACTATTATTTTACAATAATAAATCCTAATGATAATAACCTCTAATCGGTAATTAGTAATTCAAGAAAAATATTGCACAAAATTACAACTACGAGACAAATTGTTTAATCTAAGGACAGGTTTTAAATTTAGTGTTTACCAAATGATGATTGCTATAAATCACCGAATCAAATAATTTTTACGATCAATTTGCTTAAACGTATCGAAAAAGGAAGATGGTAAGACTTTTATTTTGAATATAATATTATATAAATAATCGAGAATTATATAGTTGTTAATAATTTATTATAATTATTTTGTTATATTATCATTAATCTTTTTTTCAGTTGCGGCTAAGCATATTTTTACTTTTGGTAACAACTATAATATTACCATGCAATTCGATACCGGATGACATAGGCGACTTTAATCAAATATCATCAAGCTTCTCCTTACAAAATGCCGATTCAAAAATTAAAAGCGAAAAACACAATCGAGACTTAGAAGTAAAAACATCGCCGGCTACATTACCTCCATATTTGGCACAATTTTTGCAACAGGGAAATAATCTTTTTTTCAAACCACAGATTTTATTAGGTTCGACTCTTAACAACAACCCTTACATTTCACATGAGTCGGATATCAAGGAAGAAAAAGAAAAACATGAAAATGGAATCGGTGCATCATTGAATTCTACTCCAATAGAAAATGACAAAATTGTCAAAGATAATGATAAAATCACTAAGGATGATGATAAAATCACAAAGGATGATGATAAAATTACCAAGGAAACTGATAATGTAATAGAAAGGATAGAAGAAAAACCTATTGAGAAATTCTCAGAAATACCGGAAGCACCCATATTAGCACCGCTGAATATGCCTGCACTCCCACAAATAGTAGTTGAGAAACCGGAAGAAATCATAGTTGAAGTACCAGAAAGTGTAATAATTGAAGAACCAGGGAATATTATAGTTGATGAACCTGAGAATGTAATAATCGAGGAAATTCCAGAACCAGAAGTTTATATTGAAACAGAACATAATATTGTAATTCCCGAAGCACCACCACTGATGCCTCTAAATCCTCCCAAAGTTCCTCTCCAAATTTTAATACCAAAGCCAGTATCTCCCTGTATTGGCTATCAAGTAGCTATTCCATGTTTCCCAAATTATGTTCAACCGCAATATCCTGGCATTGTTGGTTTCGGAAACGTTTCGAAAAACAAAGATGTTATAAGGCCGTCTGTTCGTCCGTTACCAAGAATACCTCTTGGTGTAGCTTTTACGAGACCTGTCAAAACTGTGATGCCATTTCGGGAAGATTTAATAAGTGCAACTAGGTATTTACCTTCCGTAACAGTGTCAAAATTTCCATTGCGCAGGAGGAAAAGCAAATTATTAAAAAACCGTCGTCGTCTATCTCAAATGTTTCTTGAAAAAGTTCCCGTAAAACAACAAAAAGCTGAGGTGTACGAAGAACCGATGTCCTCGTTTTCGGCGTATTGCGCTCACATCATTGCGTTGCAACGGGTTTTACCAAATATCGTAGAAAATGGAGACACTGTTAACGCTGTACCTTTGCTGGAACTTCCAGAAAGACCAGTTTATTAATTTTAGTTTAGTATGTATATTAAAATAAGAAATAAACATAATAAATAGAGTAATTTAATGTTTGATTTTTATATATATTATAATCTATCAACATTCGCGTCAGTATAAAATATAAACTAGAACAGCTTCTGTTTAATTGTTAATTTCTCTATTTGTAAAACTAAACGCCAGTGGTTGATCAGGAACGTTTATCAAAAAGGTTTTTATCCCAAGTTCGCCTCCAATCCATTGAATCTTAAACTCTCTAATAAGCTGAAAAAATAAATGTATTTTTTATTAAAATACGACATTAAATAATAATTATAAGAATTTACTATTATAACGTTACCGTTTGCCAAGTTTATTTTGTACATTCTATGCAAATGTAAATTTATTCAATAGTTTCAAGATGATCGAACAGCAAAGGTTAAAATTTTAATTCGTTACTTTTTTTAATTCTCTTATACTTATAGTAACTTAACGTAAAAATAAAAGAAATAAAAATGGATTACCAATACCGGCAGTAAATTATACTTAGTTATCATTTTATAGTTTGTCATTCTTTTCAAACAATTTGATTTATTAATAGATTTTGCTTAAAGACTACTTAACCTTTTCCTTTATTTTCTTTCTATTGTTTTATAATTAAATTGGTGTAATAAAGTATTAAATAAATAATAAATAAATAACTTTAAGGTGTCACAGTAAATTTAATAAAAGCGATAGAATAAAACTATTGATTTATTTTTAATCCTTGATATAAATACGATACTATATTTATTTCATTATAAAGATGAACAGTTTTGGCAATATGGTGATAAAACTAGTTTTAGAACCGTTGTCTTCTTCGGACAACAGTGGCTTTGAATGGACCACTCCGTTACTTTCAATGGGCTTAGAAATGTTTATACTAAGGGTCCAATCATGGAAACCTTAAAAAAATAATCAAGTTGAGTAATCACAATTATCTAATTGTAATTACATTTAAAAAAAAATAAATAATATTCAAGTAAGCTTTTAATCGAGTGTTTTTGTTATTAGCACTTTAATGAAATCGCAGTTTTAAGTACTCTATATAATCCTAATATAATTAAAACTATAGAGATTTTGCCAAAAAACAAAAAGTGATTTTTTCAAACAAAATAATTATTAAAATTATCGTTGTAACATAAAACGTAATTTTTAAAGAATAACCCACATAGATACTAACCTATCAAAGCGACAACATTGCACACGCCTCATTTTTGAAATACTTAAGTGATCCAAAGAAGGCGTCGGTCCATTGATAGAAACTTTCCTCTATACTTAATTTATTATTACTATTTAGTGACTTGATGCCGTAGTGGCGCAGCGGTAACCTGCCTGACTATAAACGCGACGGTTGTGGATGCGTCCCATTCGAGCGTATTCCCGCATTTGCGGGATACAGCTTAAACAAATAGTATAAAACGTTTGAAAACATTACAACAAACATACCCGTATAATAGTAATGCACATGTTTTGTTCAGCAAGTCTTCTCGCTATACACGCGCGCGGGCCAAAACCAAATGGCAGACTCAAAAAAGGATGAATATTTTCATAATGTTCAGAGCCTCGGATCCACCGCTCTGGTTTAAAATGTAAAGGATCTTTGACATATTGCGGCAAACGGCAAGCCACCATGTTCTGTGTTACTATAGTCGTCTGTAAACATTTATATTAATTTTAGCATTTTAAAAGTCTTATATTAAGGAAAGAAAAATATTTTGGCTTGGACAGTTCCCAATAGGCGAAAATTCTATATTTTTTTTATGTTTTCTATAATATGTTTAGATTAATTAGCTTGAATATCAGAAAAAATCATTAATTTTAATAGTAATTTTTAATTAAGGTTAATCATGGCCTACTTACAGATATATCTGAAGAAACGAAAGTTATATAATATTAACCATAGACCGATTCAGTTGAAAATTAAAAATATCGTAGTTAGCTCTATCAAGAATAAAACTAAAAATATTACTTACGTCTTTAGGTACCAAATATCCTTTCAATATGACATCGTTTTGTAAAACCCGACCTACTCCTATAGAGACAGGATTTAAGCGTAGGCTTTCTTTTACACAGCTTCTCAAATATACAGCCTTTGCTAATATTTCAGCAGTAATTTCGGTATCTTTAGTAGGCAAAAGTGATGACACTTCTTCGTACACTTTCATCTGACAACTTGGATTTCGGGCTAAATGGTATAATGCGAAACTAGTCGTGTTTGTAGTCTGCAATATAATACTAATTCGTAAAAAAACGGTCCAATTTTATGATTGTATTTGTAGCCTATAAATACAATCAAAAAAGTTAACAAACTTAATTTTACGGTCGAAGGCTATTTTATTTTTTAAGAGAGGGACTACAAATATAAGTTTGTAATTTTTTTTTATTATGTATTATAGATTTATTTGTTCTGTACGTTCTCACTCTTGTCAAATTTTATATTATAATTCTAGGTGACTAAGAAGTACACTGTTTTATTTATTTACTAGCATTTTGATTACATATAATTCTACATTTTTCATCAAATATCCAGGTTTACAGTGCCTTAGGACTGTAGACTCGGATATATGATATTAATTTATTTGCTTGCTATCTCCACTTTACATCTATTGAGAAAAATTATGTCTAGAGACGGACAGGAGGATCGGAAGACAACAAAATGATCCTATAAGGGTTCTATTTTTTTTCTTCGGAACCCTTAAAATACAAAATTGTAAATACAAAAAATACAAAAGTGTATTGGAATCATATTTAACAAAAGTACCATACCGTATCTACTGAAGCCATTAGGATATCCACCATCATTCCAATTATGTCTTTCATATCAATCTCAGGCAACTTAAGAAAAGAATCTAACAAGCACTTGTCTATCTCATTTTCTTCTTTATTATAAAAGTTTAACTTTTCCAGAAGTATATCCATTGATATTCTGTAAATTATTATAGGTTTAATCAACCAATAAAAATGTAGATACATACTTAAGACAACTAATACAAACATGTTAATTTTAGTGATAAAATAACAATGGAGCCATCGTGGCGCGTAAACGTGTGACCGTAAACGTGACGATTGTGGGATCGATTCTCACTCACAGGAATTAATTATTTAATAGTTTCATTTCCTCACTCTGTTGAGTTCCGCAACCCAACACGGATTGTCTCGAAAATTCGGGGGAAAATGGAGAACGAAGTGTCTTAACACTAGGTTCCCTCTGCCTACCCTGCTAAAAAAAATATTTTATTTACTTACTTTTCTAAATATTCTTGGGACTGAGCAAGTCGTCTGTAAAGAGGTGTTTCGAAATATTTCCATAAAATGCCTTTATCTAAGTTAAAAATACCACTGTTTGACTCAAAGGCTGCTTTAATCACTTTACTGCTGCGAGATTCAGAGCTTTGTTCTTGGAGAGAAAAACTGTCAAAGCTCACATCAAAAGCCACAACTCCGATTACTGAAAATTTGAATAGAAGTTTCATTTTAGTTTTTTATATTTTGTTGTTTTCATAACTTGAAAAATTTATTTTGCAGGCGTCGTGGCGCAGGTGTACAAGCATGTAACTGTAACGCGAAAATTATGAGCTCGATTCTCAATATTTTATTTTTTTCGCTCTGGTACCAAGGCAAAAAAAAAGCTCGATGTTGAGTTCCGCCACTTAACACGCATTGCTTGAAAAATTTGGCGGAAAGTAGGAAACGGAGTGTCTTAACACTAGGTTCCCACTGCCTACCCTACTATATGCGGGACACAGCGTAAGACTGATTCATTTCCTCAATGCATGATAGTTCATTGATACTTTTTTGTCCTGACGCAATCATCACATTTAGCTTACAAAATGCAAGCAAGCAAAACAACTGTGAAAATAAAAAAATAAATAAAAAACACATTTAGATACCTTCTAAATATAAACGGTTTAAATAATTTAAAAAATCGTCATTATAAGTTACTTTACTTTCGCTAACCCATTTTACAAATTTTCTTGCAACATTATCTGCTTCTCCTACATATTGTTTTGCATTTGATGGATTTGATATCTTTTTTTGGAAAGCACTTCTTATACGCCACCAGTCTGGGCCATTTCTAAGAAAAAATATTTAAATTTAAATTATGTGAATGAAGTAAAAATTAAGTAGGTAATGAATATCATAGACATTTAAAAAAAAAACAAAGATATTTTTTAAAAAAAAATAGGATCGAGGTAAAATTGAAAATTTACTCTTCTTGCGTTTAGATTGTACGGCTACTAAATATAAGCTTAAGCATAGTATACAAATATAGGAATAAATATTTTTTTCAAACACTAAAGGTGTTGTTTTCTGTTACAAAAATAAACTTAACCGAGTACTTAGACTTGTTAAAATATTTCAAACATTTACCTACATATACCTACTATTAATGATTATATTTATGTATTAATAGTATACTATTAATAGTATACTACTAACAATTACAATTAAATAATAAATAAATATAGATTAAATATAATCTTACGTAGAAAGAAGTCCACCGCCATTATAAACATCTTTTTTGCTGAGTCTATAATGTAACATTGCTAAATGACTCCTTCTTGCTGGATATCGCTCTTTTTGCCGTAACACAATTTCTATTAGGTCGGGATCATACACATGTAGTACATTAACGATGGGTACTTCCTTGACCAACCCTCCATACTTACGCCAATTTTGCCATGCGACTTTGTCTAATGAGTCGGAGTTATAGTCACCTAATAAAAGGTTTTCATATAGACGCCATCTTTATATTATGATAACTTCACGCAATCTTAAGAAGGAATGCTTAATTTCAGCTTCACGCTGTACCCTGCATACAGTAGGGTAGGCAAAGGAAACCTAGTCCTAAGTCACTTCGTTTTTCACTTTTTCCCGATTTTTCGAAGCATTGCGTGTGAAGTGTTGCTTAACTCAACGCCGCGTTTTTTTGCCTTGGTACCAAAGCAAAGAAATAAAAATATTAATAAATAATAATTCAATCCTCTGAGTGGCTATCGATCCCACAACCGTCGCGTTACAGTCAAACGCTTGTGGTTGTGTCCCTGTGCCACGACAGCCTCAAGCTTAATTTCAGAGACTATATTAATAATATTATTGGCCAAATCCAGACATCCTGTAAAGGTGTACGGTGTGAGTACAGAAAAGAGCGTATCACATTACACGTTATGTACCTAAGTGTAACGTAAAAAAATGGTAAAATTTAATATAAAATGTACTAAAATTATATCTAAATATATATATACGTGTATATAGGTACCTACTACAAAAATAAAAAAGAATTGAAAAAATGTGTAAATCCTAATAAGATCTTAGAGTACCTAGATAAAGACACCTACTACAAAAGAAATACAGAAATTGTACATATTATATGAAGCTTACCCAATAAAGGCCAGTACTTATATAGTGTTCCAATCCCAGGGTAGCATTTTGGTCCAGGTATACCATCAAAGGTCATAACATCTACAGTATTATTATCCCGAGAATACGGAGAGATTCTTGCTTGTACTCCTTTGTTACATTTTAAAATACCACTTAGAAAGTATTTCGAATCAAAAATTCTCAACATTTTTTTACTACAAAAAAACACAATAAATACACGTAGCCTGCGACTTATATCTCCAAACTGAGCTTCAAGTTACAAAATATCGCCGTATAAAAATGAGATGCACATAGCAAATAGTCGACTAACATAAGACGGACTCGCCAGGTATAAATTACTTACATATTTATGTGAACATTGTATATTTATTAAGTCGTAGTTCTTTCTATTCAAACTATTTGTATCAATGTATGAAAAGATTTGTCAGACTAAAATTTTACTGAAAATTTTAACTTAAGACATATGTAATTTACTGAATTTGCTATTGATTGCACCTTGCACAGTTATTAATAATGAATTGACAAACTATAGATTCTCCGCTTGCATCTTCACCATTATCTTATCTCGGCAAAGTTGACATTGATGTTTCATTTTCTGTTTAAAATAACATACAACTCAGCCTTACATAAGAATCGTTGTGTTTTCTATTGATTTGTGGCTAAAGAATAATAAATAGTAATACAACGACAACATGATAAGTATAAAAAGGAACAATAACAAGGCATTTTAGCTAAATTGTCCTTCCATATAATTCATCAGCTTTCAAGTGTCCTAAGACAACCAGATTGTGCCACTTAGGAAAAAAATATTTAAAAAATTAAAAATTAAATTGAATTAGCTTCACGCTGTATCCCGCACACAGCAGGGTAGGCAGAGGGAACCTAGTGTTAAGACACTCCGTTCCCCACTTTCTGCCGAATTCTGGAGGCATTGCGTGTTGAGTGGCAGAACTCAACGCCGCGCTTAACCTCGACACCAGAGCGAAGAAATGGAAATATAAATTTAAGTAAATATTTCATCTCCTCGAGTGGGGATCGAACCCACAACCAGTCGGTTTTGCAGTCACACCTCGTGCCGCTGCGCCACGACCGGCCTCATAAAAAAATATTTAATTGTTGGATTTTGGACTGTTTAAGTTAGAGTACAAACAATATGCCACAACTGAACCTAGTCACCTAGTTGCACACCACTCTGTTCATATTTTACGCTTATTTTGTCATACTCATAACAAAATAATTTAAATATTCCTTGGAATGAGGAATGTTTTTAACAATCCAAATAATGTAGATGATAAAATAAATAAATAAATCAGCTTCACGCTATATCCCGCACACAGCAGGGTAGGCAGAGGGAACCTAGTGTTTCCGGCATTGCGTGTTGAGGGCAGAACTCAACGCCGCGCTTTGCCTCGACACTAGAGCGAAGAAATGGAAATTATAAATGTAAGTATTATAAATATTTCATCTTCTCAAGTGGGGATCAAACTCACAACTCGCCTCAATCCTGGATGTAATGTAAATGATAAAACAAATAAAATAACATACTAAACTACAACTATAAATAGCATCAATACACAACTTTGATAGCATTGCATGATCATCATAGATATTTGATTATATTAAATACAAAATTATATTATTATTATTAAATACAAAATTCTATTGAATAAACAAAATTCTTAGTAATTCATTTGACCACAAGGATGAAGCTATGACTCAGGTACGCACAGGTAAAAGCTGGTAGTAAAATAATAACAAGTAAATATTATAATTTTAATTTTACTATTTTTATTGGTATTCTTGACTCAATAACTTTATCAACAAGACTTTCACCTATAGGACTAATTGATTTTAAATCTAAACTACCTAAATCTGTAACTATATCTAATTTCCTTTGCCATTTTTCATAACCATTCCAAGCAATCATTATTCCATTGTCTGTGCACAGCTTTGCTGTGGGCCTAAATATTTTGTAATCAAATTCATCACATAATATAGTTAAAGCATTGAAAATATAATTATTACATGCTACACCTCCAGATACAACTAACTGCTTTGTGTTATCTGGAATAATTTGATGCCTTTCACAAAACTCCATGGCCCTCTGAGTTCTATGAACCAAATGTCTGGTCACCGACATTAATGAAGCTGCACATAAATCATTAAATTCTGGTATTAATTCATCAGCCTCAATATTATGTTCTTTTTCTTTCTTATAAATATGATAAAAAGCAGAAGTCTTAATACCATTAAAACTAAAATTACAATCTTTATATTCTGCCAAGGGAAGTGGTAATTTAAACATATGTGGATTTGTTGCTTCTGCTGCCGCTCTCTCAACAGCCTGTCCACCACACAATTGTGAGTATTTGGATAAATTACGTAATTTCATCCTCCTGGCTATTTTGTCAAAAACTTCACCTGGAGCACAATCCATGCTTTCCCCTAACAACTGAAACTTATCAACATCTTGCACAGCTACTAATAAACAATGCCCCCCTGATATTAGCAATGACAAGAATGGAAAAGTAATATTATGATTCATTCTTGCTACTAAAGCATGTGCTTGCATATGATGAATAGGTATAATTGGCTTACCATAGGTTCTAGCCAAGTGTTTAGCATATTTCATACCTATTGCAAGGCTTAAAGGAAGCCCAGGTTCTAATGTAACTGCTATAGCATCTATGTCAGACATAGTCAATTGAGCCGTCTGTAATGTTTGATGCACTGTAGGTTCAATATATTTTCTATGAAGATCTTGTGCAACGTCCGGTATAATTCCGCCATTACGTAAATGTACCAAATTTTGAGATTGTAATGTTTCTGCCAACAGTTGTCCTCTATCATTAATAATAGCACATCCAGTGTCGTCACAGGAAGTTTCTATTCCAAGAATACATGAAAATTTTCTTCTAGTAATTAGCCATTTATTATAACTAAAATATTTTGAATGTTGCCTAAGAGAAGCATTGATTGCCTTTATTTTTAATTTTATCATATTTATTTCTTTTCTATAATTTAATTGAAAATATAAAATTATTTAGATCAAGTGTGTATTAAAGTATGTATAAATAGATACACAAATATAAGAAATTAATCAAGTTATTGAATTGAATTTAAAATTAAAATAAATTATTAACATTTTAAAATAACCTCACAATTGTCATCATAAACATAAAATTGTTATGACATTGACACTGACATATAGTCCGACATAACCGTTATTGCATATGGGAAGCACGCGCGGTAGAATCGCGCAGAACGCTTATTTTGATATCTGCACATAGACGCCCTCTCATGCCGCACCGATTCCCCCAATCGGTGCGGCGTGTGAGCGGGCGGTCACACCACTACGGTACAGTCGAGCGCAACGCTGTCCGTTCATTACTAGTAAATATGAATATATTATCATATGATAGCGTCATATATACAAAATGACGCAGCAAAGCATATTTATCTAGTAATATTATAATAATTAGTGTGTTATAATAGATTAAGCAACATGCAAAATCAAGTTCTGAATATGCAAATTTAAAAATACAATAAAGTACTGAATTGTAATTATTATAAAGGGGCCACATCCAAGTCTTCATAAATCCAAATTCAATAAAAAAGTAAAATGAAAAAGTATGGTTTTATATAAAATAATAAAAATTATAATACATGCAAAAAAAATGTAAAAAATAAAGTTTAAATAAATAAAATATTAAATATAAGAGCAAAAATTAAAAGGAATGGCGTTCAGCTACAGTGTTAATTTATAAAAATAATTAGCAATAAAGTGAAAATAAAATCAATCAATCGAGGTCTTAATAAATTAATTAAGTTAATAAATGATATCGTCATCAATTCAATCAAAAAATTCAAATAAAAAAAATATTTATTACCGTTTTATTTAAAACATTTATAAAAAAGCAAGCAATCAAAACGGTAAAAGGGATTTTTATTTACAATTAATTATATTTTTTGTTTGAACCATATAGTGTGAGCTCGATTGTACTTATAAAGATGTGTGGGTACGAATTTTCTGTAAGGACGTAGCGGTCACACTGACGCACAGAACACGATATGGCAAAGGGATACCAGACTTTCATTTTTTGTACCTCAAAATTGATTTTTATAATTTACCCAATATTTTTTTTTAATATAATCTTTAAGAAGTTTAAATATTGCCAGATATTTCTTTATCCATATTGTATAGTACTGTGTATTGCGCATGCTGAATATTTATGTTGTACATAGGTGTATATAGTATATATATAAATATTATGTTTCATTAGTTATATAAACAGAANTATATATATATATCTCATGTTTCATTAGTTATATAAGCAGAAGTTTAGTTTATTTTGAAATGACTCCTGTTCATTACTTAAAAAAATACTTTTCGGGCTAGCCTCGATTTTATTCTCGACAATGATGTATGGAACTGCTGATTTTTTTTCAATATTTAGATATCCTCATAAAATTTTCGTTTTGTATAATTTACTAGAACATAAAGATGATCAGATATTTTAATTATAATTTAATTATGATTTGCTAAGCGTGGGGTAAAACAACATTACAGGGTAACACTGATCGAACATTTTCTGCGCATAGGTATTCTGCGCAATTTTACGCGAGTACCTCCGATTATCAATAAGAGTTTTGACGGACTATACCTAAGTATTGTACTTTTATAAGTATTTTTCTTACCAAAGTGTGGAATAACACTTAAAAAATTTTTTGTGTAGAAATTAGCTAAGAATACACCAAATCTTCACGTTTTTACTTGAATTCAATTCAATTTTCTGAAGCTTTTTCTTAAAATATATTTTTGTATACACTTAACCATTAAACTTGTCTAGATAACTTGTTTATTATTTAGTTAAGTATTTAATATGATATTCATCTTCTTAAAATAATTTACTATTTATAAGTAAACACAAGTAAATTAAAATTTGTGCATTTCGGAGATCTGCCAAGCACCCTCTTGTATGATGATTCAACTGAAAACTTCCGCAAGTAAACAATAAATAAGCGTTCCAAATTCAACCGAAAAGGCACTAATATCAAAAAAGGTATGATATAAACTGAGCACTTCTAGGAAACGTGAGTTTGGGTAATTAATGGTTTTAATAACTCGAGTTGTTTAAATTATTATTTCCTTTCGAAAATCATTAGTCCAATACTTTAACTGCATAATATAGTGGGTTCCTTAAAATTTATCCTGTGGTATCGCAGTATCACCCTTATTTTAAAAAATGTCTATCAAAACCACTCTATCTCTTCCTCCATACAAAAGTTAAACATTATGAATTTGCAATTGCACGCCTAAAAGTCATATTATAAAGAGCCACAGCTATACCCAATTTAAATTTGTTTTTGGTTTTTGTATAGGCGTGCTAGTTGTTATCAATGTTACGAAGAATGAAAAGTTAAGTTTTTCTTTAATCTGTATAACAATTAACATTTAGAACCCATAGAGTAAAGAATTGATTTAAATAATTTTAGGGTTGACACTTGACAGACCATTGATCAGTGACCATTGCACTTGGAAATTTTAGTCTTCATTCTTTAGGGATATATATAGTATGAAAGAATTATTGTGAAATTATAGTTCAAATAACGTCATATACTTTACTACTTGCCAAATTATGCATAGCTACGTAACATATTAAACTGCATCTAACTTCAGCTGATGTTGAATACATTAAAACTACAAAAAGATGGATATTTTGCATAAACTGTATATTAATTTGAAGCAACAAGTTACTTTTTTACCGGCGACAGTTTCGAAAACAGTAGAAACAGTCAACAAATCTTTAAATCAAGTGCGAGTCCCACCTGTCACCAAAGAAAATGTATTGTTCTATTATTTACCTATGCAAGGATTGGTTAGTTACACAACGCTATCGGTTGGTGTGATGAACCCACAGTTAATGGTGAGGTATGTTACTCTAAAACTGTTTAGTGTATATGTAAGATATTAGACTTTTAAGTTTTAAAAAGTACAATTACTTTATTTATTAAGAACTTTCTTACCAATTATTAAGAACTTTCTTACCAAATATATACTATATATTAATCAGCATTACCAAATTTTATCTTCGTGAAAGAAAACGGGATTATTTTGCCAAAAGAGGGACAAATAATTAGGATTTAATTTATTATTTATCCATTTATTTCACCTTTAAATAAAACTTTTAATGGTGATAGATATCAATATAAAATGTTTTTTGAAAAACATCACCATATTTAAACAGTACTGTTTTGGTTTACCATGTAAGGCAGTTAATTCTTCAAAATAGTTGCAAATTTAGTAATAAAAAAGATTTCTCATCATCATATTATTAGTACATGGAAATAATCCATGAAAAGTGGGATATGCTTGTCTCAATCAGGACATTTAATTTTAGGGATAAAAATCAGATTTTTTAGCAACACTGATATTAATTGTTTATTGATATAAAAATATTGGGAACATTGTGGCACAGTGAAAGTTGGGACAACATTTGACTTTTAACCTACTGTTCTGTATGAAGATAAAAAAATGGTAAAATATTTTTTATTATTTAAGTGGTAGAACTTAAAGCACGGCATTAAGTTCTATGAGATCATAGCAACAAAACTTTTAAAATAATCATTCCCACAAAAAGGGGTCCCCACAACCTTTCCGTTTACAGTCAAATGCTGTCCCACTAAGTGCTTTCAGATGAGATGCATGTTTTACCACAATTTATGGTTTTCAGGTTATTTCCACGAAGAGATATAACTGATGTGTTATTCCTCTCTGCTGGTGGAGGGGCTGGACTTTGGCTTTGGGCTCGTCCTCATATTGCAGCTGCAGCACCGGCAAGGCGATTTTCTTGGGCATTTCTAGGTGGTTGCTTATGGCCCCTCGGATCTATATTTCTATGGGCAATATTGAGAAGTTCTATTGGACAAAAACCTGTTTTAGGAACATTGCTTGGTGTAACAACAGGAGCAATGCTCACTAATATTGCAATAGATTATTTTAATTATGTAGAGCTCATGTTTTGTGGAGAAGTTAGACTGCCAGATGACACATATAGCCCAAACAGTGATGATGAAAATATGCACTTTTAAAACAAAAATTGTATTTTCTCAATTATTTATTTGATTCATGTTTAAGGTGAAGTTTAAAATTTTCTGCTTAATATGTATGTGTATATAGAATGGCAGAATTAGCTTAAAGGAACTAAAATATTTTTCTTATATTAACTTGAATGTATGATGTAATTGAAAATTGTGATTTTGTGGTATCTATTTGCTTTATTAAATTATTACTCTAAAATGATTTTTTATTATTCAATCATGTTAAAAAACAAACTTATTATTTCTTTTCTAACTGTAGTGATTATATAGCTTTTATATTAAGAGAGTCCAGTTTTATTTTTTATTTATTTATAAACATGATAAAGCATGACGAAAAATCAGCTATTCTAGAGAAGTATAAAATGTCTTTTAAATTTAAGCTGGGATTGGTTTTATGTAGTATAATTATTAAAAAACATTGTATAAAGAGGTTAAAAAATTAATAAAAACAGTTAATTTTTTGCATTTATTTGAAAATTTAAGATATTACAATTTTTTTACCATAATCATAGAACAAGATTTCTATTTTTATACCTAGATACAAAATTGTCTTCTGGAAGTTCTAAAGTTTTAGATTATTTTATCTGCTCTGTTTACTTTGTATATTATCTTTATTCTATGTTTACGTTTTTTTTTGTTTATATAGTATACTTAATTATTCTGTGGTGGTTTTGACCATTCTACATTCAAAATTAAGTGGTCATAACCATATCCATTTAAAGTTTGAATAGCTTTAGCGGCATCTGCTCGGAATTTGAAGTGAACATAAGCAAATCCTTTGCATTGACCAGTGCTCTGAAATAAAATAAAAAATTGTTTTATGTTTCCATATACTAATGCCATTATAGCATAGAGAAGAAGTGTCTGTCTGTAAATGTGACAGCTGTGGGTTTATTTCCCTTTGTGGGAATGAATTATTTTCATTTCTTCTTCACTTTGGTAGCAATATAAATGCGATATTGAGACATGATATTCAATAATGATGATACAATGATGCACAAACGTACGAATTTTGAGTTATAGCTATATATGTAAATTATTTGTTATTCACATGCTAAGTATATATTTAATGAATATTCTACATTAAAAACTTTGTGCTAATATTATAATATGGTATTCTTGAATCTTGATTAAGGCAAATCCAGGCAAAGTGCGGCGTTGAATTCCGCCAATCAACACGCAATGCCTCCAGAATTGTTTGAATTGAAACAGAGTGCTTTTACACTAGGTCCCCTCAGCCTACACTGCTATGTGGGAACACAGCTTTGCGTTATAGAAACTGATTTAGATTTTTTTTTAAATCTATATGAAATGTAAATACCTTTTCCTTAGCAAGATAAAGTTTGTGAACAGGCCCAAATCCTCTAACCAAATCATCCAGATCAGCTTCAACAGCAAAGTTACTGAGATTAGAAATACGAATTGCTGCCAAATCGTCTCGCTTGGCACCTGGAGGTTCACGACCAGGAACACGGCTGGCTCCATCTCGCATATTAGGTGCGACATATTTGTTCGAAGTCGCCGCTTTTGCCTCTGTAAAGTTGATAAACATTCAAATATTGATAAAATTATATAATTAAAAAAAAACTTTTTTACTTTTTTTCTGAAAGTTTATGTATATTTTATAACTATGAATGAAAATATATTGATATATAATTGTCGTAATATATCACTTAATATTTTTTGAGTGTAAACTCATTTGATCTAATAATTACATACATATAATAAAATATAAAAAAAAAATTAAATTAAATTAACTTCACGCTGTATCCCGCACACAGCAGGGTAGGCAGAGGGAACCCAGTGTTAAGACACTCCGTTCCCCACTTTCTGCCGAATTCTGGAGGCATTGCGTGTTGAGTGGCAGAACTCAACGCCGCGCTTAACCTCGACACCAGAGCGAAGAAATGGAAATATAAATTTAAGTAAATATTTCATCTCCTCGAGTGGGGATCGAACCCACAACCAGTCGGTTTTGCAGTCACACCTCGTGCCGCTGCGCCACGACCGGCAAAAATATTAAGAAATAATAAATCATTATCGACGTCACAACTGTTGTGTTACAGCCACATCCTTGTGACCCTGTATTACAACGGCTTCTTATTTTTTATTGTTATATTATAAACTAATTATACATTTTTACATAAATTGTGGCTTACATGTGATTCTGGTGCACAAGCTATATTAGTATACAGTTGCATCTAGATTAGTTCAAAAAAAGAAACCAGATCTCGTGGACTTTTTCATCACTAAAGGTCTCCCTTTCTCAGCCTTACATTGTCACTCAACCTATGACTTATCCTCTGACCACACAGCGGTTATAGCGGAACTACACAACGACATTGTGGAAGTGGCAAAACCGTGCAGGCTTCATTCAAAAAACACAAATTGGGAACATTTTAGAGAGGTTTTGGGAAAGAACCTGAATATAAACATGCCTCTAAAATCCGATAGTGATATCACCACAGCAGTTGAGAACCTCACCAAATCCATCCAATCAGCCGCCTGGGACTCAACGCCCTGTCAAAGAGCCGTTAATATCATTCCTATGTATCCACAGATTGTAATTGACTTGATACAAAAAAAGAGAGTAGCTAGAAAGAAATGGCAATCCACCCGTCACCACAACGACAAAAACAAGTTCAATACTCTGGTTAAACAAGTCAAAAGCACTCTCAATCACATACAAAACAAAGATGTTGAAAAACGCCTCTCTAACTTGGATGCTACTTCTGCAACGGATTATTCTCTGTGGAAAATAACTAAATCTTTAAAAAGACCACTTGTGTTTCAATCTCCGCTTCGCCGGAACGATGGCTCTTGGGCAAAGAGTGATGCCGAAAAATCTGAATTGTTTGCTGAGCACCTATCAAGAGTGTTCATTCCAAATCCTGCTATGGATTTGACAAAAGAAGACGAGGTCATAAAAGCTCTCGCAGTCCCTCACCAGCCAGTACTACCCATCAAAAAAGTTACTCTCAATGAAGTCTACTCAACCATTAAAAGACTCAGCCTAAATAAAGCCCCTGGTTATGACCTAATCACTACTAAAATTATGAAAGAACTTCCACATTCGACACTTGTACTGCTTACTGCTATATTTAATGCTATTCTGCGACGACAGTTTGTTCCTGACCAGTGGAAAGTGGCAGAAATTATTCTCATACCAAAACCCGGAAAAAATCTTGAAGACGTTTCATCGTATCGGCCCATAAGCTTACTCCCTGTTATATCAAAGTTACTCGAAATGCTAATCATGAAACGTCTGACCCCTGAGCTGGCCAAAGCTAATATCATTCCAACCCATCAGTTTGGCTTCCGTGAAGCTCATGGGACAATAGAACAGGTTCACCGCTTGGTAGAAAAAATAAATCATGCTCACGAACACAAGAAATATTGCTCAGCAGCTTTCTTAGACATAACTCAGGCATTTGATCGAGTGTGGCACGAAGGACTTCTTTTTAAAATCCTGCAAACTCTGCCCATAAATTTCTATCTTATCATTAAGTCGTACCTCCAAAGTCGGAAATTTTACGTAAAGCACGGTGAGGACAGAACAAGTTTGCGTGAAATTAAGGCAGGCGTTCCACAAGGCAGCGTGATGGGCCCCGTCTTATATCTCATATATACCTATGATTTACCAACCACAGAGGATGTACTCATAGGAACATTTGCGGATGATACTGCACTCATCGCAACCCACAAAAATCCCAGAAAAGCTTCTTACATGCTCCAGGAAAACCTTAATAAAGTCTCAACGTGGTTGAGGGACTGGAGAATCAAAGCAAATGAGAATAAGTCGGTGCAGGTAACTTTTACTCTCAGACACGACACATGCCCCACCGTTAACCTAAATGGAATAACAATCCCCCAGTCTGAAAATGTGCGCTACTTAGGCATACATTTAGACCGACGTCTCACTTGGAAAAAGCACATCTTAACAAAAAGAAAAGCTTTGAGTGTACAATTTCGCAAACTATACTGGCTCTTGGCGCGAAACTCCAATCTCTCACTTCACAACAAACTACTCTTGTACAAAATTATCGTGAAACCAGTCTGGTCTTACGGTGTGGAACTTTGGGGAACTGCAGCAAAGTCAAATCTGGACATTGTACAGCGTTTCCAATCAAAAATGCTTCGAACAATAGCAAACGCTCCATGGTTTGTCACGAACTCCCAACTCCACCGCGACCTAATGGTGCCTACTGTGAGAGAAGAAATATTGGGCAGAATAAAAACATATACCCGTCGCTTGGAAAGCCACCCAAATGAGCTTGCTTGCGACTTAATGAAGCCCTCTCGCGTCTTCAAACGTATAAAGCGAAGAGCCCCCCAGGATCTTCTCTTATCATAAAACAGTATCTTTGTAATACTCCTTCACATTATATGGATATGCCACTGGGTGTATACCATGCACGACAAATGTTACGAGATTCACAACAACCAGCTAAATGCCTACAAAGGGCAGATCGTAGGAATAAAAAGGATTTAAAAAAAAAAATAATTAGTTCGGAAGGTTCTGTGAGCCAGTAGGACAATCATCCATCCTTACAAATTAAAAGTTTGTGAGGATGGATGTTCGTTATAATTGTTAGCATAAGTTACGTATAGTGTAGTAATAGGTGTCACTGTAATTACGAGTACATCATTTGATATTGTTTCCATTATCGATTGTATTAAGTGGTGGTAGTGTGCTGCGTCTTTTCCGGTGGATTTCCAATATAAGCACAAACGACACGGCACTCCTGTTCATTACGTCCTAAGATTTTGTTATAACTATACGAGTATATATACATTTATATATATATATATATGTGTGAATTGTGTAGATAAAGTCATTGTAAAAGCTGGATTTTGTGTCTGATTTTCGTTCGTCCTACATAATGATAATTATAATATTAGTAGGAAAGTAGGGCTTTACCTGCAGCTTTAGCAGCTTCACTTGCTTTAGCTTGAGCCAGTTCTGTGTGTTGGAATGGACAACTTGTGGTCCAATGCTCCCCATGACAAGTACGGCACTTGAACAGAGCCTTAGTTGGTCTAGCCTAAACAAGAAATAATTTAAATATGTAAAATAATATACTAATAACATATTTTATTTACATTATTAAGCAACATTTTTATTTAAGTTGGGGGCTGACATTCCTCTATGGTATTGTGCATAACTCAGACACACAACACTGATTCCATTCCCACTCAAAGGAATAAATTATTTTCATTTTGTTGCTCCAGTATGCAGACAATGCTTAATTTAGTTCTGCAACTCAACATACAACATTTTTAACTATTTTAAAGTGTTCCACACTTATGAAAGAAATTACTTTTTATAAAACATAAAAATATGAATGTAGCAGGATTTGAACCCATGCCTCTTGGAAACAGCCTAACTGCTCTGACCTCTAAGCCTTACATACTCATCAAGCTATTTTACTCATTAAGGTATGTTGAAATTCTTGTATTCTCGTTTCAACATATTTGTTGTTAGCATCTCTGTAGGGGGGAGACTTTTACAAATTTCCACTATCTAAAGATAATTACTAAGAATTATCATTGGCAATAGAGAATGCTATTTATTAAATATTTAAAAAAATTTTAAGGTGTTTTTTATATTATAGGTTTTTATATTAATACTTTATATAAAAAAGTTACCTTAAGTGCCTCTAAATCACCTTCATCTGGACGTTGTGCTTCCTCCTTGCTTGTAATAAACTGCATATAGACATCTTCAGATACATTAGTGGTGGCTGGATTCGGTCCAGGCTTGTCACCTGCAGAATCACCAAACTTGGCCCATGTTTTGCGTTTTGCAATACTCTAAAATAAAACATAATTAATTTTTTTTCATCATGCTGTATCCTGCATAGCAGGGTAGGCAAATGGAATTTAGTGTTAGGACATTCCATTCCACGTATGACATTATTATAAATATTTAAAATGTTATTACCACTTATAATAAAATATTATTACCTTCGATACAACTCTCTTTTCGATCTTGTATGTCCGTACGATTTTTACTTTTTTATTGTCATTGTCGTATTTATATTCGGTTACAATTTTTAGACCATTTTCAACTACTTCAGAAGGAGGTGGTAGGGCTCCTTGATCAATTTCAACTTCATCTGCCCATGAGGACTGGATTTCATCAGCAACTGGCATCTGAAAAGCATTGTAAATTGTTCTTATGTTGTGAAAATTAAAAATTATTTAAATCATTAAAATATTCAATTTTATGAACTTGCCTTTATTTATAGTTAATTGGTTTCTACCAATAAATAATTTTGTATTTGGAAAAAGATTTATTGCAAAAAAAAAAAACCAGAAATAATGCAAACTTGTCGATTTGTCAAGTATGTGTATATAACCTTACTTAGCAATTTGATGTAGAACATTAGTACTCTATAGTAGCAATAATTAAATACTCACATTTGATTGAGAATATGAATACACTTGTCAGATTACAATAACAATTAAGTTAAAATAATTTCTTAATTTTTAAGTGTTTCTCTTCTTAAGACACACAAGAAAGATAGATACCACAGTTGACAGAAAAGAAGGACACAGATTCATATTTCATTTCAGATTATCACCACAGACGACAAATACAGAATACAGATGTATATAAAATCAAAAGCTTTTTTATGGTACGTATTTTCCTGATTGATATGTAGCACGAAACGTGAAATAAATTACTAAATCACTGAGGTAAATTAAATTAAAGTTTCTCATAATAAATATATAGTTAATAAACGTATTTAATTGTGTAGTAAAAAATAGTGCTTGGACAGTGTTTGTAAGTTTTAAATTAAGCGTCACTCACAAATAAATAATGCATAGGTAAGAATAAATATTTTTCAGATAATATTTTATTTGGTATCATACTCAATTGCGAACATTATTTCTTTTTTCACATTGTTGTTAAAACCTCATGATTGACATTAAAGTAAATTATATGAAATAAATAATGAAAAAAGTATTAAAATAATAATTGAATTTTTAGTATTACTAAATAGGGATATTTTCACACAAACATGATTCATATAATTGCAGAAGTAATTATAGTACGTACTTCAAATATATAAATATTACTTATTTTGACTACTTACTCTTGCAAATGCAAGCTGCAACCACAAGTTGGTGACGTCATCTCATAACGAAAAACAGCATAGAATATAGATTCAATAGAACGAACGAGACAGCAGCTATATTGGCTGCCTGTCATTAGATCAGTCTCGATTTGTAAAAATTCCAGCTGCAGTTTTTAATTTTATTAATGAGATATACATTTAGGTAGAATTAATTCTATTTATATAAAAGTTTATAAATGATTGTCAAGTCCTCGTAGACATCATTTTAATTTCTTGGATTTTCTGTAACAACAAAGTCGTGACAGAGTGCTTAACGTGAACTTAACTTTTTGTATTGTGATTTGTGATATATATAAATCGAATGTTCTAAGAAGATTGAGGCTACGCATGTAACATTAAGTCATTTACTATTGAGGTGTGTATTAATATATACGTTTAATTGTTAATACAAACTGGCACAGTACTATTACTTATTTTATAGTTTTTTAAGTCCGCCTACTTTAAGCTTGAGTAAAATATATTCGAGATCGATAACTTACAAGTAGTTTTTTAGATTTATTATTTATTTTATTAAGATTGCCTAAAACATGATACATTTTCTTGCATTTAAAAAGAAAAAGAAAACAACTAAACTTTGAATTTCTTAGAATGATCTATTTAAAGTAAATATTATA
Organism: Heliconius hermathena; assembly: GCA_013403705.1. NCBI lineage: Eukaryota > Metazoa > Arthropoda > Insecta > Lepidoptera > Nymphalidae > Heliconius > Heliconius hermathena. Next base: position 312,710 of record JAAIXJ010000092.1, on the reverse strand, counting down.
AAAATAGTCATAATATTGTTAAATACAGTACCAAATCGGCCTTTAAAAATATATTTGTTTCTACGTAAAGTAACTATTTAAAAATATTTTCATCCAAATATTTTTAAAAGCATTAGTTAAAGAGAAGTTATGTTTTGTTTTATTGGTTGATAATATTAATTTGTGAAAAACAAAACCTTTACATATACGACACTACATATTCTTGAACTTATAATTTAAATTACATTTAATCAAAATAAACTTGATATATTAGAAGATATTGGCAAAATGATAATAATTACATTTATTTTTTTTTCATTTCGTAATTTTTATATTTATAAGAATATCTAGAACTAGATGCAATTCTATATCATGTACAAATATAATAAAAGAAAAAATATCCACTTCTTATAAAAAAGTTACACACAAGCATTGCTTAAATCTAAGATCAAGTCAGTTTACTAAACTTCTTGTTGATATTTTTATGATGGAAAGTATATATTTGTATATAATATGTTGAATTTCTGTAGGCTGTGGCTAACAATAGAGAAAAATATTTTCTTGCTATCTATTTCTACCTTAACAGAATATGCCACATACAGCCAATTATGTGGAGTCAAATAGTGTTATAATTATGTTATCCACTAATGGCCCAACTTATGTTACATTGCATTTTGAGTGGACCTCAACTTTGTGCTGAGTGCTGATTGAACAATCAGACACTGTCCTATTGTGCCATAATGGCATCAAATAATTATTTATTTCAAATAATTTTAAACAATTTGTTTGAGATTACAACTCCACATATTAACATATTATGTTGAAATATAATACTTTCAATAATAATCAAGTACAATGAAACAGATGGCAAAATATAATAAAATCATTTAGATTGAAGTCTTATCATAGTGGAATATTGTATCAAAATTCATCATATGACATTTTTGGTTTAGTATGATCTATAATCTATATCATACTATTTTGGGCAATTGTCCTCATATAGCATATTTATTACTTGAAAATAATTGCCAAATTATTAAATTTTCAGCACATCAAATTAATTAACTATCAGTTAAAATTTTTAATTTGAACAAACATCCATCCATCACCACTATCTCACTTTTATTATATTAGTAAGTTGCAAGAATATGGTAGTAATTATTAAGTTATTAAATATATTTTTTTGCACAGGTTTGACCAGAGTCAAGCATGTTGCGGTTCTTGAGCAGACGGGGCAGGTCATCAAGCCAGAACAGAAATAAACAAAATCAAAAAGCCTCTACTAACAAAAATTTGATACAATGCAAGGTAATGTTACTCGATGATACTGATTTATCTATTAATTTATCGAAGAAAGCCAGTGCCGGGGATCTTTATGAACAAGTATTTTATTCTTTAGATCTTATAGAAAAAGATTACTTTGGTTTACAATTTACCGATACAAACAATGTGAAGCATTGGTTGGATCCAACAAAAACAATTAAAAAACAAGTTAAAATTGGTCCACCATACACTTTAAGATTAAAAGTGAAATTTTATTCATCTGAACCTAATAATTTGAGAGAAGAATTGACCAGATATCAGTTTTTCTTACAATTAAAAAAGGATATACTAGAAAGTAAATTAGAATGCCCACATCAAACGGCAGTAGAGTTAGCAGCATTGGCTTTGCAATCTGAATTGGGTGATTTTGATGAGACAATACATACACCAGCAACTGTATCAGAGTTTCGATTTGTTCCAAACCAAACAGAAGAAATGGAAATTGAAATACTCGAAGAATATAAAAAGTATAAAGGCCTTACCCCTGCTCAAGCTGAAGTAAATTATTTGAACAAAGCAAAGTGGCTAGAAATGTATGGTGTTGACATGCACATTGTGTTAGGTAAAGATGGGTGTGAATATCACTTGGGTTTAACACCAACAGGCATTCTTGTTTTTGAAGGACCCCAGAAAATAGGTTTATTTTTCTGGCCTAAAATAAGCAAATTAGATTTTAAGAAGAAAAAATTGACTCTTGTCGTTGTTGAGGATGACGATCAAGGCCGTGAACAAGAACATACATTCGTATTTCGCTTACACAATGAGAAAGCCTGTAAACATCTTTGGAAATGTGCTGTGGAACATCACACATTCTTCCGCTTAAGAGCCCCGGTCAAAGGCCCGTCTGCGAGACAAAACTTCTTTAGAATGGGTTCAAGATTCCAATACTCAGGTAAAACAGAGTATCAAACAACTCAACAAAACCGCGCGCGTCGGACAGTTCAATTCGAAAGACGTCCAAGCCAACGTTTCGCTCGAAGGCAAAGTCACGTCCTGAGAGAAAGGGAAAAACAAACCACAGTTGTAAAACCAGAATCCCCACAACCTGAACCAAGTACATCAGCTGAGGCAACAGCATCAGCCATCGAAAGTGGTTTCGACACGTTATCCAGAAAAAGCAGTGCAAAATCTCAAAAATCTGCTTTAGTTGAACCTGACAAGACAATCGACGTTGGTGAAACTTCAACTAAAAAATTTGTCGACGATGATAAGCAAGAAGATATTACAATATCTAAAGAAGACGCGATTAGTAATAAGGTTTTGTTTAAAGCCGATAAAGCAGAAGAGAAGAAAAACAATTTGACTCATCTTGTTATTAATAAGCCGCCTTGTAACTGTTCGCCTGTGGCAGAATTTAATCCACTCAACGATCTTTTGATGAGTTTAGTAAAAGAGAAATTAAATAGTGACGATTCCAAGAATGAAGTAAAGAGAGATCAATTAGACTCGGCGGACAGTGAAGTGCCGAACAATCAATCTAAATGCTACTTGGCTTCAACTAAAAATCTACCTCCTGGTCAACTTAAATGTAACAACATACTCAAGGCTAGGGAAAACGAAGTTAAAATCATCAATGAATCGTCTAATATAAATTTATCTATTCCGTCTACTCCATCCCCTAAAATTCTGAATGAAACAAATCCGAACAACTCTCAGTATGTTTCTATCGTCGTAGTAGAGCCACCGCGAGCAGAACCTAAGTTGCCTGCCCCAAAACCAGTTGAAAGAAAGGAAGAAATTACGCCTAAACCTAAACCAATTTCATCACTATCGCCGTGGTTAGTCAGCTCGGAACCAAGCTCTCCCTCTGGCATTGGGGAAAAGGAAATAACTATAATTCACCGTAAATCTGTTATCACAACACAACTCTGAAATGAGAAATAAATTGTTTACAAAATTGTATGACACTTAAACATGTTATAAAAGATATGTTCAACAATATGTCTCAGGCATAACAAATAAATAAATACATCAAATACGATGATCTTCAAGCAAATTATGCTATTAACTACGAAAACAGCTGTGTAAACTCACATCAAGACTATGCTCGATAGTGATTTGATGACTGCTGATCTAACAGATAAAATAAAACAAAACAAAATAAAATGACGTAACGTGAGGTGCTCCGAAATTATTAAGTAATTTCAGATGTCAGCAATCGAAACATGACACTGTGCCTTAAAAATACTATTAATTTAGATATAAATTATTCCTTACGTTTCAACATAATTTCAACATAGTATTTACATTTCCCTTTTAAGTTTCGAAGGAAACCAAAAGCGAGATGCTACATTTTACACGTTCTTGTTTAGTTATTAGTATTTAACATTCTATTGTACAAATACATTCCATGAAAAATGTTTATTATTTACAAATTGAAACAATGACTTTATGTATACTTACTAGGTTATTTTAAAATAATACTAAAAATTTTGAATGTTTTAAATTACTAAAACATCTTGCTTGATGTTACTTCTATAGTGTATATTGCTTATTCTCGTTTACTTTACTTTTTTCTTCTGAAAGATTTTTATATCTGGTTATTATTTTTACGTATTTTCTATGTTAATCTTTGCTCTGTTTAAACTATTTTTTATTTAAAATATCGTACGTGTGATGGTACATTACAATTATTGTAACGATATCTAATGAATGTCTCACTAACATTAGCACTTTTGTACTTATTTTGGCTAATGAATGATCTCGTCTTTCCATTTGTATGACCGAATACAAATTTATATCGTTTAAACTTATCTATCTTAAAACGTAGAAAGTTATACTTGCACATTTATTACTATAAAAGCGATCGATTCCTTCCCTGAGTAGCGGTAAATGAGCTTTTAAATTTTATAAAATATGCGAACATTTAGTTATAATCTCTATACATTTAAACACATGCATTTAAAACAAACGATAACGTCGTTGTGGCACATTTGGGACATTTGATTTGATTATACGCAATGTTTGTGACCCACAAGGGATACCCTAAAATATAGATTATATGTCCATTACGCGAAAATCACAGTACAATAGAATTTATCATCAGTATTAACAGAATTCATAAGGAAGGTGCCATAGATTCGTTTTAGATTGTGTCTTTTTAAAGATTTTCATTTCTAACATGAATGTGATATTTTTGATATCTAAATTAAATTTTGATGAAGAACTTGTCGATGATCCAGGAGTATCGAATATAAGATCAAGGCGATCTATTTTACATAGAGACTGATATAAATGTTTTTTTTCTATGGAGTTAATGATTGTATAAGTGCATTCTAATATTTAAACATTTAAGTATTTAACTTAATCAAACGACAAACAGAAATACAGTATGTTTTCATACGATTTTTCTTGACAATATAATATAATTATAAGATTATGAAATGAAATTATATAGAATTAAAAAATTGTTAACATTATTTTGTGCCTCAAGTATACACTACTTGTTCAGCCATAGTATAATGTGATGGTGCTGGGAATGTAGAATAAGTTATTGGCTTAAAATGCATATCGTATTACAACCGTCCTTACTGTATTTAAGTATTATTATAACTGTACTTTACAAGGTATCTACTCTTATATTGTACTTAAATGTAATCTTGCTTTACAATAATACAATAATAGTAAACATCACTTTTATTAATACATTAATAAATAAGTTGTGTTCTGTTCTGTTTCTTGTTTTATGGCTTTTAGGCGTGCCAGTTGAGCACAGTGAGTTAGTGTAAAAAAATAATATTTTTAAAACCATTTGACAATTTAGTAAGTCATCCAGTGAGTATTTTTTTTTATTACGAATATACTTATTGTGTTTATTGGTGCCTTTGTGAAACTGAAAAAATACGGAAAATATTTTATTATTAAATAATGGGTATTATATTTAGCTAAACATATTTTAATAAAAATATTCATCTTTTAATATGGTTATGTACATGATACAATTTTAACACATTGTTAAAGCTATTTTACTTTGTAACTGTATGTTATATCAATTTCTAATGTTTTAAGTATATAATATATGTAATTATTATTGACCGAACAAAATTTGTTTTATTTTATTGAACCTTATAAAACCTTTTTGGTCTTATTATATTGCAATACGTATTTGTCTCATATGTCATTACATTTTTATTAACAGTTAAATAACATTAGTGCTATTATTGTTCTGGATACATCTAAAATATGTCTTCAGAGCTATCGTCGACTAATTATGACTTACAGTTTTCTTCTCGTCGGTATTTTATTAATAATTTGGACTCGTATCATGGAGAGTACATGTTGAAAGAAATGTCTAAGGTGTTACAACAGAATGTGGTAGATTCGAACAGACAGTCGTCACAAACCCTACTCGGAGAGGCCGAAGTTATATCACCTCCACCACCAGTACAACCTTATGAAATATTAGGTATACCGTAAATTATTTTGTCATAAAATCTTTCAATTATTTTATCACATATCTCGCGTTAAAATATTATCTTTAAAAAGTATTATTTTATATCGTATATTAAACCGTTAATTGTTGATTAGCTTTAACGCATTATAAAAATGGAACGCAAAAAATATTATATTATATATTAGGTTATCTAAATATTATTCAATGTATATTAATTTTGCATAAAACCTGCTTACACCCAGGTACCGTTGCGGACCCCAAGGTTAAATCTTTGGACAACGTCGCCCGTATAGTTTCAAAAGACGACTGTCTGCCCCAAATGCTCGTCTGTGGAACGGTTATATTTGATATAAGCTATGATAGAGACCAATTAAAAGTTGCGATGGACTATGTGAAATGTAAGGATCTTTTTGTCAATTATGGTATAACCTATAAATATTCTCATAGAAATTGATAATTCGCTCATCGAAACTTGAGGTTAGTGCTTAAAATGTCATACTCGATAATGTATGCAGATGGTATTCCAGCAATAGAAAATGTGAAGGACTTGTAAAGTGTAGGACAAATAAAGTGCAAATTTAACACATGTTACCTTTGTAGGTATTTAGTTATTTGTAATAGACAATTGAATGCTCAGTGGATAGTTTTTTATGTTTAAAAGTTTTTCTTATGTACTTTCTTGTCAATTGTGCCACAAATGGGAAACACAAATGCACTTAAAGCTACTTACTGAACAAAAGCTTAATATTTGACGTCATTGCTTCTAAAACGTTTATAATAATATAGCGTAATATATGCTACAGTCCTTTAAAAATAGTGTTATATTATGACATTTATAGAAGTACGTACGTAGTGTAATGAAATGGTCTGACGATGGAATATAATGATATTTAATTTTATTAAGATAACATTGTTATCCTATTCTAGTATTAAAAGATCTTTATTGTTATCCCATTCTAGTATTAAAAGATCTGTTTGAGAAACAACCAACGTCACATGGCGATGACGAAAACGCAACCATTGAGCGCTACCTGATTCTCATATCAACCGTAATGACTTGGGCCGTTACCAAACCATTAGACCCGGTAAATCTTTACAAACCATTATGTTACGTTACATACCTAGGCTTTATCGATACGTTTTTTTTATCTTTTAAAGAAAACATTCTTGTCATATGAAGGATATTTTATGTTAGTCATTGTTCTTTATTGTGCTAATCTATAGTAAGTATAATAAATAAATGGACATTTTAAAACTGAGTTTTTAGCTGTATAGTCAGAGAGAACCTAATGTTGAGACACTTTGTGATCTGCTTTTTGCCGTTATTAAGACACTGCCTATTGAATGGCGGGACTTAACGCCGCATTGTCTCCACCATAACGGGGAAATGAAAATAAGCCATACCTGGCGGTTCAAGTGACGATCGAACCTACAACAAACGCGTCTACAGTCGGATTCGGAGTTCTACTTCGCCGCGAAGAGACCGATGTACTAAATTAACCTAAATTATGTTTTATTGTTACATTATCCTCTAATACAATCATTTCCAAAGGATACCCCGGACATGCCTTTTATAGAGACAGATTTTAGAAAAAGAAAACCCCATCCCAACTATAAAATGCATTATGATGTGGAAAACGAGGTTATTGGTATTGCTAGGAAATACAAATCGCACATTAGGTACGTAAAATATTTTCCAACGTTTGTCATGTTTTATTCAAGTCTTACTCATGAAGAACGAGACCGACCTTAATCCGTTAGTTTGTCCTTATAAGCTTATTTGTGACGGTTGAAACGACGAATATTTAATACCAATTGCATTCAATTTTAGTATAGTTTAGCGTGTTATTAGAAGTTTTATAGAAATGTATAATATAAAAAAAACGGTTGTTTCGTCAAGGTGAATTGAAAATATTAATAATAAGATCGTTGAAAAAAGTATATTTTGACATAATGTAAAATATTATAGGCGGTTCGATCTCTTTTAAAGTAAATGGAAAATTACAATTAATTCGTATTGCTTGCTGCCTTTTCATTTTTTTTTGTTACTTATCATCATATTTTTTTACTCTAATGACGTAACGTCCTATATTTTGTGCACAGTTTCTGTAGAATACTGTAGTCATAAGTAGTAAGTAAATTACTTAATATTTTTTTCAACTGATTCACCATCAACTGCGACCGCGATCTAACACGGGTTACAGAAAGATTGAGGTAACAAAATGTTGTTTGAGCGTTTTGATGAAATGTATACCATTTAATTGTATAATATGTATTATTGCGATATGGAAATAATAATAATATAATTTGATGGGAATTATTATTGTTCTTTCTCTTTAACATTTCTCGGATTCCAAAGAACCCGGCTCCTTGAACTGAAAATTAAATTTATTAACAGAAAAGAGCCTACTATAATCAATGCAATTTAATTATGCACTTAACAGTAATTTTATTTTGCAATAAGGCGATCGTGATGATAATAAAATAAAATTTTAATTCTCCCTCCAACAGATATATAGTTTAAATTGATTTATTTCATGTAATGCAATAAATATAAAATTAAATAATATTTGACAATTAATATTGTAACAGGGCATTAGTAGTAACTGCCGGAATAACCTATGGAGGCCGTGAAGATGTGCTGTTTTATTGGTTTCAAAAAGCATGGGAGTGTGAAAGATTGTTGCCAATACTTGGTCGAGGAGAAAATGTCATCCCTCTCATTAATATCCAGGATTTGTCACAGTAAAATTCAATGAATCAGTTTGAATAATTGTTTAGGAACAAAGATTTAATTTCGTAAATATAGAAACAGAATTATATAATTATATAACTGAATTAGTGTATCTATAGGTATTCGTCTTACATGCATTCTACCTATTAAATTTATCTAGTCTTTCAGTTTGTAATGTTTTTTAATTAAATATAGACACGTATGTCGCTGATATCGTGAATAGCAAATTATCTCATTATTTAAATTAATTACTGAGGGGAACTGCTATTTTACAGAATTATATATAATCTAGTGATGGATTTTCCGAAAAAGTTGTATATTCTCGCAGTCGAACAGAATGTGACAAAGCAAAAAGAGGTAATTTCCTTTCAAGTGACGATAATATTATTTATTTCATATTTAAAAAAAAGTCTGCTTAAGTAATAAAACTGTGTGTCTGCTTAGGTAATAAAACCTCTGGGTCGAATCGTTGGATCGGGAATGTTTCAATGTATTCCTGAAGAGGACGCCTTTCTCATACCAGAAATTAATGTTTGTACAAAATACCTTTTTTATTGAATATTTGACCTCAAGCTAAATTATTGTAGGTTTGATTCCCACTGGCAGGAATAGTTATTTATATTTATATTACTCTTGTTTAATCCATCTGGGAAGATAATGCTTGGTGTAAGATTTTTCAAATAGTAAAATATCCCATATATTTAGCTAATAAGTATATGCGTCAAGATAAAAGTGTAAACAATAAAGTTTGTTTTGCGATTATTTAACATTGTCTTAATGGAAATGGAGTGTCTTAATACTAGGTTAGGTTAGAAATGTAAATTTTGATAAAAATATAGAAGATATTTCCAGCAAAGAATATTTGATTTGATGACATTAAATCTCTTCATGGAACCAACGTTTATCGTCGAAACAATGGCATTACAATGGACATCTGAGTTAACATTTGCGGAAAATGTTCCAATTCTAATAAAGCAGTTTAAGAAAGAAAGGGCTCTAAAAGCTTTTAAGGTGGGTATTAATATCGTCACATGACACAATAAGTGTTTCTCATTTTTTATTTATTTATTTAAAGATTTATCGTTTGGTCATATTATAACACAATATTATATTTAGATTATTTGATTAGTGGAGTTCTATTTGCTTGGTTTTAAAGATTTAAGATATCACTAGCCTAGTCTACAATGTAAGAAATGCATAAAGGAAAAATTAAGAGCAAGTATAAATCCAGTCGCGTAAAAGTAAAAGATTAGTTGTGGTGCAGGGGCACAAAGTGGTACTGTATACGTGACTGGTTAGGGGTTCGATCCCCACTCGAGCAAGTGAAATTTCTGTTTAAATTTATATTGGAAATATAAATGTAAATAAAATTTCTTCGCTTTGGTGTCGAGGCAAAGTGCGGCGATGAGTTCCGTCACTCAGCAGGCAATGCCTCCAGAATTCGGTGAAAAGTGTGGAACGGGATGCCTTAACACTAGGTTCCCTCTTCCTACTCCGCTGTGTGCAGAATATAGCGTGAGGCTGATTTTTTGATTTTAAGTATAAATAAAAAAAAACCTAAATTAAAATTTATTTAAATTCGAATTGAATATTTTAAGATCGTTGTGTACGGACCTCCACTTGTGGGAAAAACTACATTATGCAAGCTCATTAGCGATGCTTACGGACTTCTTTATATTTCACCAGAAAAAGTTACTGAAGATCTCGCAGAAGAATTGGTGAGCGATAAAGTTTTTTTGTAAATATCAAGTGTTCCGTCACTGTACGATTATATCGTTTTCATTAGTTTCCGTTTTAGCGGGTAAGGGTACAAAAATAAATCTATTTGTGACGTTAATTCGTTGTAATCATCAAGTCCTCGTAATAACCACTTTAAAATCCGTTGCGTAATTTGAAAAAGTTGAACACCGACAATGTGGTGGGAAAAAAATAAAAAGAATATAAATATTAACATAGAACATAAACTGCTATTGCAAAGCATGGGTTCGTTTACTTGCAATAAGAAAAAAAATCCCAAAATTTTTAATTTTAATTTAATTTTTTTCAAACCGCGCCATTAAATGGGAGAACCACTTAACACGTAATGACTCGAAAAATAGACGGCGCGTGGAAACGTAGGTAGTGTATTAAGTATTAACGCAATGTTCCCTTTTGTTGCGTAGGCAAGGGAGGAGCGGGGTGAGCCGTGCCCACCTCAGAATAGTCTGGTGCCCACATCAGAAATTTTACTTCCAACAAAATTTGCCCATATCTGGTCAAAGCGTAAGTCCAGGCCCCTCTCAGAAAATATCTCTACATTACTGTTTACTATACTCGTATGCGGGATATAGCGTGAAACTAAAAAAAATATATATTAATTATAGTAACCAATAATATTAAAGTAATTGTTAGGCGTGGCGCATAAGTCATTGGGAGGTAGGTGAGACTTCTCTACTTATGACTATTGGAGAAGAAACTGAAGTTCCGGAAGATGTTGACGATTCATTGGAAGAAGAACAAGAGTTTGCTAGACAGACCCTTGCATTATTGAAGTCTGGAAGGATTTTGAGTGAAGAAGAAAATGTATCGTGCGTTTTATTCAACATTGGTTTATTAAATTTAAATTTAAATACCAATAGCAAAATGCAAATACTTTCAAAAACGTATGATTGTTATAATTTTTTTGGGAATTTTCAAAAACGTATGATTGTTATAAAATAATTATATATCTATAGTATGATAAAATTTCCTCTGTTTTTACACGGGGTCTTAGGCGGCAATGTTCACTTAACGGCAGGTGACCCGTACGCTGGTTTCTCTTGTTTTCCTATAAAAAAGCAACATAATCATTTTTAAAATAACATATTTTTTTACATATAATGTACCTACTTGTATTACTTCAATATACTTAAATTGTTTTAAATTATAATAGGTGAGAACAATTAAAAATATATACTTTACTCAACTCTTATATCCAGGTATTTACGAAGAAAACTTTTGAGCCACGAAGCTATGAACAGAGGATGGGTGCTGGATGGCTTTCCAACAAATTTGGCACAGTGCTCATTGTGTAATGTTTTAGAAACATTTTTCTTAAAAAAATGCTATTTAATTTTCATTATTAATATTGAATTCCGTATAAGTATGTTGAGCATTATGAGATTTGAACCTACGATTTTGAATAAGAGGTCCAGTTTTTCGTTAACAAGAATTATTTATACATAAAAAGACAAAAAATTAATCAAAAGATCTGTATTCTTAATTTTGGAATGGTATATTATCGTATAGTTATACATATATATTTGCTAGAAGTAGAATGTATATTTTTCTATAACTAGTATTTGAAAGGGGCGAAGAACAAGATTCCGATGTAGGTGAAGAAAATGAAGAAGAACAATTTGATGAAGATGTAGATTTATATAGCAATGTACTGAGAAAATTATTGCCAGGTAATACTATGGTAAAATATATTTAGTAAAAGAAATAAGTAGTACCTACTTACTTTTTTCTAGTATGCAGAAAAAAATTGAATATTTTCAGATGTTGTCGTATCCTTAGAGGCTACAGATGATTTTATATGTGAGAAAGCCATGCGACAACCTGAAGGTGATTCTCGTATGAATGAAGAAAATGTATTAAAACGACTCAGGGAATTTAGAGTTGGTGACGCGCGAGATATCACTCCTCTTAACTTTTTTGATGAACTTGACATACATCCTTTAATAGTAAACGTAAAGGATCATGAGGATTATGGCATGAAAAGTGCATATTCTGCAGTCACTTTAAGAATGGGAAGACCTTGTCGGTATGGAAAACTTATGGGTAAATTGGAATAAAAGTTTGTGATATATTATTTTTTTAGTTAATTCTCTCATTCTTAATATCAAATATAGCAGTAATGTTAAGACATTCTGTTTTGCAGTTTCTGCTCGAATTCTTTCACTGCATATTGGCAGAGTGGAACGTTACAAAAGAGTAGCACCACTAAAGTTAAGTCTCCCAAGGCCAGAAATATGAGAATAATATTATATTCCCTCGAGTGAGGATCGAACCCACAACCGTCATGTGTACAGTCAGACGCGGTACGATGTCCACTGATAATTAAATAAAATCATAACACATAATAAGAAATAATTTAGTATTTATGCAGCTAAAATAAAGGCAGCCGAAAAAGAGGAAAAGTTACAACACGAAACCCTTCGCGCCAGGGAGGAGAAAATCAGAAGAGAGCTGGAAAAAAAGATGCAAGAAGATCGAGAAGACAAAATGGAATACTGGGTAAGCATCTTTAAATCTTAATTAGAAGTTGTTTTGCCTCTTTAGTTTTATTTCGATACTTATATATCATTGCGCAAAGTTTTTACACACTTCCGTTTAAGTCGCGTTATGAGTATCTAATAAAATTTAAGAAGCTTCTTTTTAACTAATTCTAATTCTTTTATCATCATAAAACTTGACAACTAATAATATGGTACCAATGAACTGGTCTGATAATGGAGCTCGAAGTTTGGCCAAGATAAGGATTGCCTTTTAGTAAAACTGTGATATGGGATTGCTAAATTCATCTTTATATATTCGGTTTATATATCTAAGTGTAAAGCGGTTTTTATCTATTTTTTTGTATATTTTTAGCTTCACGCTGTATCCCGTATACAGCGTGAAGCTAAAAATATACATATACAAATGTAGCAGGGTACAGGGCACAGGTAACCGAGTTTTAAGACACTTCGTTCTCCATTTTCTGCCGAAATCTTGAGGCATTGCGTGTTGAGAAGCGAAACTTAATGCCGCGCTTTGCCTTTTTACCAGAGCGAGGGAAATTAAAATCGAACCCAAAATTGTCGCGTTTACAGTTACGAAACGGTTTTGCTACTGCCCCATGACGGCGCTTACAATTTAGCTTTAACTATTTAATTAGCTTATGCGAGTATATTTTTTTATTTTTAGTCTGAATTATATTCTCTAATACGCGAAGAAGAGGAGGCGGCATTAGCGGCGTCTGGAGAACCGATGAGAAATTATCTCGTTACGAATATATTTCCCACTCTTACCAACGCGCTTCTGGAAGTCACTAAATTACGTCCAGCAGATCCTATAGATTTTCTTGTAAGTGCTTATGAAGTGTTATAAAATATATTTTGTCGGCTTAAAATGTAAACCTGCTTAATCCGTTTGTTGTCTTTATGTATTCGTACATTTTTAAACTATTCGAAAGTGTAAAAAAAATACAAAATCGACCTTTATTTTATTTCATATAGTGGAGAATACAAATCAATTTTCAAAATTGTGAAAACTTTTTGATGAAATATAGCTACCTACGTATACTTGTTTATAGTCTTTTAAGGTTTTAGTCTCTATTGAGAATTTGCTTAAGTTTATTAGCAGGTTTTCACTCTAAGCCGACGATTTGTTAATATATTATAAGTTTTGTGTTTTATAGTGTCCTCGAATTTTCATTTCGTATGTTTACAATTATTAGCAGCATTTGGATAATATTTTGACGAATTTCAACACTTTCCTATGTTTTATTTTAATAGGCAGAATATCTATTTAAATTGAATCCAACTGGCAAGATGTTAGAGCCGGGTTACAATCTTCAGGCTGAAAAATTATTAGGAAAAATCAAAATATTAGATGATGCTCTCCAGGATTTAGACATAAAGATAGATCCATTAATGCCTCTGGACGTCTGTTATAAGGAACCCAGCGACACTAAGAGAGATATTAATAGCATGAGCGCTTTGTGAATTTATTAAATAATATGTAGAACATGAAAATGGGAAACCAAGCAGCGTTGCATATGTTTTAGATGTGATTTGTAACTTAAATATGATATAAATAACTATAATAAAAGTATTGTTTTTCAATATACTAGTACTTTAGGCTAAGTTCAGATGAACGCGAACAGTGTGAAGCCGCCGCCATCTGATTAGCTGGCGGCGGCTTGCGCGCGTCATTCTAGTGTAGACATTCAGTGTAAAACCGACAATCAAATAGCCATTCTCAGGCTATTTGATTGTCGGTTTTACACCACAAACTGCGACGTCGTCATCGACAGCAAAGACGTTTACCCTATTTTGAGTCAAGGACTTTCTTAGGCCTGCTTGTGACTTTGTATCTCACACTAGACTACACCAAGATCAGTTTTTCAAGTACTTTAGGATGTCAATTGCATTCTTTGACTTTTTGTATGATTGAGGTGAAAATTATTTTGTTCTTGTACGTAGTGCCAGACTTGGCAGTGCCATACGACGGAGATTGAAGAGAAGGCCGTGGTGCCAGACAAAAAAAACTATCTAATCTCTATCGTAGGGCCATTTTGTTTTGAGGAAACTGGTATATAATGGACTGTAGATCTTAAACCGCACGTAGCGGCGGTGATGCGCGGTCATATGCTCAACAACATTGATTTGTAATAATCTTAAACTTAATGAAAACTTAGATATATGTGGGGAGTACGCACCTAAATTTATTATTAATGATCTCTAAGATAACCTACCCATTTCTAAAACCCACTTTATAAAAATATTTATTATAAATGCATTTTTTAAATACGCTCTACATGTGATTCGTTTTTTTTATTTCACGTTGTTTCTATTTTATTACTTACTAATAGACATTACGATTATTGAATAATAACATATATTTCAATTTTAATTCATACCTTCACAGTGAAAATGTCGATGACGACAGCTAATTTGTGCTATAAGCTAATAATTGTTTAAAAATAAACCAGGGCTTAGCATCATTACAAAACCTATCATATTATAATAATCTTCTAACATAATTCTCTTTACATTATATAATTCTTTATTATAATTCTTTATTCTTCTAACTTTCATAATAATTAAAAGATAAAAATATTATAAATATCTTTCATAACTCAACCCAGGTTTCTTCTATGTGATGTTGATGTCAAAAGAAAATTAATAATAATTCAATTTAAACAAAAATATATAAATATAGAAAATATTTGTATAAAATTAATAATAAAATTATTAATAATTAGGAAAATTATATAACAAAATAATAACTCCAATATTTGGATATAATTTTCTGTACAAAACACCAAATGTTATAATATTTTTTTTGATTGTCACAAACAATGCAAAATAAGTCATTAGGTATAATTATAAAGTAGATCGATAATGTAGATACAATCTATCCTTGCGTGATACAGAATTGTAAAGTTCTATTGATCAGTCGTGTGTTCCACATATTGTAATAAATATGAACCGATATGAGACGAGTAATGAAAGTTCATCCTCAAGTTTCTCAAAAGTATGGATCCAGAACAAATATTAAGAGTAATAAATGGCTTGAGCAAACCAATGTTAAGCCAAAACCCGATGTGGGGCCGCTATCGCTGCTGGCAGCTAGTCTGCGACATCAAACTACAGAATTTTTCAATAATTCCACCTTACATGGTGTCAGGTACATCGCAGAAAAAGAACGGCCGTTCTGTGAAAAGTGAGTATTTTTTGCCTGTATTTACCGATAGTTACAAATATCTGTGACTATCTAAGATCAATAATGTTAATTTTGCAGGTTTATGTGGTTTAGCTTCACCGCCATTGGAGCTGTTGCTACTTGCATTATTATTGTCAGCTTATGGGAAAAATTCCAAACAAATCCAACGATCACTGGTAAATAGAGCTTCGATATTATGTAAATAATGAATATTTCAAACATTTCATGAATTAATATATTTTTGTTGTGTGTTTAGGATTAGACACTGATTTCCACAATTGGGACGTTCCGTTTCCCGCAGTTACTATGTGTGACATAAAACCTGTAGATGAAGATCTTTTACAAGAGTATATTGAAAAGTAAGCTTTTCTTATAGTTCATCCGAATTTCGAGATTTATTTAAAAAAATAATTAAGTATTGAAATATGTTCCCTTAAATTTCTTTCTTTTATTATATTGTAAAAATTGTTCATAGTATACTCGTATATTAAATATCTATAAATTCACTTGTCTGTTTATTAAAAGGGTTTGGGGAACCAACCCTCCTGCAAGGGCGGATGAGATGCTCCGTTGGTTGGCAACTCTTAGTTATCAGACCATAACCTCAAGATCTTCTGAATTTCTTACTAATACTGACCTTGTCGGGAAAGGTCAGGACGATGATCCTGAACCAGCGCTACAACCTAAACATGCAATTTTTAGCGTAAGATTTGAAATTTATAATCTATCTAATCTTATGACATCAATGTTACCACTAATAAAATAAAATTTTATAACAATGTTATCAACATTGTTTTTTTTAAGATCGTTAAACATTGTGAAAATTTATTCTACGACTGTGAATGGAAAGGGGATTCTGAAGAGTGTTGTGATTTGTTGACACCAGTATTTACAGAAATGGGTTTTTGCTATGCATTCAATTCAAGACACGCTGAAAAAAGTTGGCCTTGGTAAGTAACAGGAAAAATATTTTTAGGTAATTTAAATTATCACTAAAAACACAACATTTTTATATTTTTTTTCTGTTTAGGCAAACTCAAACTGAACCTTTCTCAGAGGCATTCATTCACGAAACAGATTCGAAGTGGTCATTCATGTTTAATTCGTTTCGCAACGATACTGTGATTGATGTATGTTTATTTTTTTTATAGTGTACAACGTTGCTCGAAATTAATTGTTGGATGTCTTTAATTTAGCTATATTTTTCATATTTTTATACCACTTCAATGCCTTTAAGGTACTACAACTATACCTAAAAATTATATATCTAATGGTAAAATTCCAGATTTACATACATTCTTCAGAAGAAATGGCTGGCTTAGAGCAAAGTGCTCAGCATTCCTGGGACAGGCGAGTGGAAAAAGTTTCCTTCTCAGTAAAACACACGTATACAACAGAGGATGCCCGCCAGCTTTCAATTCGCCAGAGACGATGTGTGTTTGCTGATGAACAAGTATTGGAAACGTCTAATATCTATACTTATTCGGCGTGTATGCGACAATGCCGTATGCAGAGATGTCGGTCGTTTTGTAAATGTGTTCCACATTTTTATCCACCTATAAGTACGTAATTATTTGAATTTAAACATAATTCATTTTTGTGTTATTTTTTATTTGTGTATTTATATTAGGATCTTGACAATGGATAACTACAGCTAGATGCATTTCCTTGTGCGAAAAATGTTGAATACCTATTATTACATTGTTGTGTGTATTGTTGGCTTCGCGTTTTATTCCTCTCATAGCTTGGTTTGTAGAGATAATCTAGTGACCAAACACTCCGCTCTCCGTAACCATCGTGCTTACAGTATTATTTATGATAAATATCTTTACAGTAATTGATATACCTAATATTTTATATAAATATATATATTGGTTTTTGATTAAACAGAAGGCTACAGATATTGTACAGTAAGAGAACTGGAATGTATAGCTGAATACACGGCCGCTATAACAGATATTACACGTTGTTCTTGCGAATTGGGATGCTCCCACACGGTGTATGAAGTAGAAAAACTCACGGACATCGAGTGGGTATTATGAAGGCATTGTTTAAACTTTGAACAATGATTTCTTAGCTAATTAATATTATAATTACGTTTCTAGTACAAGCAAGGGACCAGCAGCGACCAATTCTTTGGAAACCGAATTTGTATCTTGGCCAATGGTTCGATATAAACGAGAAGTGCTTTTCGGTTGGGTAGATTTACTGGGTAATTATTTTAATAAACGAATAAATTTATAAAATTTAGGTCACTTCTACTATTATTATGAAATTATTGTAATCATTTATAAACTATAGATCATATAAACCCATGCTCATATTACATCACATTAGAAATGCTTCCAAACTGGTAGTTGCTTTATGTTCATTTGATAATGCTTGAAAAAATCTAAATATAGTAAAGAATGTTTTGAATTAGAATTTTTTATACTCACTAGATCTAATATATGAATTTATTTTTCAGTATCCTTTGGCGGTATCGCAGGCTTGTTTCTGGGTTTCTCTTTGCTATCAGGAGTGGAGCTGATATACTATTTCACGCTACGCACGTGTTGCTCCGCCATTAGAGACAAAGATTTGTTGATACAAGAGCGCGTTGAACGGCTCTCGCGACCAAAACCACCGCATAATTTGAGCTTAGTGCCTTGGTAAGTTATGATTTTTTTATCTCATGCTTTTTTCGTGACTTTCCTCCAGTGTCTTTGACTGAGTTTTCGAAGGTCAACGGAGGTCTCCCTACCTCTCCTTCCGCTCACTTTTCCATCATAAATCTTTTCTGTCATTCTTTCATCACTCATTTGATGTGCCCAAATCATCTGAGCACGCTCTTCATTCTCACCGTGACATCCTCGCTCGTACTTGCCTTTCTTTGTATTTTTTCATTGCGAATTCGATCAGCTAAGCTGATTTACAAATCCTACGAAGAGATCGCACCTCCACAGCATTCTTCTTCTGTAATCTCCCGTTTCGCTGCAGTATAACAGCGTCGGTGGCAATGCATTGTGTACGGCCAAACGTGAAGCTGTGCTGACGTTTCGCTGTTTCATCAATGCACCTAAGGCACTGTTAATTCTGTTACAATACGCCTTTCCGCATACTTCTCATATCTTCCATCTCTACTAAACATACTTCCCAAATACATCCAGCAGCAAGAGGCCACTCACATTATACCGAGCTAGTACATTACATAGTTTCCTTTTCACAACTCTATCAAACCTTTTTCAAGTCCACAAAAGCACAGAAAACTTTTTGGTTAACCGCCAAGAATATTTCCGTGATCATGCGGAGACAAAAATCTGATCCATACACCCTCTTCCAGCTCTAAAGTCTCCTTGGGCCTTCAACAACAGCCTTTTGGATCTCTCTTGCTTTCTGTTGGAGAATCCTTCCCTGAGTCTTTAAAATCAGGCCGCCCGTCGAATTCTAGGCCACGCTTAACATGGACTTTTGCAATATCAGGGGTCCACACTCCAACTTGAATGCCGTCCACCACAATCTCGAGACGACACGGCCGGCCTTGTTATTCCTGGCGGACACTCAGAATACCCCGGCTACAAAATAGATCATAACTTTATGCCCCATGCCGGGATCGCTGTGTTTGTAAGGGAGAACTTAAGTTTGGACGTCTTGCCAATTTTGAAGGTACGATCGTGTCTGAGTCCACGCATGCCTTTACATGACCCACAGTGGTAATGCAAAAACGGATCGGCTCATGGAGCATATGCAATCAGCGATGCGATGATGATATGCTCTCACAGATCCCCTCCGCTGAGGTCGTATTATTGATACTTGGCGATTTTGCACAATGCCAGTTAGTTTGGATCACGCACCACCGACCACGCAGAGTGGGCTGTATTCGACTTTGCTGTGGCGAACGGATTGTCCCAATTGATTCAGTCGCCTCGCGACTTCCGGACGTGGATAACCACAACGTCTCCTTATTGGACTTTCTGCTGACTTCACATCCAGAACAGTACCAGTTGTCGTCGACGCCTCTTTAGGGTCTTCAAACCACTGCCTGGTACGGAGTGTCGTGCCTATTAAACGCGGCAGTTGCAGAACTGCAACTCGTCGCGTCTGTCACTACAAGTCAGCAGATTGCGATGTCACTCTCATTTATCCCTGGGAGCCGGTTTGCTTTTCTTCTGATGATCCTAGTACCTGTGCCGCTGCTGTTGCCGACGTGGTTCTGCAGGGCGTGGAACTTTTTATTCCTAGCACTGTAGTGCCAATCAGTGGCAAATTACGGTCTTGGTTTGATACATCTTGATCTGGGCTGAGGCACTGGTTACTAAAGATCTGAAGGTCAAAAGCCTTAAGGTACTTTAAGAGGCAAGTTGCCAGAACAAGGTCCGAGCCCGTTACCCGTTACCCGTCCCGTTTTGATCCCTCTCAAAGGCTGCACTTGACAATTTTAGCCAGCTTTCACTTCCGCCATTATGCTCTGGAAATGACATCTTGGTCCACACGGCAAAAGAAAACCCGATTTCCTAGGCACTCTCTTTGGCTCGAACTCGACTATGGATAACCGAGGAACAACGCCGCCGATTATCCCGCGGTGCCAGAGCTCAATGCCTGAAGTTAAATTCAGCCGAAAAGCTGTTAGACGAACTCCATATTCTTTAGACGTCCACAAGTCGAGCGGGTCAGATGGCATCTCTTCTTTAGTGTTCCTGAGCTGACACCGGTGCTAACGCGTTTGTTTCGGTACTGTTATTCAGTCGGCGCAGTCCCAACTTTTGGGAGAGCGCTCTTATCCATCCGATTCCGAAGAAAGGCGATGGTTCCGATCCATCTAACTACAGGCCTATAAAAATGATGGAGAGCATTATCAATAGCTAGCTCTTGGTTTGTCTGGAGAATCACCGATTGATTAATGAGTCAATATTGTCAACTCATTAATCAATCATCAATCATAAATTTATATTTCCATTTCTTCGCTCTGGTGTCGAGGTTAAGCGCGGCGTTGAGTTCTGCCACTCAGCACGCAATGCCTCCAGAATTCGGCAGAAAGTGGGGAACGGAGTGTCTTAACACTAGGTTCCCTCTGCCTACCCTGCTGTGTGCGGAATACAGCGCGAAGCTAATTTAATTTAATTTTTATATTATTCATTAATCAATCGGTTATTCGACGGCTTCCGCCATGGTCGCTCAATCTTCGGGTTTACTTAACTCACTGCTGGGCTGCGACTATTGAAAGCAAGGGCCTACCCCTTACTGCCTGGCCGCGCCCAGTATCAGCATATTGGACCTTAATGTTTCGAGTAACTGCCAGTATCGTGATCATCTAGAAAGCAAGGCCAAGTTAGCGTCGAAGAAACTGGGGGAACCTCGAAGAATCAGCAGAGCGAGACTGCACTGCACGCCAAAACACGGATTGGCTCTATATAGGGCCCGGGTTCGGCCAATGGAGTACTGTTCTCATCTCTGGGCTGGTGCATCGCAGTATCAGCTTGAACCATTTGATCGCATTAAACGTAGTGCCGTCCGAATTGTTGGGGACTCAAACTGATTTCCAACAATAATTACACAAAAACCAGAACAAGTCTAAGACGCATGGCCCACCATATTTGATCATCCCAGCAGTAACTCCATCTGCTACCTCTGTCTTACCACATTTAGCGTTTCGCTCTTACTCGAGACTGAGGCGTCATCACATTCATAAATCTACTTGTAAAATTCCGCCCATCGCTCCAAAACGGGTGGTCGTTCTGTTAAAATTTCACCGTCTTTACAAAATACCTTTCATTCTACAGATTACGCAAGATTACACCTCGGGAAACACCAGTACTAAATTTGTGTATTTTAATACATTATAAGAGAATAAACCAGATCTGAACGAAATTAAGAAATCATAATTGAAGTGAACAAAAAAACTTTCTGTGGTTTATTTTTAACATTATAATTTCAGGTGGAGACAGCCTCCCATAAGTCCAACCGAGTTGCCTATAAAACTGAAAGTCAAAAATATACAGCCTCCACAGTATTCTCCGCCGCCAGGATACACCGAGTACTTACCGTAGATATTAATTTTTTTTAGTGATATCTTTGATTAAAAAAAATTTAATATAATTAAGTTTATATTTGTAAAAATATTTTTATATATTATGTTAGCACTCGTATATTTAAATGCAATTCTTAACTAGCTACGAAGAAACATGAAAATAAAAGCCACAATGAAATTTAAAAGGTTTATTTTATTCCTTGTTTGGTCACATCCATCTAAAAAGTCTGAAATACATCAGATAAAATTGTATCGAACTACATTACAATGACAAAACAGTCAACAAGTTCCAAATATTCGAGAAATATAAACGCAATAACAAGAGTCGAAAACGATCACAATAATGCAGTTCAATTAAGTAAATTTCAGAATTACATTGTTTATACATTTAGATTTAGTTTTAAGTTTTTGTATAAGTTGCTAAGCAACTAAGACAGACATCTAAGTACTACACATTTAGGAATGAAGCATAGCCATTAAATATTATATATATTGAGGCCGGTGGCGCGTAAATGGTCTACACGTAATCTATTATATAAAAGATATTTTATAACAGCAATATCAAAAAGTTTTAATTAAACAGTTTATGAAATAATAAACAATCACATGTAATGGTTGTGATAATATAATAAATTTGTAAGTCACCGTACTAACATGTAACAATATGTCTCTTACATGGAGACGTTATTGTTTCTGTTTTTAGGTTATCTCTACCTACTAGAAATTGTTACGTCATATGAATTTTATGATTTTGACCTTTCCCCATCCTTGTGCATATTTTTGTAATGCCCCATTACGTGTGACGTAATTTATGGATCGCCCCCAAGCCATACGCGAATCAGAGCGGAAAATAAAAAAGAAAAAAACTATCACATGATTGAATGTATGTAGACCATTTGGCGTCCATGGCGTCGGTAAAGCTGTTGCATATGCAACATGTTGGATTCATTGCATCAAACTCAATTAACATACTACATATATACTCATAAAAAATCATGAAATTGTTTTAAAGTTTAAGTACACGGATCATAGAGAATTAAGTAGTTTATGGTTTAATATATATTTAATATTGAAATCATTATTTACTTGCCTTCGACTGTACTCAAATTATTTATAACAAAATAATTAATGTTACACTTTTAATGTAAGTTTTAATCTTATATTTAACCATACTGGAATCTCTTACATGAGACATATACAATACACCACATTTTAATGTAAATGTTTCAAAAACATTTTTGTTAGTGAAATCATAAAAACAAACATTGAAAACAATTTTAAATGTAAAAAAAAATATTAATCTCGCACACAATTAGTAATTGATTGTAGCAAAAAAAAAGGAAACTATTTGCATGTGTTTAGTGCTTTAAATCATTGGTGCCTTTCAATAAATTAACCTACACACAAAATTCATTGCATACTTTAGCAACTAATCACAATTGAAGCAATTAAAAATATGAAATATAAATAAGTACTATAAAAGTGTAAATATAAGCACGACAGTAATAATATGTACAATGATAAATAAATATATAATAAAATTATTTAAAAAGAATTTCATACATAACGCAACAAATTATATTTGCTTTAATTATAATGAATAACGTTTAATCGAATACTATTAAAGGTAACATGATTTGTTTTTAGTTTTGTTTTATAAAATTATATATGGCTGTCATTTCAAATATAAGAGACCGCTTGTTTTTTTTAAGAAATTTACGTTCATATGCAGGGATGTTACAGAGCTTAAAATTAAAATTCGTACTCAAAACTATCGGATTTCTGAAATAAAAAATATCAAAAAATACAATTTTCTCATAAACCACATTTTTAACCGACATCTACAATCCGAAATATTTCTATATCCGTAACACAAGCCAAAAAGTGTATTTTTCTTGTAAATCCAGGTCCGAAATGTTACATCCGTAACATCCCTACTTAAATGTTCAATTGAAATTAAGTACAAGTACTTATTTCTTAAATAAGTACAACTTCGAAGCAACTTTGTTCTACAAAGATTGTAATTTAAGTATCAAAATATAATTTAGGAATAATAAAAAAAATACTACCGTGAATAGTGAGGAGGAAAACAACACAGCCTTTAGGGACCTCTCTACACAATTACATTGTAATATTTTTGATATAGTGTAAACTCCATATAACGTCACTCGAAGGACTAAGCATTTTATGATGTTATTGGCAAATTGTCGTAAAATTAAGAGTAATAAATCAATATTATTTTGCTATTATATATTATTTTTAATTGAGATGTTTGTTAAATCGGGTCACGTTACATTGAGTTTACATTATAAATATATTTATATTAAAGACTTAAATAACTACACATAGGACAGAATTCAGACTATTCATATCTGCTTATATTTGGCATTTGAAAATAATTGCTTTTTAATAAAAGAAGATAGGTTTAGTTTCTAATGTTTACACTAATATATATTAAATATATGAATAATAATTTATTGATTATTATACCATACATTATTCTACGCATAAGCCTAATTAATATTTATTATATAAATTATATTATAGTAAACACTTCAAAAAATTCTATACTACTGATATTTGGTGAATAAAATATTAAATTTTGTTTACAAAAAATATTATTCAATAGAAAGTTACACTTTAGTGTTTGCTGCAGAAAATTTAACTTTATTATTATTATAAAATAACCTTAATACATCCACAACGTATTATTATTTTTTTATAAAACCGTTATCTACGCTGAAATGAAAAAAAAATATTACTTGCCGTAAGTTCTAAATAGAACATTTTAAAGTACATATACTATATTGAGGGCCATCCATTACGTCATACGATTTTTTGTACATTCATTAAAGTGTGACATCACATATTTTTCAATATTACCCTTTAAATTAATAAATTAAAATCCGTTCCGTAATTATGTTTGCATATTATATTTTGAAATGTGATGCCACAAAATTTAGAACACCCTCACTCCTTGTCACACTTCGTCCACCCAATACATACGCCTTAACGTGTGACGTCATTTATGAATGGCCCCAACTATTTAAATGTTGCATAATTTTCTAAGTATTCAATTGTTTTTGTCTTTTCCCACAAACTACACCGTACACGTTAAATTATAAATAAGTCATTATAGAACTAATACACGTTTCTAATTATCATAATATTGTATAGTAAGTTTATAGTGTAAAGGTATAAAATTATAATTTTTCCTATTGTGTGTTCAATAACATTTGAGGCCACCGTAGCTTAGCGGCATAACGTCGCACTGTAAACGTGACGATTGTAGTTTCGATTCTTACTCGTGGTACATTACATTTCCTTGCTCTGGTAAGAAGCGTGTTGTTGAGTTACATCTTTCACCACGCAATGTCTCTAAAATTAGGCGAAAAGTGGGGAACGGAGTGTCTTAACAATAGGTTCCCTGTGCCTCCATGTTATATGCGGCATACAACAGCGTAAAATAAAAAAAATGCTTACTGATTAAGTACACAATATAATCTTAAAGTAGTTTCTTTTATTACTTAAACCTTTACACTTTAAGCTGACTGTTTAATTTGAGAATTAGTACAACAAATTATTGTATTTAACACTACTACTGTCACAAAAGTTGCTACTGAAGAAACACAATCTACTGTTATCATATAAGTACAGTGTAAACTCCATATAACAACATTATAGAGACTAAATAGAGATGAAAAAATATAAATACCTATTATATTATTATCAACCGGGTATAAATTTTACAAATATGCCAAAAGAATTTATTATTAAAGTCAAATAAAATAATGTTTATACATATAGTACATATATACAGTATTTTAAACTTTTTTATCATTCAATTTCTTAGTATTTTTGTTTTTTGTTTTAATTTAGAGTAGTTAGTCATATAGAGTAGGTACACCTATCAAAGTAGTAGATGTCGAAGTTTTAAGGACTGCGTCATTAATAGGACTGATGTTATATTGAGTTTACACTATATTATTCTTATATAAATATTTTTCCGTCAGCATGGTATGGATTGAGCGTTAAAATTGGTCGGCCACAATGGACTTCCTGCCTCCCCCGCCTCCTCTTCCTTATCTGAACATCTCCGTCGAAGGAAACTATATAAAACGGTAAAACGCTCCGGATCTGATAATGTTGCCTGTAAATACAATATTAATATTTACAAATTCTTTGATTTTTGTGATTTTTATACGTTTTAAATAAAACTTTTCTACGCAAGTTTCATTAATTATTAATATTTATTTATTGCGTTATTTTTTCAGCATCACGCATTGTCCATATATCAGGGTAGGTAGAATGAGCTTAATGTCAATACAGCGTTCTCCGCTTTCCGCATATATTTAAGCGACGTGTTGAGTGAACGAAATTCATATTTCATTTTACTGAAATGGTGCAATGAAAATAAATAATTCCTGCAAATGGAAATCGAACCGATAACCATCGCGTTGACGTTAAGTTACTGTCGCAATGGAACACGATAAAATAAATTGGTATAGTACAAGCCAAATTGGGCTTAAGACCGCGAAGAATTAAAAAACCTATATACGCACCTCAATAGCAATAGCCAGTAACAGGTGAAGCACTGGAATAAGCAATAAGTAAATTCTAAATTTAAATTCCTCGGGTTGTGCTAGATCCATAACTTTGACCTCCATGAAGTCGGCGAGCCACGGCCAGGGGCAAAGCAGTAAAATCGTCACGAATATAGCTTGCGTCACTAATGTTGCTACTAGGTAATCTGGAATTATGTATGATTATAGTAAATCTTTTTTTATAGTTTATGATGTTTTTTTCTAGTATTTATTTATTTTGTGATCATTTGCTATTTAAGGCCGTCGTGATGCACGCAGGCGCACAAGCGTGCGACTGTTAACGCCGTATTTGTGGCTTTGATGTAGCTATCAGAGTGAGAAAATATAAATATTAAATAATGCATTATTATGAGTGGAATCGAAAGCTGTCGCTTTTATAGTCACACGTTGTGCCACTGACGACCTTTAAGTAGTAGAATCAATAATTATTACTTACAGTTTGAACAAAACGGTTGACGGAAGGGCCAGCCCTTAGCATAAACACAAGCCATTATTAAATACTGGAATGCTGAAATAATAAATATCACTGTGTTCTCCCAACATAGCACTTGCTCCACTTCCGCTCCTCCTTCTACTTGTATATACCTAGAACGAAAAGTACATATTTAGATTTTTTTTATTGGTTATTATAAAATTAATAAATTTAAGTTATTCTATAGATTTCGTATCAATTTATGCCGTACAAACTAATATGACATGTTGCAAGTTCATCATAGCAAATATGACCTAAATGTATTTGATTTTTTTTTCAAAAAATATAAAAAAAATATTAAGATAAACTTGCATATATGTATGTATAAAGAAGTTTTCTTTCACGTTAATATCAAATATTAATAAATTGTTACATGTGTTCATATTCATAACTTTTTAAAATTTTTACGTCACCCTGTCTCCCACATATTGCATTGTAGGCTTAGGGGAGTTAGTGTTAAGACATTCCTTTTCTTAAAATCTTCGAGATATTGTGTTTTTTTTATTGAGTTGTTATGCGTCACAGATTTTTGTCGTTCGTGAGTTTTTTGTTCTTGTTTTGCTTGTGAAAGTTTGGTTTCTTTTTTTTAATGTGAAGGGGACATTAATATTTAGAACGTTCTGCGCTCCTTTGTGTCAATATTCGGGTTTCGTGATCGTGGATCATATTGATTGTAGTGCAATTAATTGGTTGTGTAATATTGTTATTACTTCCTCATCTCTGTAGAAAATAGCGATTTTGATGTTGTGTTCCACTATATCAGTCACGGAACCTTCATTTGCTCGGCGAATGAACCTGCCGATAGCGTTTTCCCTCGGCGTTAGTGTAGTAGATACTACCTTTTGTATGTTTGTTAAAGCGACGACATCGTGTGATATGCTGTCGTATAGGACGTTCTTGATGGCCTTAATTTGGATGATACTAACGACTCGCGTGTAATTTCCTGAGATTCGTAGATGGACATGGTCCGGGAATTTCTTTCCTTCCTTTTTCTGCTCTGGATCTGATAGAGTATTGGGGGACTCTGTACCTGACAGAGTATTGGGGAAATTTATTGGGATGGAAGCACCCGTGTATCGCGACTTTCTCAGGGAGCGAGTTGTCTGTTGGGCTGAGTAGATTCCGTTATAAACTTAGTTGAGCGCGTATGTCACATTCACTGTCATGTCACATCTATAGGATCTCGCTAGGTCTTGACTAATGGCCATCAAGAGGTTTGGACCGATATAGTGCATTTGAAAGGTTTAATTTGTCGATTTGGTTTATGTCCCCGATAAGTTTAAGCTTCTTGGTCTTGGCCTTTGATAATATGGCCGCCATCACAATTGCTCCAAAATGGTTTATTAAGGCCTCGTCCACGATAAGTCTTGCGGGTCTTTCTGCAACACTTTTTACCAGAATAGAGGCGATCGTGCGGGCTTTAATCTTTGCGTTCCTGGTACAACTAAAAACTATGTTATTCTTTAGGTCCTCGGCTGCCTCAGTAGTTGTAATTGCTATCAGATCACCATCGGGGACGAAATTGTTGACCACCTAAGTGGACTTACCGCTATTGCATGTTGAGAGGCAGAACTCGACGTATCACTTTGTCTAAGTACTAGAGCCAGGTAATGAAAGTGACACATTCCATCGAGAGGGAACCGAATCTATAACCGTCTCGTTTACAGTAAGCCATCAAATTTACTCAATAGTAAAATAAAAAAATAATAATTAAGCAACAAATTTGTAGTATACAAAAAAAAGTCAAATACAAACCATTCTTGGCTCTGCAACATATATATAGCTAGTATCTGCATAACCAGTACTAGCAGCACCTGCAGCGTCAGCGGCAATATGCTGGAGACGGCCACCAGCGACACCGGCGGGGACTGCTTGGTGAGCGCCGGGCCCGGCGACGCGCGCCCCAGCGACAGCGCCAGCAGCGTGGTCAGCACCAGGTCGATGTAGAGGAACTGGTTGTTGCCGAGGATGGAGTAGAACTGCAAATGTCAGTCCGGTTTCAACAAGTTTTCTTAAAATTTCTCTTTTTCAAAAGAAAAAAAAACACTGGTATCTGCCTGTCCGTCTATTAAGATTGTTTTCAAGATTGCAGAGCAGGGTATCAAGCTGAAATTAATATCAAAAAATCGGTTCCATAGAGCACATTAAAAAAACTTCTATGTCAACTTTGACAAGATGTAAGTATTATTTACAAGCACAAATTTAGAATTTCTATACATACTTGCACACACACTTAAAATAGTTAAGGACGCATTCAATACTAATGCATGTTATCTCATAGTACTTCAGGACCTCGATCTAGAAATGTTACATGTTGAGTGGCATAACTCAACGCCGAGCTTTGCCTTCTCACCAGAGCAAGGTAATGAAAATTATTTATTCCCTCAACAACGTTTACAGTCAGATCAGTCTATGCCGGTGCGCCTCGGCGGCCTCAACGACGGTTATATTTTATAATACTCACATTATAAAGAATAAGAATTGAGAAGAACTGTATAAGTGAATAGAGAGCCATATATTTGAAGATAGCGAAGGATGTGCTGAGCGCACATCTACCCTCAAGAGCCAGCAGTGTCACACAGCGAATGTTTTGCTCTTGCGATGTAAACGGTGCGGCAACTGTAAATAAAGTAAATATTGTTGGTTTCTATGTACGTTTTGTTTTATGTTATTAACTTCGTTTTAGTAGACGTGAAGCGTATTCACTTCACGCTGTGTCCCGTGCGTAACAGAGTAGGGAGAGGACACATGAGAACCTTGTGTTAGGACAATCTGTTCCCATTACGACATTTCCGTTCCCCATTTTTAGCCAAATTCTGGAGACAGGCATTCTGTATTTGAAAAAGGAAACAAATTGCAGGTGCAGTTTATTTTAACACTAAATTCTATTTAGCGTACCCCACTGTATGCCACCGAAACGCTTAGGTCGATCGTACCTCTCTATCGTTTGCTTCGCGCTGTCGCTTGCACGCTCGGCTCAGGCGGAGCGTGACAATGAGTCATGCTTTTAGTGCGTGCAGCTCGCATTCATCGATTTATAAGACGTTATCACGACAAAACGTAGATGAGAGCACAATCGGACCGGATCGGCATCGGACAATGAAATATCAACATCGGAGCTTTGTTAACATCTTATAATAAGCAATAATTTTAAAGTGAACCAAAAAAATCAGGTGTAGTGTATTTTTGGTAGGATGCGTAAAGATGTCGTCAGTTATATATAAGAAAAGACTCAAAAATAAATTAAAGAGAATAAATTACAAAGAAAAAATTCTGTGCTTCTGGTGTTTTACATAACAGAAGCAATAGAAAGAAAAACTAATATACAACAGAAAATAAAAACATAGATCAATACACACCAGAAGCATCGGCCTCGGACAGTGAAATGCCAACGTGCGCGGCCTTCAGCGCGCCGCAGTCGTTGGCCCCATCGCCGCACATGCCCACTATGAAGCCCGCGTCTTGTATGGCGCAGATCAATTGCGTTTTCTGATCTGGACCGAAACGCCCGAAGATCATACCTGGATAAAAAACATTTATGGCATGATGTATGGCCTAAGTTTATAATGAATAATATAATTTCAAAAAGTGGTTTGCTACTTGAATAAAAAAATAAGGCAGTCGTAGCGCAGTAGCTCAGCGTCTAACTGTAAACGCGACGGTTGTGAATTCTATTCCCAACCGTCGCGTCTACAGTTAGACGCTGAGCTACTGCTGGTAGCCAGTCAAAGCGCGGCGTTGGCTTTCACCGCACAACAAGCATGTCATTAAACAACAAGCAAAAATTATACGGAGGTTGGGAACGTGCCTTAACACTAGGTTCATTCTTCATAGTCTAAATTTAAGAAATAATAGCCTAAATTTGGGGTATTGCATGAAACTTCAATTAAATTCATTTAAGATAAAAAGTATATTGATTAGAGGCCAGTCGTGGCGCAGCGGCACGAGGTGTGACTGTAAAACCGACTGGTTGTGGGTTCGATCCCCACTCGAGGAGATGAAATATTTACTTAAATTTATATTTCCATTTCTTCGCTCTGGTGTCGAGGTTAAGCGCGGCGTTGAGTTCTGCCACTCAACACGCAATGCCTCCAGAATTCGGCAGAAAGTGGCGAACAGAGTGTCTTAACACTAGGTTCCCTCTGCCTACCCTGCTGTGTGCGGGATACAGCGTGAAGCTAATTTAATTTTTATTTTTATTCACATATTGTTCAACTGTGCTAAAATGACATCACTAATTCATAAAATTATAGTGTCGTGGCAGTGGGACAGTCTTTAAATTTATTGTTATAACATTGCGTTATGATTTTTCTTGCTCTAAAATGTACATAGATACTATAAATATTATAAGTTTGTTAATTTTCATTAACCAGTATTCGCTAAGGCTTTATAATTCCTCTTAGAAATTGTTTTTAGCCTCTAATATGTGAATGTTACGTATACGTTTACAGTCAGATACTGTTGTGGGTCTGATCTCTTCTTTCGGAGAAAGGAATTATTTTCAGTCCCCCGTTCTGATAAAACAAAGCGCGGCGTTGAGTAATACTATATTTTGAACTCACACAGAGAGAAGAATGAAGTGTCTTTACACTAGGTTTTCTCTGCCTACTCTGATATATGCAGGATAAAGAGTGAAATTGCGAAAAATTAAAATGATAGTAAACATACCTCTTTCAACAACAGTGGGTATGAGGTCGGGATAATGTGTGCGCATGACGGCCCAAGTTTTACCATCCATTGCTAAAACGTATGCGTCTAAAGATAAATTTGGTGGACCACCCTCGCCTATAACCTATAAAAGGGGGTGGAAAAATATTTTAGAAAACATATTAAAACTTTAACATAGCGGGACTTGAACCCACGCCTATTGTAAACGTATATTGTAAATAAACGTTTAAATAGGCAATTTAAATTTTGACCACTTGGCCATATGTTTATATAAATTAACGTCGAAATTCGCACATCATAATTTATTATTTACATTGGTAACAAAAGGAATGTATTCGAGTTTCTGTCCTTAGTGTGGAATAAAAGTAAAAAAAAATGTTTTTCAATATTTGATTTTCATTAGATTTAGAGCCCAGTCGTGGCGCAGCGGCACGAGGTGTGACTGTAAAACCGACTGGTTATGGGTTCGATCCCCACTCGAGATGAAATATTTACTTAAATTTATATTTCCATTTCTTCGCTCTGGTGTCGAGGTTAAGCGGCGTTGAGTTCTGCCACTCAACACGCAATGCCTCCAGAATTCGGCAGAAAGTGGGGAACGGAGTGTCTTAACATTAGGTTCCCTCTGCCTACCCTGCTGTGTGCGGGATACAGCGTGAAGCTGATTTGATTACTCAAGAAAAGTTATCAAATTAATATTATAATTATTATTAATTATGGCAAACAGATCAATATCAAATAAGATTATAAATGTTGCTAGAATGTAATAGGCAAGCTCAAATTATAGTACTTCAATAAAAATGTCGAATTTAATTTATATTCATTTCTCCTTTACATAAGTTATATTATTAGATACAAAAAAAGCTAAAAATGAGTGCTGTCTACTTGAAATATTTT
This sequence comes from Heliconius hermathena, assembly GCA_013403705.1. Classification (NCBI taxonomy): domain Eukaryota; kingdom Metazoa; phylum Arthropoda; class Insecta; order Lepidoptera; family Nymphalidae; genus Heliconius; species Heliconius hermathena. The sequence continues at coordinate 280,184 of JAAIXJ010000092.1, read as the reverse complement.
TGTAACTTAAATTATTGTAATATTTAATTTTATTTTCCTGCTTACTCGTCCAGGTTAGCAAAACTTTGGCAAAATGTTATATCACTTTATTATACATGTTCTCGATTAAAAGTAATTTCTTTTATAGAGAAGATGAATAATTAAATGTAATATTTTAAATTGTCAGTTTGTAATATGGTTGTTTGTTCCAATTTCACGCAAAAACTAGTGAACGGATTAAATCAAAATTTTAAAGTATACATCAGAATACATAGGCAAAAATTTATGCAAAGTTTTTGTGTAATTTAACATAACACATCTACAATATAACAATAAGTTAAAATGGACAAAGCCACGATTGGGTCGCTAATGTATAATAATTATGTTCAACTTACTTCCATATGCAATGTAGGCCTTTCATTTCCTACCGAAGGATTGGCAGTAATAAGTACAACTTTCTGATGAGGCTGGACCATAGAACAGCCGCGCGCTACCGACATCGCTGTCATTATATTATCACCTACAAATTATAGATAGATTAGGTATTAAATTAAAAAACTACTACAAAACAGCGTCTTATCTGAATATCGGTAGCGATCCGATGGCGATTATCCGAACGTCGATTAACTGAACAACGGTTTATCCGAACTACTACGACCGGTTCGGTCGTGCTTTTAACCATACAGTACACTTTATAAAGTATTATACAGAGAAGAAATTAATTTTACCGTATAAAAAAAGTATGTAGTATGTTTTGTTATGATAATGTATGCAAATATTTTTTTCATTTCCTTGTGCATAAACATGTAAGTAAATTAATACAGTTCGATTATATGAACAAACCGATTTCCGTTTTTTCTAATTTCATCTGTGCAATTTTAAACAAACTAAGCACGGATTTTCTTAAGCTCTAATGTTTATTAAGACATTTATAGGTGCTGTAATATAATTACTTTAATGATCTTAACACTAGGTTCCTCTGTCCTATCCAGCATAAGAGGGATACATGTTAAGTACAAAAAAAATAACATGTAATAACTAAAATTATTTACCTGTGACCATAATCTGTTTCATATTGGCCGCGTGCAACTCCTTTATAACGGGTGCAGTTTCAGCTTTTAGGCTATTTTGCATGACTAGAAAGCCTAGAAATATCATGTCACATTCAATCGTCTCCCTTTTGAGCCTTTGAGCGTCGACCCATTTCATTTTTCTATCTAATTTCTTGTACGCTATGCCAATGACTCGAAAGCCATTTGAAGTATAGTCATTTAGTACTGCGCTAAAGTTCTCTGGTAGTGATTCTTGATCGCACATTCCTGCAACCTGAAGGATTTTATAATTGTACTTTTAAGTGCTTTTTTGCTTCACGCGATATCCCGTGGATGGCAGAATAGGCATGGAAAAACTGGAGTGCGAGTCTTCAGTTGAGTGTCTTAACTCAATCGATATTTACGGCCTATTCCTCATATTATACTTGTTGAATGGCGCAACTCAACGACGCGCTTTACAAGAGGGAATTGAACGGTGGGTTCAATTCCCTCTTGTAAAGCGCGTCGTCGTGTTTAGTCAGATGCTACGTCGTTGCATTATTTCTTTGATATATTTTTTATATAAATGTAAAATTCATAATATTTTATAAAAAGATATTGATCATAAAAGTATTTATTTAAAAAGGACAACATTTATCTCAAAATTTGCTCCTAATTATTATAAAATTTATTGTTTAGATACAAGTATCATAAGTACAGAGCTCGTAATCTTTTATCAGGTTACATAGCAAAGTCAAGACCGTCACGGCTTATTGGAATGACGTTTGTAGTTGCTGAATAGGGATTCAGAGGAATAATTAAATTTAAATTATTTTCATTTACTAACTCTGGTAGACATAGCCCGGCGTTGAGTTTCGCCTCTCATCACGCAAATTGGGCGAAAAGTAGTGACTCTAGTGTCCTAACACTATATTTCTTCTGCCTACTCTGTAACACGGGAAAGGCTTGAAGCTGTTTATATTTTATTAGTGTGGGAATACAGAATTAAATAATTCACAATGTGTTTAAATAAACTTAAAAAGAAAAACCTTTCTAAAGTGTTATTCTACACTTAGGAAACGGGTACACTTTAGAGTTTAGACGGTTTTCAAGAGGCGCGGGTTCAAATCGCGCGGATAAAAGTTTTTATAAGTTTTCTAAAAAGTAATATTTTACCTTCTCAGGTGCTCCTTTTACATAATACACCATCTGCGGTTGTCCCAGAATCCGAGCAATGACTCCCATAGATTGTTGGGACGAGGAAAAATGGAATCGACGTAATAAACCAATCTGAAATGAATATTATTTATTAGTAGTCAATATTTCTGTATTAGAAATAATACAGAAATTCGAATATTACTGTATTAGAGATAATACAGAAATATACTCGAATTTGACTTGAAATAAAATGACTAATTTAAAATATTTATAAAAGTTACCTCATAAGGCATTTCCATAGTGAGAGGGTCATAATTATCCAGGTCTGGTAAAGGTTCATTGTAGGCAGTGGTCGGTTTAACAATAGCCGGCGTTAAATTGTCATATCTTGTGTTCTCTGGTCCGGGTTCATCTAAAATCTATACAAAAAAATTGCTCATGAAAAAAAATATTTTGTAGCGATTACCGATTACACCACACTGTTTCTAGTGCACTACATCATATAAGAGTACTAGATGTAGAGATGTAAATAGTGTAAGCTCCTACCAGAACGGAAGGCTCTTTTTGACTTAGACTAGAAATAGTGTGGTGTATTTGCTTATTATCTTAGAAGCCTTATTGTAGTAATACAGTTAATGCTATTATAATTTTTCTTCCTGGCATTAATCCCGGCTATTTGCCAGGGTCTGCCTTCCTGCTCAATCTACTCCACTTTGCACGGTCTTTAGCGTCCTCGGTGGTTAGACCATTGGCTCTCATATCCTGCATCACGACATCCAACCAGCGCTTCTTTGGGCGTCCGAGAGGTCTCACTCCAGGGACTGACATAGCAAGGCACTTGCATCCGACATAGTTCTTAGGCCAGCGCGTAGCGTGACCAAACCATCTCAGGCGACGGTTTTGGAGCTTATCCGCTACGTCACGGACTCTAAGACTGCCTCGAATGAATGTGTTGCGTATGCGGTCAGACCACGTTACGCCGCACATCCACCTTAGCATCTTCATTTCCGTGACGTGAAGCTCCTGAGTGTGCCGAGATAGTGCTGGCCAACATTCGCTGCCGTATAAAAGAACCGGTCGGATGATGCTCTTGTATATCAGACCCTTGAGTTTGGGCGGTATCCTGCGATCGCAGACCACACCAGTGACCCCCCGTCATTTGGCCCAAGCAGCGCTTATCCGGCTATAGACATCGTGATCGATGCTTCCAGACTCGTGCATAACAGATCCAAGGTACCTGAACTTTTCCGACTTAACGGCTGGTTCAGAACCTATAAGGATAGTGCTCGAGTCCGGGCTCCCGCAGGCCATGTACTCAGTCTTCGACACATTTAGTTTAAGACCACCGTTCTCATGCGTACCCTTCCACAGGTTCACTTTACGCACAGAATCAGTCAGTCGGTTCTCGTCAATGAGTGCTAATAATGCTATTATAATTATAATTAATAATGACGACATGACATTGTCTAGTGCCTCTATATACAATTTGGGATGTTACACGTGATGAATATTTTTATAGTAGTATACTTTTCAGATTGTATAATTTAGGTCAGTTTTATAACATTTTGTGTTGTGTAAGTCGAGCTAGAGAGGTTTGCAATCCGAACCGTTGAGAATGACCTAGCAAGTAATAAAAGTTTGGGAATTATATAATATTTTCTAGTTAATTATATGATATATACCAAGATAAAATTTCTAGAACGTAAAAAAATATTATTTTGATATTTCATAAACAAAAAAAAATAGTAGTGTGACGTTTTAGATGCTTTCTATTGACACGAAACAAACATTCACTAAATATGTTTCTTTAGAACTTTACATAAGTGCTTTTTTTAGCTTCCCCGTATTCCACATATAGCAACTCAGGACACTGCGTTTATGACATTTTTCGGCAATTTTCAAGATAGTGTGTATAGTTTGGCGATAGTTGACACCGCGCTTTGTCTCATTCCCATGGCGTGGAAATGAAAATAAATCCTGTTCCTGAGTGGGAATGGGGTCCACAACCGTCGTGTTCCCATGCAGACATTGTGTCACTATTCCACAACGGCCTTTTATTTAGTTTCAATAAATAATAAACAGAATAGATGAGAAACACATACCCAATTACTGAATTCAAACATTTTCAAGTCCAACGGATCGCCTTTCAGTTGTCCCTGGATGCTAGTAAGGGAATGGCAGGAGGCGAGAGCTTGTACTAATGGGCTTTTCACTGACAGGGAACTGATAGTATTGACACAACGGCCAAATCTCTCGCCAATTTCATGAGGTACAACAGTATATAAATCTAGGCCATCTTCAGTCAATGTTCCAGTCTGGAAATTAGAAAGATATAATGGTTTTTTTGTTCTTTAAACAGTAAAATGTTTTTTTTTCTGTTTTTATTTCACGGGAGCGTTGTGACGTAACCGGTTGTAGATAAAGTCTACACTTGGGGTAATAATAAATATTTTATAGGTAATATGTATGGCTAAGTTTATGTTTAATTTATAGCTAGTCTAGAAAATATGTTGTAAGAATATTGTACCATCATGTTTATTTAAATCAATACTACACAAGGTCATTTCAGACTTTCAGCCACAGATATAAAAATTGCAAATACTTAAGCCAATTTCAGCTCAGGCTTTTATATTTCTAATTGTGAAAACTACCAAGTCCATTTTTCTTAACTGACAACAGATCAGTTAAAATTATCTTTATTTTTCTTTAAACATAAAATTCCGAAAAAAAAAGAATAGTTATTGCTCACCTTATCGAAGCACATAACTTGTAATTTCCCGCAAATAACAATCCTAGGTGGAGACACACAGAATATCCTGTTCCGCCGCAGTCTCTGCTGGCTGTACACGATGCCGGCCGTCATGGCGGCGGGCAGCGCGGGCGGCACCACTATGGTAATTATGTCCAGCGTGCGCAGGATTATTATGCCCGTTGGACTCTGGAAACATTGTTTAAATGTATTGGATATCATTTGATACTTAATATTTATTTTTGTCATGGACTACTAAGCAACATATCCAACAGCAAAAAGGTTTCTGATAGATTTCAAACGACGTCTTTGATTTTGACAAAATGTCACACATACCAAAAAGGATGCCCTGCTGTATAAAGAATTTTCTCTAAAAAATAACTCTTTAGGTGACCTGGCATGCCAGTTCATGTGTTTGTGACTTTTTTTGCAGGGATTAGTTTAATGAAAACTTGCGTAACTTGGCCTGTCAGTTCATTCGGATGCGACTTTTTTGTAGGGATTCGTGTAATCAAAAGTGAACAAACCACAAACAATACACCAATTGAAGGTAGAAATTGTAAAGGTCCCGCCAATCAGCGTCCCACCAAATGTTAGTGGACGTATATTTATTTATAAAACTGTAGAAAATCAGGCAAAATTGTGTTATATACTAACTAGGATGCAAAATTATTACAATTATAATAACGAATGTTAACTTACCCCTCGGACAACATAAAGCCAAATCGAATACGCCATACCGATCGCAGCAATACAAAACATGAATATGACAAATTTCACAGCATCCTTATAGAATTGAAAATTAAATTCTTTCGGGTACAAAATACTTTTAATCAACTCCCCTTTAGTTGTGTAGAAACCAGTACGAACGACTTTAGCCAAAACCTAAAAAAAGATACAAATGAATTACATTAATTTATTAATTTTGTTGGTAAATGTTGTGCCTTAATTAATATAACTTTTATAGTATGTAATATTATTTAACATTTCATAGTATGTAATATTATTTGATTTTGTAGATTCACCCTCTTTTTTTTGTAACTGGATAGGCAAAGGGAACCTAGTGTTACGACACTCCCCACCTTTCGTCCAATTTTCGAGACATTGGGTATTGGGTGGCGGAACTTAACACCATGCTTTATCTTGTTACCAGAGCGAAAAAATAAAAATAATTCATTATATTGAGAATTGAACTCACAACCGATACGTTTACACTTAAACCAGTAAAACAGTACCACAAGGACCTGAAATAGAATCACATTCTACACATTTTTAATGTTTATGTCATAGAGAAACGGATTATCTTAAATATGACTAATTCATTTCATGGTCAGATAAAAAATGTAAATAGCAAAAATTATGTGTTTCACAACCACATCTAATAAGATAAGATAAGGTCAGGCGTTACCCATGTCTGATAAGATTTTGATAAGTTAATTCTGAAGGTATTGCGCGTTGAATGGCGTGACTCAACGCCGCGCTTTGCCCCTTTACCAGAACGGTAAAATTAAAATGTTAAATTATGCATTCCTTCGAATAGGAATCGAACCCACAACCATCACTTTTGCAGTCGCACGCTTGTGCCAAGATGGCCTCAATTTTTTTCTTGTTTTTTTTCAATTTACAAAGGAAAAGGCCTTATAATAGATGTATATGTTTGTTATTACAATTATAATAATGAATGTTTGTAAGCCAAATGGATTGACCGATTTTAATATTTCTTACGTCTTTCGATTTGTCTTGGCCTGGCAATTGTCTGTCAAAGGCGACAACCAGACACCATATTTATGCTCGAAACGCCCTAAACTAAGAAGGAAGGAAACTAAGAAGATTTAAGCCTGCCCTTCAATGATATAATAATAAGATTACGAAATTTACCTAGTTATATGTAACAATCGTTATATCGATTACAATTTATAAAACTATTTCACTTGAAAAAATTGAGGTTGACTTTATTTTTTTTATAATTATTATTTATTTATATTTTTGAGACCAGTCGTGGCGTAGGGGCACAAAGCGTGATTGTAAACGCGACTGCCCATGCATCCCCACTCGGGGGATCTTAGAATTTATTAATATTAATATTTAATTACTTATTACTCTTATTATTTATTAATATTAATATTTTCATTTCTTTGCTCTGGTACCACGAAAAAAAAGCGCGGCGTTGAGTTCCGCCACTCCACACGTAATGCTTCGAAAATTCGGCGAAAAATGCGGAACGAGGTGTTTTAACACTAGGTTCCCTCTGCCTACACTGCTGTGTGCGGGGTACAGCGTAACTCTACTAGTCTACATTTACGTTACACTTACTTAAATGTTATCGATTGTTATATTGAGTATTTACCTGATTATTTCCATAGAATCTTGTTTGAATAACATGCGTGCCAGCAAAGAGGGTATGTCTTTTATGATTTTCTGTCGAATATATCTCTGAAGACAAGCTGGGTGGATTTTTCATAACAGGTACACTTTCACCTACGACACATTTTTAATATTAATAGTTTTCTAGCTTCAACCTGTGGCCCGCATATAGCAGGGTAGGCAAAGAGAACTAAGTATTAAGAGACATTGAAATGCCGAAACTTTTTTTTGGAAATCGAAATAATTAATTTCCTTTGCAAAATCGAAGCCACAACTGTCGCGTTTTAAATAAGACGCTGTGTCGTTGTACCACGGAAGACTCCGTGAAGATAGACTAATATGAGTTTTGGTTTATTAATTCAAAAATATACAAGAGTAAATTGATTGAAAGTTAAAGATTTAATTACTAAGCTGTAAAATTTAAGTCTACATTATTAACTTTATGTTTTACTTATATAAAAAAAACGTTTATACGTAATATAAAAGCAAAATTTATATTAAATAATTTTTATTTTCTTGTAAGTAGTTGTGGCGCAGAGGCACAAAGTAAAATCGACTGGTTGTGGGTTCGCTCCAAGCTCGAGGAAGTGAAATATTTATTTACATTTATATTTTCATTTCTTCGCTCTGTGTTGAGGCAAAGCGCGGCGCTGAGTTCCGCACTCAACACGCAATGCCTCCAGAATTCGGCGGAAAGTGGGGAACGGAGTGTCTTAACAGTAGGTTTCCTCTGCCTACCCTGCTGTGTGCGGGATACAATGTAAAGCTGATTTTAATTTAAAAGTCTACAGTCTTGTCACATTAATAATATACATAGGTAGTGACAGTATATCATAAAGATACTTTGTAGTCCTAATAACTCTATATTACTAGGTAACTGTTTGTGCCATTAATAATTTTAAATAATTTCTAATTACGCCATGCAAACAATTTTAAAGTATTATTCCACATATTTTAGAAAATATATAAACATTTAAAAAAGACCGTAGCAGGATTTAAACTTGCGCCCCTTGAACGATATCCAGAAAAAAAGATTTAGGTTTCCTAAAATATTAATGTTATATAAAATAACTTCACTAAGTTTGTAAAAACACAGGTCAACAAGCTAAAGTACATAAAGTATTACATTGCGAGGTAAAATATGTATGTCACTTGTTATGGTTTGTTAAATTTATTGTTGAATATAACTTTTTTATTTATATACATTCCCATTTTCTATATAAAAACTATTAAATATAAATTGAATATAACTGAATTGGCTAAGCACTCTTTTTGCACTTCTAGCTTGATTTTTATGTTCCCCTTTTTAATGTAAATACTATATGGTAAATAAAAGAAATATAATTAATTATTTTGTAGTTATATAAATATAATTATTTAATATAATAGTTAAAATTTAAAAATAAACAGTTTTTAAATTTTAACTAATTAATATTTAAATACAATACATACATACATTTACGAGAAGGGTAGGCTTATTTGTATTTTATTATACTTTGTGTATTTAAATTATATTACAATAAAATTAGTTTTAAAATACATTGATATGTATTTTAAAACTAATTTTATTTTATTAAAGCTTTTAATTTTTTTATTTATTTGTTTAAATATCAAAATAATTCCGCCATTATATGAACAACAGGTTCACTAGATCAATAAAATGAATATCAATAGAATGTTTTTTTATCAGCAATAAGAAAATACATTTGTTTATATGGTCAAGTGACGTAACAGACCAACATAGCACCCAGCAATTTTGTCAAAATCGCGGAAAATTCGGAATCGTTAAATTTAAATGCATTTTAACGGGAACTATCAATTCCATAAAAAAATTGAATTTTTTTAGTACGATCCTTGGAACGAAATAAGAAAATTTCCAGATATAGCTGTAATAACCCAATTCGTTACGTAATATTTCAACGGCGCGCCACGGCGGCGACGACGATCACTTACCCGTGAGCATGGACTCGTTGACGAGACACGAGCCAGTGAGCAGCAGCGCGTCGCAGGGCATCACGCAGCCGTCGGGCGGCAGCACGATGACGTCACCAGGCACCAGCTTCTCGGCGTTGACCACGCACTCCTCGCGGTTGTGCGACGACGGCCTCAGTACTGTCACTGTTAGTAGGCTGTTCGAACCCGCCATTTTGTGGAGGTTTATGCTCATCTGCGTATATATTTATGATATTTAATAAATTATTTGATTATTACATAGATTCTTGAGGCCAGTCGTGGCGCTGGGGAACCAAGAGGAACTGTAAACGCGACTGATTGTGGGTTTCGATCTCCGCTCGAAAAAGTAAAATGTTTATTTAAATTTATATTTCCATTTCTTCCTCTGGTATCGAGGCAAAAAGCGCGGGGGTGAGTTCCGCCACTGCAAATTGGGGGATAGAGTGTCTTAACTAAATCAGCTCTGTCTGACTATTATGTTATGTGCCGAGAAAAAAGCGTGAAGCTGTAAAAGAATAAAACATTAACAAAAGTAAGACAATAATTTACAAGTTATATAATAAGATTAAGGAAAATAGACAAGGAATAAATTTTAAGTGCGACAATAACTTATGCCTGCTACACATGTAAAGATATATCTTAAACGATTTCAACCTATGCAGATAAATCAAACGTTCGTAGTGCCTCCACACGACTCCGATATCGACTTCAATCCTCATTTCTCCACAGAAGCTTACGCAGGAAACACGTAGCCCACAATGGAAAATGATGACACATTTGCGATACTAGCCTTGATTTATATTTCATTACTTCGAATGGGAATCGAGCATACAATCTGATACGTATACAGGTGCAGGCTTGAGGTCCTGCGCCACAACTAGTAACGACTAGTTTATTAAATGAGTTAAAATTCGCTCCGAAAAGTTGTCATAATTATTTGAGGATAAACGAGGGCACAAATTTGAATATGTTGCCTTTAAACTAAATATTTTTCTCGAGTGGGAATACACAGTTACACTTTGTGCCACTGCGCCACGACTAATCTCATATTTTCTCATCATTTAATATATTTCTAGTGGGAATCGAATCCGTAATCTGTTTTACTTCGTATATCATATACCACTTCTATATTATAGAGGAACACAACTTGTAATTCTTGGAAATCGAAGCATGTGGTTGGCGAACGAACGATAAATTGTGCAAACGCAATCGAGACCGATTTATTTAATGAAAATTTTAAATGTCGCCGATGAACGATAAATTCCACACATTTGTCATACACACGACTGATAAATCTATCAATCTGGTTTTCATAGATTTAGCGTTATATGTGTAGCAGGCATTAATCTAAAACAATCTATAAGGAAATTTATTTTAATATTTTTTTCCTCTGTAGAACGGTAAACCCGCCTTAAAGGTAATTTACCTGTTTAGTCTGGTATAGCGCCATCATGCATGAACCTATAGACAGTAGCAGAACGCAAGATGCATATTGATAATATTCGTCCAATGACCATAGGACTATAGAAAATATTTGAAACAGGTAGAATGGGTTGAAAACTTCATTAACAAATAGAGTCCAGTAGCTCTTCACTTCAACTTCCACTGAATTGTTTCCATATAATTTTGTCCTTAAATAACGGAAAAAATTAAGAATTTAAATATATATTTACTTAGTTGAAAGTCAAAAATTTACGTTGATATTGAAAAAGACTTACAGTTCAGTTTGTTGACTTTTATTAATGCCTGAAATGCTTTCATATAACAAGCTGATAGTAATTTTCTCATTCAACGTCAATACATTCATGAAAGACGCGTAATCGCTTAGCCAGATATACCGTGTGTGTTCATAACAGAAGTAACGTAGTTTACTGTGCCGACCAGGAGAAAGATTTAGCTCCACTTCCTTAACAGGTTCAACGAAGAAACCATTGCCGTCCAATACTAAAAAAAACACAAACGTAATGATATATTTGAATGTAGATTACACAGACAATTATGTGAGGTTAAAAATTGATGAAACTCACCGCAAACTTGGTCCGCCATTTTCAAACTGCATTTTGTGAATCTGAACCGTTTCAATTTTGGATAGTATCCCAAAATAAAATATGGTATACACAAAAAAGATGTGCAAATGGTGTAGAAGATGATTGAACGGATTTTTGAATATCTGTAGCCGTAAATCTTAATGACTTTATCATCGGCTTTGGTTTCCAGGAGCTGCCAATTGTACTCGCCAATGACTTCATATTCACCTGAAAAATAAATAAAAAAGATCGATCTGCATACATTCTCTGGGATGAAAATTTAGTGTGGCAATGACATCCACAGTATTTGCATTACAACATTGTATCTTAACTTGGTTGTGATAACTTAATAAAGTTAAGCAAACTTAAAACTGTCCAAGTCAACACATTAAAAGAAATTAGTATATGTGAGTAAATACATAAATAATATTTTTAACTAATAAAAAAAATATATTAGTTTAAAAATATTACTTAAACACACAGAATAAAATTTGAGATTATTCAAACAAATATTAGGCCTGTGTAAAATTTAACTCACACTTTTCAGTTTATAAGTTCAAATCAGTAAGCAGTTAAACAAGTCATCTGTTCAATCAAAATGTTGAATGTAATGCTGATATTCAAGTGATGATATTTGATATGTTGTCATTGATTGTTATCTATTTCCGAATTCTTAGACGTTAAATAATAAGTTTATGTATCACTTTAGCTTTCTATATAAGAGCATAATAAAGTATTTTTTTATTATATTTAAAAAAAACATTTAAGCAAAACAAATATGATACAAAACAAATAGTGTTATTTTTAATATAAACTAAAAGTATGCACAAGCAATTACATTAAAAGGAGCAAAATAAAAATTCTTCATATACACATAGATATAATTTTATTTGGTTAATATTATGCAAGTGGTGCACACACAACCAATATGCTATTAACACATAAAATAAAGATTAACATGAAATAATTATTTTAAAAAATTATAACTTATATGTTTGATATTAATCTTTATCTCAACAGCATCTGCAGTGGAACACAACTTGTAATTATATATAGACACTTGAACTGACACAAAATGTTTAAAGCATTGAAGAATATCTAAAAATATAGATAATTATTATAATAAAATTTAATCAAATTAAAGAGCAGCTTTGCATTTTGCCACTCAACACACCATGTCTTGAGAATTCGCTTTAAAGTGGGGACCGTAAGTGCCTTAATAGGGACAATTTGTTTAAAGTAGCTCAACACTAGATTCCCAGATTCAATCTCCTACCTAGATGCTGGCTACAGTGTAAAGCTAAAAAAATGTAAGTACTGTACAATCTCACTAATCTGACATAGAATTTCAAAGCAATGCTAAGAGACCCTGATCCGGTTTACCATTTAGCAAGAATGTTCTTGTTATACTCAGTAGAGCACTTGGTAAGGCTTGTACTAAGTTTGCTATCTTATTTATACTCATACAGTACTGCACCAAATATGCCTCTCAGGATCTTGATATGTATAGCATAATATATACAACAATAGATAAAGTAAAGTATTTATCAAAATATTCCAATAATTCATCTCTCGTCAATCCATCCCTCCAATCCTTTCTCCAGTCTTTAATAGTGTCAGATTAATGAGATTCTAAATATAAGTACAGTAAATAAAAGTAAAAGCATAACAAATTCAAATATAAAATTTACATAATTACAATAAAGCTGATATATACATGATTTTTTTTTGTATTAAATTTGCTTATATGTTGTTATCTTAACCATCAATTGATTTCTTTAACAGTCTCTCTTAACAAAATTGACCTAAATAACTTTATGAATTATAATTACCAATTAACAACAATTGTCATTAATAAAACAAGTAAACTAAATAAAAATAAATGTAATATGCTAGTGTTTTGTTTGTGACTTTGCCCACATTATTGCATTATGTAATATTATACAAATAAGCAATCCTCTAAAGTTACTCAGCCAATTAGTGAACTCACAATTTGTTTTTTAAACATACACCTGTAAGATGCAACTTGGTTTTATACTTCGTAAACGTAAACACTGTTAATATTATTGGTATTATATTAATGGTATTATTAAAAATAATATTATTCTATAGTAATATTAATACAATAATAAAAAATGTGTTTTAGTAAAATATTAAGATAATTATGTTTTTAAGGTAAAAGATTGAAATATAAAAAAACATACACAGCAACAACAATAAACTGAATACATTCATGTTAATTTAATATCACATATCTTAACTTATAATTCTAAGATTTAAGACAGAATAATTTATAAGGAATAAGATAAAAATCAAAGGAACTATTAATAAAATCACATTTATATAGCTCCTAAAAATAGTCTTTAAATGTGTTATTAAATTTTAATGCAATTTAGATATTTAGACAATTCTTGAATTATAAAGAGTAAATTAAAACATCATTTTTCGATTCAAAAAATCATTCAAAATATAATGGCAACGTTGACCTGACCATTCATTGGATTATAATTTGTAAAATAATGTACTTAATTATATTATGTTACTATTAGTATACATTGAATATAATGACTCACAAATAAATTGTAATTTAAAAGATTCTGAGTGATACTCACCATTTGCCACCGCATTACTCATGTTAAGCATTGCTGTAATATTTACTATAACGTTAAGAATCAAGGCATAATAATTAGATGTTATTTATATTATAGTTTGACAATGCTACCTCATTTCAATTAACAATTAGATCTTTGGAAATAAGATCGCGCTCACTGCACACATCAAACTTTTCAAGAGACATGAGAATTGAGACATGAGTGAAGGATTTATAGTTGCCATGTCAAAATTAAAAGAATAGACTAAAAAAGACTGATTTATTCATTGACAAATAGGTAAACTAGTCCTATAGGTCCAATGTATAATACAGTATATTTATAAAAGTTTTTCAACCTCACATTTTGTCAAAGAATAAACTGATTGAAGAAATTTTAGTTGCCACTATTTTTTAAACACGACGTACTTCTATTCGTTTATAATTGCTACATTAATATAATACAATCATATCATACACTATGTCTGCGCGTCATTCTGGAAAGTTTTTAAATTGGTATTTGTAGCATACAGCTTGGCACTTTATCCAATTTTCTACCATATGATATGATACTCCTTACTCGTAACCTCCATGCTATTATAATACATTCGCATTGACCACAGAACACATATACCCAAAGGGCATTGACTTCAAAATTTGATATCATAGACAAAAAAACTTTTAAAATCAATGACAGATGGCGCAAATGTCTAATTGAAAAGCGGATATTGTGTAATGTGAAAAATCGAACTACTTTTGACAGATTCATGTTATTATATTGATTTTGGCGCGAATACTTAATAAAAAATAACTATAAATCACTTCTTAAGAGAATTGAATGTTTTAAAATGTCTCATAAAGGCTTATCTGAAGTGAAAAGTGAATATTTAGAGATAGGACAGTACAATTTTTCATGGCCAGGAGAAAACGGAACATTACAACAAGATTTTGGTTCCATAAATTATACCATGCCGTCTGGTAAGAAAAAAAATAATATTAATAAAATTTCATGTATTTCATGTACAATATTATTAATAGTAGAGTTGAATTAAAATCAAAGTTACTTATTGTTGTTGAAATAACAATATTTATCTTTAGGACCATGGTACTGGCCTTGGTGTCCTTTGTGGAGAGTTCCGCAACATCCTCTTTTTCAGGTAAACAGTATTAGAAATAATATTTATGATTACTTAGTTAATAGTCTAAGTACCTATGTATAATTGAACTAAAAAAATTAAATCTCCATTACATCAGCTTCACATTGTATCCCGCACGCAGCAGGGTAGGCAGAGGAAACTTAGTGTTAAGACACTCCGTTCGCCACTTTCCGGCGAATTTTTCAAGGCATTGCGTGTGGAGTAGGGAAGTCAACGTCGGGCTTTTGCCTCGGTGCTAGAGCGAAGAAATTAAAATATTAATAAATAATAACTCATTACCTCGAGTGGGAATCGAACCCACAACCGTAGCGTTATAGTCACACCCTCATAATTGAACTATATAATAAATAATAATTAAATACTTATGTTTAATAAAAACAAATCGAATATTTTTATACAGCTTTCAAATATGCTATTTGTGGCAGCTTATTGTGCTCCGAGTACTAAAAAAGGTCAACTATGGATGCACACAATTTTAATCTTCGGTAAGTTGACCTATAGATATCAATTTGTAGTTGACAATTAACTATATCTGGTTTTAAATTAAATTATTATAAAGAGATTAATTGCTTAAATTTTTGTATTCATAAATAAAACTACTGTAAACTGTGTTTGAAATAGATTTTTTAAAGTCAAAATATACGCGCTTAATTCATTTAAATGTGTAAAAATCGAGGAAGCAACAGATGTTATTACTGCTATGACACCTACCTACTATGTGTCAGCAAGGAAATATTCTTAATTCTTAATTTAACGCTATATGTTGTATATTGCGTATATCAGGGTAGGTAGGTGGGAACCTAGTGCTAAGACACTCTGGACCACGTGCACGTCCCAATTTTCGAAACATTGCGTGTTGGATGGGTGGCGGAACTCAATGTGACGCATTGTCTTTAATCACAATGAAGAAATAAAAATAATTCACTCCCCAAGTGGGAATTGAACTCACAACGTCCTTATAGTCCGACACTGAACCGTGTCGCCACCCTACTATGGCCTCTTTATGAGGCCTTATTAAGGAAATATTAACAAATTTAAAATGTCTGTATTATTTGCGACAGGTTTTATGCTATATTCTGTGTGGGCTTGGCATGTTATATGTTCACCGGATGCTTTCTCTTGGAATTTTGGATTCGTATTTTTGAATTTGGCGCAAGTTGTATATTTAGTATATGAAATGCGACCTGTCAAATTTGATCCTGAACTCGAAGAGGTTTATCATACACTTTTCGAACCCTTTAAGGTAAGTGTATTTAAGAAACGTTACATTGTAAATCATGATACCATAAAAAAGTGCCTAAAAAATAAAAAATTCTACGACTTTATCTTCAGGTGGCGCACTTTTTATTTAGTTTTTAAAACGCTCAAAATTTGACTAGTAAACTGTACCCGCTAGTTGAAATAATTTCTTAACTATCTGTTCTTACTGTTTTTCCGTTAGCCAAATAGCTATCTCGCATAGGAATACTTAGTCTTTCTCTCTTTATTTCTCATTAAAATAAATTACATTAATTGGTTTTAATTGATTCATAAACAGATTTGAGACTTTTTCTGTTTGGTGATCCACTAATCTAAGAGATATTGTGCTGTCGATGTGTTTTAATTTGATTTAATACTACTTGTGGCTAAAACGCGGCAAAATTGAGTTGAATAATAGGAAAAACGGGTCAGTGAAAGCCTTGTGTTAAATAGTTTTTGCAAGAGTTCTTTTTCTATTCAAAAAAATACTCTTCCTCATTCGTCTCTAGAAGACTAGGCTAAAAGGGCGTTGTACAGGCACGAAAAGAATCAAAATGACAAATTCCATCTACCGAAACTGAATTGAGGCATCACATTATTGTGAATTAATAGAATGAATTAAAAAGATGATAACAGAACCTCCAATAAAACAGAAAGGAACTGAATTACTTCAACAATTTCTTCAAGAAGTAATTTGTTTGATGTTTTAGCGTATATTTCCCACGCTTAGACATTACGTTAAGCTAGTAATAGAGATATATTTATCTGCTTGCGGACTTGCCAAGTTATAAACATTTTCATTCGTATTAGGATTTAGGACAGATAAAAATTTAGGTACCCCATTTTTGACACCAAATCTTGGTACAACCGCCAGAACGAAAGCGCTATTTATCATAGTGATTTAATAAACTTTACTTATTAGTTATGTAGTATCAACAATTTTGAATATTAATATCGTGAAATCAATAGTAATTATGGACTTAAAAAAAAGATCTGTTCATGACATAAAAAATGTTTTTTTTTTTAATTTAAAAGCTTTTGCGCCACCTCAAGATATTAAGTTACAGACCAAAAATTTTCCACATGTGCTCTTGTATAGGTCATTCATTGATAATACAGGTTCAATTTTTCTCTCCACTCTAATGTACAAAGTTACAGTGCCGCGATTAAGCCTATATGCGAAATTATATTCCATTTCACATCAAGATTAATAATAACATATTTTTGGTGTTATTGGCTCTTATATAATACTAGAGAATCAAACGCGGCTTCGCTCGCTTAAACTTATTTATATTATAGCCAAAGGATATATTTTTTTGTAAAAATATCCTTTTTTACACCTCTACGAATACGTATACAAAGTTTCATGATAGTCGGTTGTGAGTAGGTTTGGCGTGAAAACGTAACAAACAAACTTCATTCTCAATTTACAATATGATACTTGTTTCTGTTCACACTGTACATTGTTGTGAATCATAGATAAACTAGAAACAAAGTAGTTTCTACGAAATTTTTAACATTTTGCAAATAAAAATAATAACATAGATTTAAATAGGTATCAAGACTGCAATTCAAGCGAATGGTGTCACCAGACTTTGCCCACGTTATGTCTTTACATGCGGGTGAAGCTTACGCGATGCAAAACCTTACAAAGACAGATCGACTAGGGTTATTACTCTCTGGAAAGGTATGTACGTTTCTACATTCGTTTTCGTTCGCTTTTTCGTTTACTGCGTTTTTTCGCATTACCAGAGGGAAGGAAATGAAAATAATTAATTCCCATTACAAAATAATGGGGATCCCGCAACCGTCGCGCTTAGAGTCAGACGCTGTGCTGTTGCGCTACAACGACCTCAGGATGTTCTGAATCATTATCACAGATTAATTCTTATAAGTGTTAGTTTATAGCACGATTACTAAGCAAATATTGGTCTATACTCTCTCTCTCTACTTGTAATCATTATTCAATCATTATGTTTTTACTCTTTATCAATAGAGGAATGCATAATTAAATAAATTCCGCAAAAATTCCTTAAAAGAATTGATTGTAAGTCACAAATTGCACTTGAAAATGGCATTTTCAAAAGCAATTTAACTGTACGTTAAAGTATGTCTTAATGAAGTTAACAGTTTTACTTTAAAATAACAGCATTTCGTGTAACTTGCATGAAAGTACTTAACTTTAATTCGATAAATAAACAAGTGCGAAGTGGACCACCGAGGGTTCCGTACCAATTTCAGGATTTTAGGCCAACGGGAAGTACAATTAATAAAAGTTATTAAATTTGGTAGCTTATATATTTGGTTAGAGTGGTAGGTGGAGACCAGTCGTGGCGCAGCGGCACGAGGTGTGACTGTAAAAGCGACTGGTTGTGGGTTCGATCCCCACTCGAGGAGATGAAATATTTACTTAAATTTATATTTTCATTTTTTCGCTCTGGTGTCGAGGTCAAGCGCGGCGTTGAGTTCTGCCACTCAACACGCAATGCCTCCAGAATTCGGCAGAAAGTGGGGAACGGAGTGTCTTAACACTAGGTTCCCTCTGCCTACCCTGCTGTGTGCGGGATACAGCGTGAAGCTGATTTGATTTTTTTTTTATATATTTGGTAACATAATATAATTACAGTTCAAAATGAGTGTATCATTTTGCATAAACTGTAATTATATAATAGTATAACTTGTAATAGTGTTCATCTATAATACAAATATAAATTTAAATTTTTTTGGATTTTTCCTTTTTTTAATACTATAAATTTTCGGTTCTTGTCAAATTTCATAATTGCAGGTCTACGGAAAATACTCTACAGATTTTGATTATACGGCGAATAAAGTTGACAAACTTAAGTTGCGGACATATGCACTAATTCTTTATTAAATGAAGTAGAAGTATAAGTTTGCGATGACTTTTTCTATGAAATACCCATAAACTTAACACTTGGATTTATTCATTTATTTGTATTGAAACTTTCAATCACTTCTCTCTCGTGCCAAATTTCATAAGTAAAAATTTACGATGAAGTACCCTATAGTTTTGATTACGCGACGAATTCCTTACAAAATCGTTTGTTGCACAAAAACGATGTATAAATATTATATTTTTTCATTATGTTGACTTAGAAATTAGATTTTTTTGTCTGTGCTCTAGAGGGAATGTAGACCTAATATTTGATATTAATTCCAGCTTGATGCCTTCACGCGATCACGCGATGGTTGGCATGTTTTTTATGTGATATATCAACTATAAATAATCTATTTTAGATTTTTTACAATTAATTTAATTTGGCAAATTTTTGGTCATTACGCGGCAAATTTCATACAATATACAGCAAAGACCACCTATAAACGCGTTGCATTGAGTTAAATTTCTTTTTTGCACCAAAAGTCTGTTCCAATTCCAGCTTGATATCTCCATGAGTTATTGAGCAAAATGATATTGATGGACCGACATACAGGCAGAGAGATGGACTATAGCGGTATTCTTTTTTCTTTTGTGGTACGGAACCTTAACAACGAACAAAACTCCCAAAGTACTTGTTGATTAAGTATTTACGAATTAGCATTACCGTTATCTTGGTGGAATCACTTAAGCGGGGCCACTGTTACGGCTGGGAATTATGTAAATTGCAGGCTTGTTTCACAGATCGTTACCATAGTGGGGAAATTTAAAACAATTTTTGTAGGTACACGTGCCAATGTTTGCGATATAGACCCGTCGCGGTCAGGGTTGCCAGATCTGAAATGACTATGTGAAGTTGAGATATAATAATAATTATAGCTTCTTTTGAATGTGATGTAAAATTGGTGATATATCATCCGTTTTTTAATTATTATGTTGTTATGCTATAAATAAAATGCTCTATATAGGTCTTATTTACATTTAGAGAAAAATTGTGACAAAAAAAATTATATATTCTCAGCACCTGGTAACCGTTATGATAATATAACGACACGAACGTGCTTTTTAAACGTATAAAAAATATATTTCCTTTTTCATACATATTTACTTGTGAGATCAAGTTGAGCGATTTGAGCAAAAATATTACATAGAAAAGCTATGAGCGTAGCACTGTATTAACAATGCGTACTAATTAAAAAACATATTTCTATTATATTTCCGAGGCCGTAGTGGTGAAGTGATACAACGTCTGACTGAAAATGCGACGGTTGTGGGTTTGATTCTCACTCGGGGGAATGAATTACGTATATAACAACAAACAAAGCAAGCGCTGGTGCGCTCTATCGTGTGAATCCAACAAAATAAACTCCTGTTCTTATACATTTTTACCCTCAACGAATAATTATCGAGGCAGCCAGTAGCTGAAACATTTGCTTAATATAACTAACTTTTATCGATATTTTTTTAAATTATTTATGTATTTTTAATATTGATTTAATGTTAATTAATAGGTGAACGTTATGAGTGGACATCAATTTTTGCATCCAATATTGCCTTGCGAGTTTCTTGATTCGCCAGAATTTGAATCTAGTAGAGCTACCATCGATGAAAAATTTAAGGTAAGTTGTATACTAGAAAATTTATAACATTAGAAACTTTGTCATATCAAAGATTTAATTTCAATTGTTGTATGTAATGTTTTTTCTAATTCTTTTTATGTAGTTCATCAATTCGTAGTCTCATATGTAAGTTCTACATACAACTTTACGCCGTGTCCCGCACACAGCGGGATAGGGTAGGGTAGGTCCCCATTTTCCTTCTAATTCTGGAGGCATTGTGAGTTGAATGGTGCAACTCAACGCCGCGCTTTGCCTCGACATCAGAGCGGAGAAATGAAAATATGAAATATTTCATTTTATCAAGTGGGAATCGAATCTACAATCTGCCGCGTTTATAGTCACCCGTCTATTCCAAAACAATCTATTACAGAAGAAATAAAATAAATATATTTATTTTAGTTTTCAAAAAATTAAACGAATCTATTTTGTACTTGTGTCATAACAAACAAATGAATTATTCATTAAAACAACTACTATTTATCATATGGAAACATGGTGCAATATACACAAATTTACTGCGTTAAAATGAAATCTTAAACTAAAACTATGAACGAACCGTGAACCGGACTTATTGAAGGCATTTAAAGAACATGTACCTATTTTCATTTAATAATAAAAACAATTGTGTTTTATAATTTTATGTAATTACTAATTCTTCACAAACGCTCTATTTCAGCTTAATGACATATTATTTCATCTTACTCATATATATTATTTATTTTAACGACTTTCTTTACTGTATAAATAAGGATAATGCCTCCAGAATTCGGCGAAAAGTGGGGAACGGAGTGTCTTAACACTAGGTAACCTCTGCCTACCCTGTGTATGCGGGATACAGCATGAAGCTGATTGTTATTATTATTAGTCTTCACAATTCAACTCGGTTTTTATATAGATCGGATTTCTCAATTTCAAAAAGCAATAAAATTATCATAGAGTTTTAATCTAACGCTCCGAGGCGTTAAACGTCGAATATTCTGATAAAAATAAATGACCATTTTTATGTCTCTATCTTGAATGACCTTTTTAGTGACAACCTTTTTTCGTTAACCTGTCATGAAATTTCTACAAAGCCGCATATCTATAGATAAATGAAAGCTACCGTGGAGCTTTGATAAGCTTATCACTTGTTAAGCCTTTTTAATGTTTCACCGCTACGAACGTGCAACGTTACTGTTTATTGGTGAAAAGTAACTACTACGTAATACAATTGTATAGCGGCGTATCAACGTATACTCTTCTTTTATTATAGCTTGACGTTTTATCTCACATTTGGTTCGACCATTTTTGTATATTTTCGGAAATAATCTCACGAAAGAATAGGACGCTCTGTCGCTGCACCACGACCGCCTCAAATATATATATATATATATATATATATACTTTGTTTATAGGAAATGTCAACTGTAAACATAAATAGTCGAGCATTCCTTGCATCATACATACGTTTAGTTATATACAAACAACTTAATTCTCTAAATTTCTGTATATTTGTTGGAGGAACAAAGAGAACCAGAACGAAAAAGGAAAATATATTAACAAAATGATGATATAAATATTATGTTTTATAAGCTTATCGTTTCTTGTAAATTATACTTGTAAAGATAGATTTATAATTAACATGGTAAATACATAAATTTTGGTCTTCCCATATTAATCGTATTTACATTAATATCTAGTAAACATTAACTCTAAAAATTAAAAAAAAAACATAATTGGGAATACATTTTGTTAAAGTTATATTTATTTTGTTAAATTACCATTGGCCTTTCATCTGACCTTTAGTGAAATGTTAGAGCAACGCAATTGACAAAGGTCCATAATATCTATATAGATCGCGTCTCTATCCTACAGTAGAGTTCTTCAATCAATTGCAATTTTTTTAGCTATAAGGTAAAAAAACTCGTTTATTAATTAATTCATTTCTTTAACATGTTTTTGATGATAAAATATATACATAACATAGGTATGCCCTTTTTTTTATAATATTGCAAGGAAATGCTTTTGAAGACATTGAATGCTGCAGATTTATCCCCCGTGGGAGGCTGATAAAGAAATAAATTTTCCAATTTTTTTTTACATCAATTTTATGAACCCAGCATATTAGCAATAATGTATTGTATTTCATAGCAACGTTCCCCTAAGTTTGCTATATTGTAGTTAGAACCACAAGGGAGCTAAATAATGGAAAACTCCACCGTTATTACTCCGCGTGGACCGGGTCCGCTCTCAGGCAATATTATAAATGATGGCTTAGCGCATAAAGCCTGGGAGCGTTTTATAACTTAACCCAGGTGACGTTGTAAACATTGAAGCCGTCTCCTACGATATGATGTCATACTGTATTATCGATTATATTACCATTTAATCATACCTAATTTTATTTAAATTTATATTTCCATTTCTTCGCTCTGGTTTGGAGGCAAAACGCGGCGTTGAGTTCGCGCACTCAACACGAAATATCTCAAGAATTCGGCGGAAAGTGGGACACAGAGTGTCTTAACTCTAGGTTGCGTCTGCCTACTCTAATGTGTGCGAGATACAGCGTGAATTTGATTTTATTTAATTTAATTTTTATAAAATATAATGATTGAAAATACAATGTTTATATTCATATTTTCTATGAAATAGCTAATACAAATACCTTTTAGTAATTATACGTAATAGTAACAGATCTATCTACGTGCTATAAAACAATAATTACTACGTGCGCCGTTACGTCCCTACTCGATACACGTGGCTTTTACCTACATACTTATAATAACATCACGATATTTTATTAATATATGTATTTATTGATATATAGTACAAATATAAATTTAAAGATAAAATAATAAATCAAATAAATAAGCTTCACGCTGTATTCCGCGTACAGCAGAGTAGGCAGAGAGAACCTAGTGTTAAAACTCGCCATTTCCAACTTTCCGCCGAATTTTTCGAGACATTGCATATTGAGTAGCGGAAGTCAACGCCGAGCTTTTGTTTTGGAGCCGGAACTAAGAAATGAAAATATTAATAAATAATAATTCATTCCTTCGAGTGGGGATCGACCCACAACCGTCGCGTTACAGTCATATCCTTATGCCCCTGCGCCACGAGGCCCTCGAATTTAAAAAGAATAATATCTATATACACTAAATGAATTGTAAATGCTCTTAACTTAAATGTGTCAAGGAGTACTTAATAAAATGGCTTCTATTAACAATTGAGCGCATACGTCATAGTAAGATTTCACGAAGCGCACCCCGTTCCGGTGACCTAATTGTTGTCTAATACAGCTATATAAAAGGCAAGGCAAGTGCCTATAAAAGCAAGAAACTGGGTTAAATATCGATGAACTCTAAACACTTTCGACTATGTCCGACGTGGACTTATTACGTACCTTACCTGTGAAATTGCTTGTCTATCGCGAACTACTACAAGAGCAATTTACTGTAAGCATTTATTTGCTTTGCAATTATCGATGCACAAAGAAAATATTCGCGAAACAAACGTTTGCTATTTTGTTTTACGTTGAACCGTTTACCTTTTTTTTCGTGCCCTTTTCAGATTTACGTTGTATCATACATGTGAGGCCAGTCGTGGCGCAGCGGCACGAGGTGTGACTGTAAAACCGACTGGTTGTGGGTTCGATCCCCACTCGAGGAGATGAAATATTTACTTTTTTTTTATGGAAAAGACAAGGCAAACGAGCGTTCGGGTCACCTGATGGTAAGTGACTACCGCCGCCCACGACCCCGTGCAACACCAGAGGAGTTACAGGTGCGTTGCCTGCCTGTAAGGTGTGTTGGGCGCCGGAGCCCGGCATTACCTGATGCGAAACGCAGTGGCATAAAGCCACTACTTCACGCCGGTTTTAAATGCCGGGGGTGGTAATGATCCGGTCGAGTCTGCCCATGCGTGTTGCCATTGCTGACGACGTGACTCTACCACACGTACTTTAGTCGCCTCTTACGACACCACCAGTACCAGGGTGATCCTATTCTAAGCCGGGATCACACGGTACATAACTTATACAATATTTACTTAAATTTATATTTCCATTTCTTCGCTCTGGTGTCGAGGTTAAGCGCGGCGTTGAGTTCTGCCACTAAGCACGCAATGCCTCCAGAATTCGGCAGAAAGTGGGGAACGGAGTGTCTTAACACTAGGTTCCCTCTGCCTATCCTGCTGTGTGCGGGATACAGCGTGAAGCTGATATATGTAGCAGGGTAAGCAGCGGAAGCCTAGTTTAAAGACACTCCGCTTCTCACTTTCCGCCGAATTCTGGAGGCATTGCGTGTTCGGTGGCGGAAGCTAACGCCGCGCGTTCCCTCGACAAAAAACGCGAAGAAATGCAAATATTAATTATTTCATTTCCTCGAATGGGAATCGAACTTACAACCTATCGCTTTTATAGTCACGAGCTTAAGCTCCAACTGACCTCTTTTTCTTTATATTTTCCTTGTAAGAATATCGTAGATTTAATCTAAATAGTTTTCCTTTGCTAGTTAATTATGAGTAACTAATTGCTTATACAATTTATAACAGAAAATAAATAATTTTCATTTATTCTTGTTAGTGTTTTTGAGATGGTTTTAGAGATAAAATTTAATGAGGAAGTTTAATCATTTCTTTCATATTTAACATGAAGTATTAATATAAATATATAGAGGTCGTCATGGCGCCATAGCACAATTCCATTCTTACTTGAAGGAATGAGTTATTGTTTACTAATTAATTTCTTCCCAATTTTCATTTCTTCTCATTGGTAATAAGTTGAATTCCGCCAATCAATACGCAATGTATCGAATTTCGGCGGTAAGTGAGGATTGGAGTGTCCTATCACTAGGTTCACTATGCTACTCTGCTATATGCGGTGTTCAGCGTGAAGCTGAAGAAGTAATATATATGTAAATATACACTTAAATTATAGAAACTGATAATTACAAACCGCAAGCGTTTAGACGCACCTGGTGTTCCGTTGCTTAATTATTGACATAAGCTAATCAGCTAATCAAACAGAATGCCACACTAATTCGCTGGTAACAGGTGTCAATAGTAGCCGCGTCGTCCTGCCGCTACGTGTACTGGCAGCGCAGCTCGCTGGAGTACCTGTTCGTGAAGGAGCCGTACCTGGCGTGCGCGGTGAGCACGCTGATCGCGCGCGACATCACCACCAAGCTGTACGCCATGAACAGCAAGATCGTGACGGCGCGCGGCGCGCACCTGGACATCCGCCTGCCCAGCATCTCGCACGCGCTGGCGCGCCCGCCGCGCCCGCCGCGCGCCCCGCGCCCGCCCGGGAACACGGCCAGTGAGTGTGCACTGCAAATAATTATATTTTGTATTCACTAAAATCATTAAAGCTATTGTTTTTGGTTCTAATCTCTTGATGCACTTACAGCCCAATTTTCTTCATATTTTTCTTAGTATTTCTATGAAATGTGTGTTATTGAGTGTGATATGATTGAATAATATTATTTTTATTTGCAATATTTTAGTAAATATTTAACACAATAGTGGTCTCTTGTATAACGTTAGTTCTCCCTAATAAAATATTACTGCTTTTTGGGTTTATGTTATAGTTTTGATTATTGTCTTAAAACGTCGTTCGCAGTAGCGTAGCTAGGGTATTTGCTGCCTCGTGCAACTTAGGACTTGATGCCCTTTAAAATGGTCAAAATAAATTCAAATTCATTCAAAATACAGTACAGTAAATATATACATTTTTATTGCTTCAAAACTATAATAATTATATATAAGTTATAACATTAGATTTTGGTAAAAAATATTGCAAACCACATCAATCACATCTTCAAAATTAATAGTATCGACTAGTTCATGTTCGATTGACATGATAGCGAGATTGTATTTTTCATTTTCATTCTCTCATTCTTGCACATATCTTGATTCTTGATTGAAAAAAAATTATAAAAATTGATCGTAGACTTTGATGCACCTTTCCTTTTAATGCCCGGTGCGACTGCACCGCTGGCATCCCCCCAGCTACGCCACTGGTCGTTCGTTAACATTTCTCAACCATTACATCGACATTTATTGTAATAACAATAAATTGACCATTTATAACACTTTTTGAGGTGTATACAATTTCATACTGATGCACAACATACTTTTCTAAATGTTATATATGTGTTTATTAATAAGACAATAAGTTATAATATTTAAGCTTACTTTACCTAATTAAAAAAAAATAGTAATTGCTTATTGCAACTGCTCGAAGAAAATAGTAATTGCTCAACGTTGGCTATCAGCCATAACGAAATTTGCGTAAGTGAAAACTAAATTATGGTCTTTTTAATTCTATTGACACTGAGAGAAAAATCACTTGACACAGTTCTTAGTACTATAGCTAACCTAAATTGAAATTCACGAGTAAGGCTTTTACTAAGGACTGCAAAGAGTACAACTTGGCATTTCAAAAATATTTTTGGAATTACATATTTGAATATCGCAAAATAAATTAAATTTATATTGTTGTTTTTTTATTGTTTTATGTTTTTTTATTACTACGATAAATAGATAACTTGATCCTCTACTTTTCGCCTATCGACTGTAAAGTTCAAGGTCGCCGTTTGTTATCAGATTAAAGAGATATTAATCCAAATTGTAAATATTTTGTTAATGATTAACTTATACTCACAGTAGAGGCCAGTCGTGGCGCAGGGGCACAAAGTGTGACTGTAAAACCAACTAGTTGTGAGTTCGATTCCCTCTCGAGGAGATGAAATATTTGCTTAAATTTATATTTCGATGTCGAGGCAAAGCGCAGTGTTGAGTTCTGCCACTCAAAACGCAATGCCTCCAGAATTCGAAGTGTGGAACGGAGTGTCTTAACACTAACCTCCCCTTGACTACCCTGCTGTGTGCGGGATACAGCGTGAAGCTTACTACTACTAGCTTACTTAACTAGACCCTATCGTCTACCTAAATTGTTGAAAATCATTTAACAGGTTAAAAATCAATTTAACAGGTTACTGGTCAAAAGACAACGAAAATCCGTGCTTGAACCCAACGAAACGTAATGGGGTAGCGAGTGCCTATCCTGATGGCGATGAAGAATTAATACCTCTCGCTTGCAACGAAGCACCGACCGGGTCCTCCGACGAGCTGTCTGTAGCCGACAGCTGCCCCGACACGTCCTCCAAGTACCACAGCTGCGAAGCTGTGGAGACCGACGACGACTTGCGGCACTGACACGAAATACATACATCGCTCACTAATATCAGCATGGCCTCGTCCTTTGATACTACTGAATAGAATAATAGATGAAAATTATGTTTTCTTTCGAGAAAAATTTACTAATATAAAGTATATTGCAATATAGCTTCTACTCCTACAGGCTGGTTCGGTGAACTTTCTATAGACGATTTTCTATGTCCTGACACTACATCTTTATGGTACGAATAGGCCACAACAGATATTCCGACATAAAGGACATAAAGACATTAATAGGTTCTACAATAATACTAATAAATGTCTAGACCATGTCGTAAAACAGCAACATCGATTGTTTTTATTTAACGATAATAATTTAATATGTGTAATGTGATGTAGGATATGATGTACTTAAATTATTATTTTAGACAAATGCTAAATATTTTTATATTTTGCTTAATTGTATTAAATGCTAGAGAATATTATGTATTTCTATTACATTATTTTATATATTTTATTGTTGTTTGATTTCAACTCCATATCTATTAATATTAATAATTAAAAATTTACTGATTTAGTAAAATTATGTATATCTATATTTCTTACTAATGCGTAACAATAAAATAAGTAATAGATATTTTTCAATAAAAGTAAGGTAGGAAGAACTCAGTGTTTAGACACTCCGCTCGCTACTTTCCACAATATTTTCAAGGCATTGAGTGGCGAAACTCAGCACTGTGCCTTGCCTTGTTACCAGAGCGAAAAAAATAAAATATTACTATTAATTAATTTCCCCGAGAGAATCGAACCCACAACTATCGCGTTTACAGTCACACACTTGTGCCACTTCGCCCTCCTAGTTACAGTTATATAATGTAAAATATGTAAAGAGTAGACGTTTCAAAAAGCTTTACCATGTTCGCCACCACTTTATGTAAAGAGGAGTTACATAATAGTCAAACGGGGCCTTTTCAATCTATTTCTATGCAAATACCATGGCTATTCGTAGAGCCATTGTGGACGTGATTGTGGAACAAATAAATCTAAAGCAACTAACATTCTTGTAACATTAATTATAGTACGTATAATCACTTTTATGTGAAGAAATTGTTAGTAATATTGAAGTAGATTATTTCGTATTTGATAACACAATACATTTATCAAAAAATATTTAAAAGTGTAAATAAATTTATAAACGAAAGGCCCGATTGAGTACTTAATACTAATTCATTAAAACCATTAACCTATTTTTAATTCCGAAAATAAAGAATAACTTTAATTTGTATACGCTATATTATAGCGTATATGAACTAATTAAACTAACACTTTAAATAAGGCCTTTAGAAGGGACCAGTCGTGGCGCAGAGGCGTCTAACTGTAAATACTACAGGTTGTGGGTTCGATTCCCACTCCAGGCTATGAAATATTTAATATTTTCATATCTTGGCTCTGATGTAGAGCCAAAGCGCGGCGTTGAGTTCCGCCACTCCATATGCTATGCCTTCAGAATTTGTCGTAAAGTTGGGAGCGGAGTGTCTTAACACTAGGCTCTCTCTGCTGTTACATGCGGGGTATAGCGTGAAACTAAAAAAAAAACAACTTAAAAAAAAAACCTAATATCTTGGAATTCTAGTTGTTTTTTTATTATAATAGTAAATTTAGTATATGGCCTTTATTAATATAAAACTATTGATGAGCAGAGTGCGCTGCGTCAGCTCTCAGTTTGGGCGTGGAACCAATCAATCAACTGGAACCGATTGAGTTATCCGCTCACTATCCATTACTCTATGTACGCAGTGTTGTGTACTATGTATGTATATATAAATTAAACACAATATCTTAGATGGGTATCATTAAAATGCATTAGAAAAATAAAAGTGTATTGATGAATCGTATTTAAGCATGAAACATTTTATTTTTTTCTATGTACATACCTCTATATACATATTATGACAGTTAAAATTATGAGACCAGTCGGGACGCAGGGGTACAAGGGGAATTGTGGGTTCGATTCCTACTCCAGGAAGTAAAATATTTAATATTTTAATTTCTTCACTCTGGTGTCGAGACAAAGCGCGGTGTTAATTAACAATTTGTAATTCCCCGCATTGAGATACACTACTCAACACACTATGTCTGAAACTCAGGTAGAAGGGAGAAACGGAGTGTAATGGCACTTCGTCTCTTGGAATATGTGGGTTGCAAAGTTAATTATTTCAAATTAACGAATATTTTTCATTTCCTCGTGGTTGATTGAAACAATCATTTCGGAACAAACATTAGAAAGAAAAGCAGGACGCCAATAATAATATAATGTCATAAAAGAATTGAGTGTGAAAATCCCCTTACACGATTCGTTTTAAAAAAGCTACAATCATTCCTAACATTATGAGGTCTATAATTAAAAATATGGAATTTGTGAGATGGAATATACACATAGGGGATTTGGCAATGCAATATCCATTAGTATTGAAAACAGATTACGGGGAACACATTTAATAAACATCAAGATATTTTCTGGCTAAATAAGAATTTCGGTATATTTATGTACATACTACACTTTAATTTAAAACAACATTACATAACATTACATACGGAGGCCGGTGTGGCGCAGGGGTTTACTGTAACACGACGGTTGTGGGTTCGATCACCACTGGAGGAAATTAATTATTATTTTTTAATATTTTCATTTCTTTCTCTAGCAAAAGCAAAGCAACAGCAAAAGCAAGCAAACGCCCTGTTTTAAGTTTCGTCACTCAACACGCAATGCCTTCAAAAATTCTTTCTCTTTCTAATTCTTCAGCCTACCCTGCTATGTGCGAGATACAGCGTGAAGCTGATAAAAAAAACATTGTTTTCGAATAGGGAAAAAGAAAAATGTCTGCTAATTCCCATAAATATTTTTATAATATTGTCTGATTTATTAGCGTTACGTTATTAAAAATTAAATAATAACTGGGAAAGACCAAAATTGATTCAAACATGGAATTGTTAAATGGTTTAGTACAAGAGTTTAATATTAGTATAAGTATTATAATTGAATAGAATTAAAGTTTACGAGGCAAATATAAATAGAAAGGATATTTCATACATTTTTTTAAATATTTGATATTAGTTTAATTAAAAACCTACACTCTTGTTTGCGGTTCCTATTTATGTCTTACAAATGATATGTAACGATGAACTATAGAACATACGACAGGAGATTGTGATTAGTTATACACGGGCGAGGCAATTTAACTCTGTCAACACTCAACACTAACATGTGACACGTACATTAGACACTAAAGGCAGATTAACTTACCTAACAGGTGAAAACTATATAAATAAATTGTTGTTTTCAGTTAAATTTAGTAGTAGGTACCTAGGCTAATCAATTACAGTAAAGCCCTGTAAAGCGTTTAAATAAAAAAATCCTGCTTAGAAAATTTCGTTAAAAAGTACTTATTATAACAATATTTATTTATTCAATAATTTACAGAAGACAATTCTGATCCGTTCTCTTCTCACGACATTAATAAACAAAATAAATGCTTTAAGCAAAAACATATTTGTTTTGAACGAGATTCATTTTTTATCCACTAAATAATTTAAATACTTACTTTAGATTTTAAATAACGAACATAATAATAATAAAACGAAACATAACACATAAAACTTAAACTAATTTAGATCTATTAGTAACAAAATCATTGTTAATTTTAGTGGAGCACAACGCTTAAATCGAAATCCTAACTATGACGATGCACGTCATATAATAATGACAAAGTTTCAAACCACAAAATTAATTACACGTACGCAGGCCAGCGTGCCTTAAGCCGTTGCAAATGTTTATATGAATTTATGACCTCTTGCGGTGGTTATAGCGTAGTAGTCAAAAGTCAGAAACCTGGTTAAGCAGGTTGTGGTACATTAAAACATTTAGGTATACATTTATGACATGAGGCCAGTCGTGGCGCAATGGTAGAAGCGTGGAAACGCGACGGTTGTGGGTTCAATCCCCGTTCGAATGAATAATTATATCTATTTTATTTTATTTCTTCGCTCTGGCACCAAGGAAAAAGCTCGGCGTTGAATTCCGCCACTTAACATGAAATGCTTCATTAAAATCGGCAAACAGTGAGGAAGGGAGTGTCTTAACACTAGGTTCCCTCTGTCTATCCTGCTATATGCGGGATATAGCATGGAGCTGATGTATGACATGAAGCCAATCGTGACGCAAGGATATAAGCGTATGACTGTTAACGCGCCGGTTGTAGGTTCGATTTCCACTCGAGTAAATGAAATATAGAATATTTTAATTTCTTCGTTGTGATGTCGAGGCAATGTGCGGCATTGAATTCCACTACTCGACAATTGTAACGATATGACTCCAGACTACAGCAGAAAGTGGGGAGCAGAGTGTCTATACAGCGTGATGCTGAAAAAAAAGAAAATATTTCCAATATAAGCCAACAAAAGCCCATTAATATTACTGTACCTTGTTTTCTAACGGATGATTTATGTGAAATTATGTTTATTACGAGGAGGGTGAGTTTCTTTGGAGTAATCGATTTAAGGTTTAAGTCATGTCGGTCTAAATCGAAGTTTTCTAATCACTAGACAATTTTCGAGCAGAAGAGCTTTTGTTTTGAGCATCATAAAAGCTTTTAGGTTTGGTTTGTATTTTTTATGCACTTATTTACTTGATTTAGTTATATTAGTTATAAATAGTCATATATGTAAAGTATTTATAAAGTACAATATCATTAAGTTGTAAAGACACATAAAAGAAACTTATAATATACTATTTTAATATTGGATGAATCAAACATCCATGGGATTTGTATAGAATTTAAGTCTACGGCCAATTTGTACTAATTTTACTTTGCATTCAAAAGAATAAATATTATAAGAGTACCATTTAAATAAAAAATAAACTTATATTATAGGATTCCTTAACCTACGATTACAAACCCATACATACAATAAAATAATAAAAAAAATAATATCGATACTATCTGCTACGCCCACAATTGTTGACGACGTTGCCGTTCTTATCTGGAGTGAATTTCCCTTTCACCAAAATCCAAGGAAAAAAAAATATAATGAAATATATCTTTAATATTTTCTTAAGGCGTCTTAGATACATTATGGCGTCGTGCAAACTGTCTACACTACTTAAAACAAATCAATGGTTTACAATTCAAGAGGTCGTTGCAATAGGTGAAAGATAAGAATCACATCAGCCCCACGAGGTGGTCAAGGCTGGTCGGCCCGCACTAGCAGCAGCGATGCCGTCTTATCCACACTAGCGATTCTTAAGCTTTATACGATTTAACGTTTCCAGTGTTATCAGATGGCCTATAGCGTTAGTCACAAAAAGGTTTAAATAAGCCTCAAGTTAATCGATAACATAGCTGGTCAACGTGTATTTAAATCGTATATAAGTAGGTATCCATTATATGAACTTGTGTGTGAAAATAAGTGTGGAATATTTTTTAAATATTTTTCATGTTCAATTAAGAGTTCTTAGGATTCACTCAATTCAAAATGCTTATAAATATATATTTTTTATGTTTAAATGTTGCATTTTGTAACAGATTGTACCTTGGATATGAGTAGTAAAATATTATAAATAAATAAAACAAAAATATGCATGGTAGTACACAAAACTAACATAGTTAATTATGAATAATACAATCAATTTTTTTTAATATCATATTGATCCGAAGTCATTTATGTATGGACGGCCCGAGTGTCGCAATCGTTATTTTATATATATGGTAGTACGGTACTAATAAATATGGTGCACTGACTCGTGCCAAATATAATATATAATAAATATAATATATTAATTCGAAGCCTTTAATGGCACGATCTTTTGAGATCAAATTTCCTATAAAGGCAAAATATATATTGGCTCCGTGTACGATTACAGCGCTACCCAGCGTACGCAAATTTGTTGGCTCTGACGTTTTCGTTTTGTTAAGATTTTACTTTGTACATTATTGCAAATTATTGTTTTTAGAAAATATTTGTGCAAATGATTATAATAATATCAATACTAGTCAATTGAAACGTTATTTTACTGAAAATGATTTCAGTAATGTGTTGTAGCTTTGACCATAAAAAGAAAATAAGTCATAGAAATTATTTTATTATTATTAAAATACGCAATATAAAAATGTTTATTATTAACCAATTATTTCAATACCAAAACAGAATGTAATTTAAGAAATAAAAGTCATTTAAATTTGTAAATTTACCAATAAACAGAAGATATGTACAATGTTCTGAAATCAATGCAGTTAAATAAATTTTCGAGAATTTTATTCAAAATTTGGAATATACCAAATTTTGCATAAAATTTTCGATTTCATCATACATCTTTGCATTATCATTTCGACATAAATTCTTACACTCGCAATATCATATGTTTCTAGTGTTTCTTCTCTGAAAAATTCACTCTTATTTTGAAGGAAGGGGGGCATAACAATCTTCACCTATTTTCCACTTCGATCTATAACTGTTCTTATATCTAGAAAACCTTTATCAGCTAAAACAAAATCGTCGCTTTAGCTAATAAAGGTTTTCCAGAGAACCTGATGGTTTTAATAATAATTGTTGCTCATCATTACAGATAGATGAAAACCCAGTAAAAGTCATTTTTTTCTGTTGAAGTTACCACATCTGTGTGTGTTTTTGAGGGGTATTTATTTACGCATTTTGTTCTTAATTTTTTTGTCCTTCTTAATATAAACAATTGAGTTGTCTTTTTCCGTTTGTACTTTATCGTCACATATTGGCTATAAATATATCTGTTACATGTAAATGTATTTCTTGCATTGTAGAAAATCTCATTTTCTTGAATTAATAAAACGATAAGTCGAACATTTTGCTTTGACATTAACAGGTGACAAAGCCTACATTTTTTCTACTTTTGGCCACCATGAGCGCTGCGAGCGATTATGATATCCCTATCTAGTACTTTGCACCCTGCCAATAGCAGCGACACATATTGTGGATCAAAGTGAGCTTGATATTGAATGTTGCTTGAAGTCGCGGAGGCTGACGTGATGGGCTTATGTGAAATGTTGGGTGCTCTTGCGCTTTCTTTTTTATTATATCTATTGACAATGGCCAGTTATCATGGAGAGGAAAGTAGGACGTGCTCTTAGCTTTTCTTCGTACGAGCTTCGAGTTACAACAATGCAATATGGTCGAGTTTGGCAAATATCTTATTAGAACGATACCTTTTGATGGCATTGTGTAAAACTCATGTGTAGCAAATTTAACTTTTTTAGCAATGGTATCTCTGAATCTCTAAAGATTGTGCATTCCTCACGATCACAACGATAAAGATTCTATCCACTAGACACGACACAAGTTAAGCATTATTCAATAAATATATGATATTTTTAAAGGTGTTCGGTAATTCAGTTACAATTTGCAAGATTGTTTTTATCTTTCAAGATTTGGTTCCTTTAAAGTTGCTTGAATTATTTCTAAGTTAATTATATACGCAGTATAAAATATACATTTGTAAAAGTAACAAATATGTAAAGTGTAGGCACAGTCCGCGAGGTCTAAACTGAGCTTTGTATTTGTGTTGAATGTTCAATATTTAGTGTAGGTATGGTTATGTGGTTGGCCAAAACGTGTTTTACTCCTTTTTACAACCGCCTAATCCTCATTGTACTAATAGCAGCGACACATATTTAATTCTTAATATTTAATTTGTATATTTGATTTATTAAAAGAGAAAGATAAAGTTGTCGTTGAACAAAAATGTTAAAAAATATGTGACCAAGGAGTAAAAGAAGAAAACAAAAACATGGACACAATACTGTTCTTGATGATATTACGGAAAGATTAATTATTAATTCAAACCACACTTCAGATGAAGAAGTCAAAATACAGCGTAGAATAAATTGATATATTGCATTTAAAATGCTTGTGGCTTCTATCTCCACTCGAGGAAATGAAATATTAATTTATATTTTTATTTTTACGCTTTGATGTCAAGGAAAAGCGCGGTGTTGAGTTCCACTACTTAACACGCAAAGCCCTGGAGGCTTTTCGGCGGAAAAAATGAGAAACACAGTGTCTTAATATTCTGTTCCCCACATCGGCTTTGAATCAAAGCATTTGTGCCGTGTTAAGCCATTAAAAAAACTAGTGAACATTCCATTCATTTTACATTACACTTTCTCAAATTTTGGACACGGTGATTTACTTTCCAGAGTGACGACACTTATGAGATTTTAATTGCTTAAGATCTACTACATAGACGGAGATGGTAAAGCTAAGTCAGTGCAAAGTCCCGTCCATAGCTGGACCGCTGCCAGCTACTAATCGTCACGCAGTTATACATTCAATTGCGGAGCTCGCTATTGCAAACACTCAAAAATAAAGTATATATAAATGTAATAAAGTATATATATATATATATATAGATA
>JAAIXJ010000092.1:67526-243304 GCA_013403705.1 Heliconius hermathena | reverse complement strand
AACATTGGTCGTATTTTTTAGTTCGAAACAATCAAAAATTCTTATAGAAATTACGATAATGTCGTAAAAAAATCATATTAGAAGTCATTATAGTTGTCAATCAATTCTGCTTATTAAATCAATGTATTTTAAGCGGGCGAAGCCGTGGGCGGGCCGCTAGTTTCTTAATAAAATTAAAAATGGTAATTTCAAATGTTTTTTCTTTACTATTAAAGCTATACTTTAGTATTTACAAATATTTTAATTCTCCATCCATCATAGTAGCAATATATACTTGTAATAAAATTGTAACGGATCAGTGTCTGTGTCTGGATATCTTCCATATGTAGGAAAAATTGTTTTGGAGGCCTTTTTTAATGTAACCCAAAATAATTATTTTTTAAATTTTGGTCTGTTTGTCCGTTCGTTTGTGTGACTGTGCCTTTATTTCTGTTAATTTCAGAAACGGCTAAACTGATTTAAATGCAGTTTTCAGTATTGGATACTGGCAAGCTTCGCTTAACATTTAATGTTTGTTTTATTTCAATCGATTTACAAATAAAAAAGTTATGTCAATATAAAGAGTTGCATGCGACAAATAATGTCGCTACAAAAAAGTGTTTTATTGAATAGGCTAAAGCTATCAACAATGTATGGTTATTTTTAAAATGATAAAAAATAATAATTGTGTTGTACAAGCGGGCGAAGCCACGCGGGAGCCACTAGTATATAATAGATGAAATTTAAAAAAATCAAACATTCACAACCACTGAATCAGATAATTTGTTTATTTATCTCAACACCCAAAAATTTCTGGATCCGTGCCGGACCCGATAATTGTGTCAATACTACCAGTCAACTGACACTGATTCATTTGCAGAGAAAAAATATACTTTTTTTTATTTTTTCTTACTTCCGTACGCTAAGAATAAAGTTCAAAATGAGTTCAACGATATCAATTCATCCGCGGAATCGAATACGTTGCGGTTAGTCTGTTAGAGAACGAGTTTATGTACAATAATTTTATTGATAATATCTAAGTAGGTAGTACCGAGATGTGAGTAAGGGCGCGAGGGCGCGGAGGGCGCGGAGGGCGCGGAGAGCGCGGAGGGCGGGGGCGCGCGTGCGCGCTGGGGCCGCGCCCGTGTCGGCGGAGGCAGTCCGTCCGGCAGTAGTGCGCCCCCGCGGTCGAGCGCCCTCGCCGCGCGCGTCCTTCGCCACTCGAGTTCTACTATGCGACTCGCGAGTTTCGCTCGCTCTTGTTGTGGTGCTTTATGATGGTACGGCATGAAAGTGCAAGATATGCGGACGTTCCGTGACCGACGCCCTGCTAGAGACGCCGCCACAAGTGGGCGGGACTGGACGCCTTCTCGGCTGCTCAGGTGAGCGGCCTCGCATCTCACGCTGGTTGAAGACGCTGCCATCTCGGGGTCGATAAAAAATCCTTAGACGGACATGACCTTTTACCGCCGATTAATACGGACTACGTAGGTTGCGTAGAGCTCGTAGAGCGCTACGGTCCATACCCTCGTAGCCGTCGATTCTCTATTTGTTTTGTTACATGATGTAATACCATCTCCTTATGACTTTTACTTGAATGAATATACACACGAATACACGAACACATATCAATGCGTACGAGTAGCTCTGTAACACAAATTGAATCCTTTTGGTTATGCATCAAACGTTTAACTTTTATTTACCGACTTCATACTTTAATTGATTAAGAAAACATTGAGTTCAAACTCTATTTCAAACAATTTTTGTTTATATATTTCTGGCATATAGTATTTCAGATATAAACACCAACTAAATATAGTAAAATAATGAATTGTATTTTTTTTTGTTAATATTGATGGTTTTTGTTATGTCCCTATGTCTAAAATGATTAACCGAACCACTTAAACATAAACAACTCGTACATACATATGTGTACATAGAAACATAATCGTCAATAGAGTCCTTATCACAATACACGCTACAACGTCACGTCGTTTCAGATATAGTTAATCGAAGCGAACATCAAACAAGGTTTATTCGTTGCAAGGAAATAAGTCGGGCCTTCGTGCGTATTCACTTCTTTCATCACGCAACATTGGGCATAGAGCTTTATTTTCCAGTCGTTAAGCTTAAGCTGTCGTCATCAATCTCATGCCTTACTCCACATTGACACATGTTATAAAGTAATCATATATTTTTTTATTTTAGGCTTATATTATAAGTTATAATTAGTGTTGTCATCCACTATGTTGAAACTAATATTATAGCGCGTATATGATTGTTTATTTTCATATAATAGTAAAAATATATTTTTCAATTTAATAGTGCGCAATAAATTTTTAATTAGGTTTAATATGATATAGTAAAATTATTTGTACATAAAATATTTTTACAAAATAATTACTTATC
This sequence comes from Heliconius hermathena, assembly GCA_013403705.1. Lineage (NCBI taxonomy): Eukaryota > Metazoa > Arthropoda > Insecta > Lepidoptera > Nymphalidae > Heliconius > Heliconius hermathena. The sequence continues at coordinate 240,916 of JAAIXJ010000092.1, read as the reverse complement.
TACGATTTTTCAAATTTTTGTGTATTTATTTGTATGTCCGTACAGGCATATCTTCAGAAATGTTGGGCGGATTTCAATGATTTTTTTTGTAATAAAACTGTTATAAACCTGGAAATACTGGTTATAATTCAATTTGAAAACTGGCATAATGCATAATAGTCCTCTTTAAATATAAGAAACAATAAAATACTCTCTTAGTAACATTTTTTCAGCGTGATAGGCATTTTTCTTTGACATAATATAATTAAACATCTGGAACATCTAACGAATACCTATAATAGTGAAGCCAAAGTATATAAAATAAAGTACCTATGATATTTAAGTAAAATTTCTACAGTATGGTGAGTCGGTTTCTATTGACAAATAGAAATTATTGCAATTGAAGTCCATCGTAGTGGAATAGGAGAGCGTTAGGCTGTAAAGGCATCTGTGGGTTCGATCTCACTAATGGAAATTATTATATTGAAATGTAATTTTATTCCCCCCCCCCTTCCGCCAATGTTTTAAGTAGAAAGCGGAGAACGGAATGTTTTACCAAAAGATTATTCTTACCATTCTGAAGAAAGATGCAATAACAATGGGTGGCATGATGGTGGGATAAGGAAGTGGCAAGCATTATAAAGTCCACGCAAACAGAGCGGATAAGAACAAATTAAATATAAAAAAAAAAATGTTTTCTATTACTTTGTACTATTGAATAAATGTACCAATAAAAATTAAAACCTACACGACTGATACGTCGTGGCGCAGGGGTACCAGCGTGCAACTGTAACCGCGATGGTTGTAGATACGATTCCCACGGGGGAATTAAATATTTAATATATTCATTTCCTCACTCTAGAAAAGAGGCAACGCGCAGCGTGGAGTTTCGCCACTAACATAACTACTAACATAACATAACCTTTTAATAATTATTTATTTTGGTTGTTTTAATTAACGTGTTAACATTAATTCATTAAAATCATGTCACAGAGAGAACAAATTATACGTCTGTTTTAGTAATGAGGTCAAACCATTTGCAATTTAAAATCAATATTTTCACGTTACTAATAAAGTAATAATCTTAACATTTTGGAACATTTTTATTTCTTTAGTTATTTATTTAGTGATATATTTCCGTATTTTCACATGTCTCTCTCCCTTTTTCTCTCCCTCTCTCTCTAATGAACAAATGGATATCTATATATATAAAAGGACTTGTGCTGACTGACTGAGGTAAGACGCACGCAGAGCCGTAACCGCTGATGGTAGAAACGTGAAATTTGGGCAGATGTTTATTTTCATATTCTGGACACTAAGAAGGGAATTTGAAAAATTTGAACCCTAAAGGGATGAAATAGGGGTTGAAAGTTTGTATGGAAAAAAAATTTAATCTGTACCGATTTTTATAAAATTTGAAATTCAGACTGTTAAAAATATTTTATTGAACATTAGAATTCACTCCTAATAAGCGGGCGAAGCCGCGCGCGCCCTCTAGTTATTACATAAAGTTCATACATTAAAATTTAACATTTGGAAAAATTAAGCTCGACAAACGAAGTCGTAAATCTTGAAATTAAATTGTTTAAGTCAATTGGAGCAGTATAACGCAACTGAAATATTCTTTAATTATTAAAATTTGAATAATCTCTTGGTTGCATTTTACGGGCAAAATGAAAGTAAAAAATATTATGTAACTAGTAATCCGTTTCGGCTTCGCCCGGGACATTGAATTTGTTATAATATAATATATTTAGCCGAAATAAATTTTATTTTCGTTGTTTGATTATGATTTAATGAAGTACTCTCTAAATTAAATTTAATACAAATTAAATCATGTTCACGCTACAGCGGGATACATCCCGCCCACAGTGAGGGAGGCAGAGGGAATCTAGAATTGAGACAGTCTGTTCTTCACTCTCCGCCGAATTCTGGAGGCATTGCATGTTGAGTGGCGGAACTCTTTGCTTCGACACCAAAGCAAAGAAAAAAAATATATACTTGTACATATATAAAGATATTTTCACTGTATAAACACATGGATTGTGTATGGAATAAAAATGTATGTAATAAATAAAGCGTCAAATAGTAATCTATACTTTAATAAAATCGTAACGAATCGATGTCTGTCCATGGAAGATTTTTAAGAAGATATGTTATTGGGGGTATATGTATTTAGATATGTCATTTAATAACGTGACAGAACCAAAAAATCATGATTTAATTTTTTTTGTTTTTTTTGTTTGTGCATTTGTTCATGCTAATCTCAGATTGACGGGTTAAGCGATTTAGCACTTTTCATTATTATACATTTTTCGTTTAGTGCTTGTTTTATTTCAATTGGTTAATAAATAAAAAGATATACCATTTTAAAGAATGTTGTTCGACAAATTGTTATAAACTGTTTTATTAAATTGGCAATTGAAATTTTATTTTTCAATATGAGGTACAGATATTCTATTTAAAATGATAATATTATTTGAAAATGAAAGCAAAGCCGATTAGTAAATTAATAATTATGTGGTTCAAGAGGGCGAAGCCGCGTGCGGGTCGCTAGTCTAAAAAATATCGAGTCTATGACATAAGTATGCAACTGCCAGTCCTTGGTGGATATTTTTTGAAGTTTCTAAAACGGAAATTCATACGAGGACTGTTTGCATAATGCCTTGCTTACAAAATGAAATAGCCTCTACATTTTGTGGAATTATTTGGTCCGATTTAAAAATGCCGCGAGTATTTACTGTAATGTGTACAAAATGAGGCTGTTGTAAAGAAACTTGTAGACCGTGCATTACGATACATATAAAATAAGGAAATGAATAAATAACTCTGCCTATTTTCACAACAGCAAAGAACGTGATTGAGCGCATTATGTTGATATGTAAGAAGATATTGGTGGGTCGCGACAATCTGTCGCCTGGTGGCAGTGCCAGCAACTCACCCTCGCTACGTATGACTAAGCTAAAATGAATGCGAACACAGCTACACTTTATTACGAATGCACATCTACTTACTTCTGTTATAGCACATGGGTAGGTGCATCCCCGTTTCTCGGCACAAATGCTGTGTAAATTCATGCCAATTTAATTTTAAATGCCGCACCGACCGACCAGAACATAGCAGCTGAAGAATAGTTGTAAAATTAATGATATTGGTATTTTTGAGAATAGTAAAAAAAAATATTTGCATTAAAACACTGCAAAATAAATATTTCATTGCTTGCTTGCTCGCTCTCTTGAACTACATAATTATTAATTTACTTGCAAAATAAATATTAATATATATCATATTTTTGGTAATGTACGTCACATTCCAACAATTCAAAAAATTGTAAAATATATTTTTGAAGTATAAAATCGTATATCGTACCTAATTTATAAAATAATAAAACTGTAAAAATATTGTGTGTTTTAAACATTAAATGTTTTCAGGAAAACAATATTTATGGTGAACATGATTTTTTTTATTTTTTAGTTTGCTAGTTTGTGCACATCTTTTGAATTACAGTATGTTTTTTGATTGATTTTTTTTCGTGATATAGCTATTATGGCTTAGATAGGTCTAGGGTATAAATCGAATACTGGCACACCTAATTGTAGAACCTTGTACATCTGATGTAAAATGATAGCAGTCCAGTTATTTTATGATACTAATTAAATACATCGTTAACAAAAAAGTTTTTGAGAGTGAGCATTTTCCACTTTTTTTAGAGGCAAACCCATAGTAGACAAGCTAAAGCTTACGAAATAAGGAAATGGTACAATAGCAAAAGCTGTTCATTATGATTCACAGTTTTTGTAAACGAGTAAAAATTATTAAAATTGAGGCCATCGTGTGGCAAACATGGGTTGTGCCATGTTCGTGGCGCAGGGGCACAAAGTGTGACTGTAAACGTGACTGGTTAAAGGTTCGATTCCCACTCGAGCAATAAAATATTTATTTTAAAAATTTATATTTTCATTTCTTCGCTCTGGTGTCGAGGCAAGAGCGCGGCGTTGTATGAAAATTTCGAGTCTCAATTTTAATAACGGATAAATGGAAGTAGTATGAAAAGGATCATAAAATCCACGCACGTGAAGTTACAAGTGACCACTAACAATATAATAAAAAAAATAAATAAATCAGCTTCACGCTGTATCCCGCACACAGCAGGGTAGGCAGAGGGAACCTAGTGTGAAGACACTCTGTTCCCCACTTTCTGCCGAATTCAGGAGGCATTGCGTGTTGAGTGGCAGAACTCAACGCCGCGCTTAACCTCGACACCAGAGCGAAGAAATGGAAATATAAATTTAAGTAAATATTTCATCACCTCGAGTGGGGATCGGACCCACAACCGAAGCCGGTCGTGCTGCGCCACGACCGGATTCGTACAATATAACATTTGTTAAATATAATAAGTTATATGAATAGGTAAACGTATCTAAATATAACTGCGACAATAAATATATGTAAACGATTTATAATAACTATACATATACTTTAGGTATATTGTAATTGATTTATTTAAGTTTCTAGATGCGAAAACAAAGAAATGTTTCAATGAGTATTTCTATCCGATAGAAGCTCGTAGCTTGCGGGTATTTGGAGCACACGCGCATGTTGTGGCGTACTTAGAATTTATTTGTTTAACTTAGCATTTGACTTCTATACTCTGTGGACTATTATATCTAAATTAGATGAAATTTATTGGGTACAAGCTTCATAAACTTATAATATAAAATATATTATACACAGTGACAATGAAACATGATACAAAACATTATATGACATAACAGATTATAATATCTATTTGTTTGATACATTTTTTTAATAGTTAGAGATTATAATGATTTCTATAATATACTGATTATAAAAATATAATCAGTAGATATATTATAAACGCATACTTGCACTATACTAGACAATAATACAACAAGATTTTTCTAATATAGTATTATTTGTAGCGCATCACCATCACCCAAAATCATATCGGTCAAATATAAAAAAAAAATGTTGCCATCGTTTATTAGTTACCTCCGCCTTAAAAATAATATTTAAATATGTCCATGTTTGAGCTCTATCAATAATTATTATTTAGTTATAAATAACAGGTAGGTTTATAAACTCCAACATCTAAAGATTGACTGGAAGAGATCGCTTTAAGCGATAAGGCCGCCTTATTGTACTTTTTTTATTATTTTTAAGCTTTTACATTGTTTTATTTTTTTTTTGGTGCAATAAAGTATATTTATTATTATGTTTCTCTTTCATAGTACTCGGATTCAAAAGAACCCGGTCCTTTGGAAGGCTTGCGTGGGGACACAGGTCCAACACGTAGAGGCCCCTTAGAGAATATACAAATATTTTACTGTGACGCATCAGCCGGGATCCATCTTTGGGTAACCACAGGTAATTGCCCAGAGATGGTCGCCGGTTAATGCGTAGGAACTATGGAAAATGTACAAATCTAAACTAGGACTATGGAATGGAATTTGGATGGTCTGGCTACCAGGCTATTGAGTGAGACTAACGGACGTCCGCCTTTACAATAGTCTCAAATTGATTTTATTATTATTATTAATATTTACAGGTGCATTTATAGAAACGGTGACGAAAATACTCCATTAATTTCCCAGCATGATAATAACTTGATTAATAAAATAAATTACATGACAAATGCTTAACATTGGTTTGGTTTGTTGTTTTTTAAATAAATTAATTATTGGTATTCTCTTCTTAGTAAATATTTTTTAAAACAAACACAAACGTATAACCAAGCATAACCTGTTGTTAATTAGCTTAACATCATAAATTTATGTAAGACATTATCCATAAACCGAATATGATAATTTAAATGTTATGAGTGAGGCCAGTCGTGGCGCAGCGGCACGAGATGTGACTGTAAAACTGACTGGTTTTGGGTTTGATCCCCACTCGAGGAGATGAAATATTTACTTAAATTTATATTTCTATTTTCTTTGCTCTGGTGTCGAGGTTAAGCGCGGCGTTGAGTTCTGCCACTCAACACGCAATGCCTGCAGAATTCGGCAGAAAGTGGGGAACGGAGTATCTTAACACTAAATTCCCTCTGACTACCCTGCTGTGTGCGGGATACAGCGTGAAACTGATTTATTTTTTTAAATATTATAAAAACATTCTATACAAAAAGAGTATAAAAGTTAAGTCAATACAACTTGTAGCCCCAAACATTGTTTGTGTGGACTACAAAACGATAAATGTCTTCCTTTCCTGTTCCCATAGAAAAATCACCTCCTCTTCTACATTCCTCAAGGACCTTACAAATTTCGTATTTCTACGCTATGTTGTTTCGGCTGAGTTTTATTTCAGTAAGTGAGTAACAGAAGAGTTTTATATATGTTGATAAATATTGCCCTATTGGATATTGAACCATTGAGCTAGCAATCGAGTGTACAGTCAAATTCAGAGTCGTTTCCCAACTGCGGCTGCCTCTCGATGGTGCCAATTAAATTGATAGCATTCATTAACGTATGTCATTCTTTTAAGTATAGGTAGTATCTACCTGACGTTTAACCAACGTTGAAAATGTTGTATATGATGTTTGTATTCGTTTGAAATTCGTTCAGTTGGTTTTACGTGATTACCTATGTAAAAAAAATCGATCGATTAAGTGTGAATCGGACTCACCCACCAATGCTTCGGCACCAATTTCAGGATGGCAGGTCAACTGAAAGTACACTCTAGATCTTTTAGAAGTTGACAAACTTAAGTTTACGCCCGTAAGCACTCATTTTGTATGAACTTAACTGCAAATGTAAGTTTGTTGTATTTTTTTGTACGAAATAACACATAATTAACTTTTCGCAATTTTTCCTCTCTACCTGTGCTATAAGACGTTGCTTAGTACCAAATTTCAAGATACTGAGATCACGGGAAATGAATTGAATGAATTGCTTAGAATTTAGTTGGCTTAGAAAAGTTATTTTTTCACAGCTCCAAGGAACAGTATTTGATATAAATTTCAGCTTGATACCTCCATGCATTCCTGAGAAAAATCCCCTTGACAGACGGACAGACGGACAACAAAGTGATCCTATAAAGGGTTCCCTTTTTTTCTTTCGAGCCCTAAAAAAATATATAAATTCTCTTGATGAATAAAGAGATGCAATACGGATACTACTGCTACCTATGTAGAATATAAAAAAACTATGAAATAAACTTACTTTCTTATATAATAAATAAATAAGCAGCAACATTAGATTGAAAATATATTGAATTTTCTTCGAGCTTCCAGAAACACTTTAATGCAATTATATAACACGAGACGTCAATTTAAACACGTTAGCGTCGTAGCTTTATAATTGACATAAATAACGTGTCACGTCTTTATTTTTCTTTAGGTTTAGTTTACTAACTTGCAAAGGTTTTTAGAAATCATTACCCACGCCTGTCTGGCAATAAAATGGTGTACTCTAGTTTATTGCACAATGTTACATAAAACACGCCTCACTGTATATTTTGCTATAAAAGTAAAGTTTGCTATTAGTGTCTATATAGTGTCAGCGTTCTAACTTGCAGAAGTAATGCAATTTAATGCAAATGTGGTTTGTTGTGATATACGAGTAGGTACAGCTCGCTACACATGCGAGTTTACTGTCGCTTGGTGACTTAAATGTTACAGTTAACGTCACCAAATTTCTAAGGTTGTTTTGATTGGATGGTAAAAATATATATTATTAACCAGCGGACCCTGCGCGGCTTCGCCCTCTTTTTTACTATTTAATTTTATTTAGACGATATTGATTGGTTATTTTAATATTTTTACGTATAGGTAAAAATATTACTTGCTTCACAAATCGTAATTTAAATGTTTTGGATTGGAATCAAAAATTGTCGTATTTAGACAAATACTTAGTTGTTTTATATGTACCTACGCATGCTCGATAAACGCGATTTTGTACGTGATTATCTATTAAAAAAAATTAAAATTTTATTTGATTTATCGTATTTAATAGAAAATTGTTTAATTATTTCTTATCTATCTAGGCACCCGGGCATGACAAACGTGGTTTTGCCTATGTAAATTAATATGTTATGGGAATTTCATGATTAAAAGTAGCCTACATGTTGCTTCTATATCGGACACAGAAAATCCCGTCCCGTCCTGCACATTTTCCAGACATTTGCCCGAACAAACAGATAGTTAGGCAAAAATTTAAAAATTATTTGTTTGTGTTTTAGTATCGTGTTAATAACTAAGTATATTCGCATAAAAAAACAGTTATTTTGATATCACAGATACAGAGCATATATGTATGTATAAAATAAAATTGTCTATACTATACTGAAAATACCTTATCATAGACATTTAATTAGTTCTTATTATTTTGCTAAGCCACCGTTATGTTCTTTTTCATATTTCCAGATCTGTAATTTAGATGGTTCTGTTCTTAGAGTGGTTTGATTCATATAGCTTAGCATGACTGCTATAACTTTTTTGTACGTTATTTATATCTTAGAATGACGAAATAGAGTAGCTAGTAGGTACATTTTGAGCTTGCCAAACATAGCCACTACAAAGTAAAACAATTTACTGAATTAATTATTTATTTATTTATAGGCCAGTCGTAGCTCAGGGATTGAAAGTGTGACTGTAAAATCGACTGGTTGTTGGTTCGATCCCCACTCCAGGAAGTGAATAATATTTTAACATTTATATTTTCATTTTTTCGCTCTGGTGTAGAGGCAAAGCGCGGCGCTGAGTTCCGCCACTCAACACGCAATGCCTCCACAACTCGGTGGAAAGTGGAGAACGGAGTGTCTTAACACTAGGCTTCCTCTGCCTACTCTGCTGTATGCGGGATACAGCGTGAAGTTGATTTTTTTATTTTAATTATTTATTTAAATAAAAATACAGCACAAATTAAATTACAGAACAGTAGGTACACAATGTATTGTGTCAACATTACTGTTATTTTATATTAATTCTTTTTACCAAGAATTAATAAAAAGGTAACACTTTGTATTGTATTTTTGTATTTTTATGATGGTGGTTATGGTTGATGGTAATATTCACTCTGGAGGCTCTAAAGTTGCAAGTATAGAAAGAAAATCACGGACTATCTTCGATATAATCGGATATTCTATCTCGAGTCCTCCAACACTCTAAAATGTCTTCCGATTTGGCAACTCTATGTTTACTTAGGTATTCCTCCAACTCATCTGACTAAGTCTTGAAGAGAAGATCCAGATCCAAATAAAGTCGAGGGTTATGCATACAGTTTTCATTAAGACGTAAGTATATTACGTCTTCATCTTCATCATATTCACATACTTTCTTTTCATTTCTTGGTGATTCTAGAGACTTATACACTGAGTGTATACTTTTATATTCTTTATAAAGTTCATTAAATTTGCGCAGTCTTTCTGTTTTAATTTGCTTCCCCCATAATGTCATGCTATAAGTCTGAGCCTTATGCCTAATCCTCTTCTTATAATGTTAAAGCATTTTGCCTTGAGCTGCTTGGAAACCCAGAATGAGCCATTCATCATCTTCGGATCGGTAAGATTTTTCATGTAATTGTATTACCATGGATCCAATTTTATCGAGCAAGAGATTGGATACTACAATGACCAGCGGTAATGTAACATATTTTTCTCAAATAAGTTTCATTGATTAAAGTTTCAAGTTTATTAGAAACTATCGAGTATTTGTCATTCACTATCTGTGATTTAAAAATCATTCAATTCGGTGACAGAAGTGCACAATATGTCAATGTCAGTTCTCACTATTAAACCAAATCCAATCATATCATGTGTGGAATTCCATCTCGTTGGACAGTCAATTATGAGATTCCGATTTGATGGCACGCCAGCTGCGTCACAACTAGACTGAAAGTTCCTCTTTAATATCTCACTTCTTTTCATTTAGCTGTACGTGAGTCAGCAACATTTGGCGCATAGTCTTCATCTTCCTCAGTTTCGTCTTCATAGTATTCATACTGTTGTCGTGTGTCATTCTTTTTAGGTTGGCGCAATTTACACAAAGCAATTTAAGATGCATTTATTATTTGCAATTATTTCGAAAAATTCATCAAATTTACTTTTAGATCTTTAGCTATCTATAACTCCAACTCGCGTGGCGTTGAGTTCTACCACTCAGCACGCAATGACTTCAGAATTCGACGGAAAGTGGGAAACGGTGTGTCTTAACACTAGGTTTCCTCTGCTTACCCTGCTGTGTGCGGGATAATGTGTGAAGCTGAAAAAAAATACACCAGACTCGGGGACTGCATTAAACCGACGAAGGAAAGTTCGGTTTCGTTTGATAAGAATAATGATTCTTCGGTAAATTAACAAAACAGATGCGTTGCCAGATAGGTATAGTATGCCAACGTACCTGTAAAATATAAATATATTAATAATGAAATTTATCTATGTTAATTAAATTAAATTTGCCGACGTCACGTTACTTGCTGTGTTTATCTAGGTAATTACCAACTACTAAGTACAATAGAAGTTAATAAACCGAAACTGTCAATAAATTTTTGAAAGTGTGTTATTTTGAAACATAAAATGCGCGTCATAAAATTGGCATCTTCACGCAATAAATTATTATCTATATATCGATACCATTATCAAATTTTAATATTTCTTGCGAGATCAGTTTAAAGTATTACTCGGAAACTTATTTTATTCTTTGCAACATGTACAACATGTACAACTGCAACACTGTGGCGGCAATAAAAAAATGTCAAATGTCGCGTTTGCGGCGTGAGTTGGCGATGATTGCGCCCGATATCAATAGACGTCTTCCGAATAGGTGCAAAATATCTTTTCAACCTTTGATAATTCCGACAACAAGGCGCCGCGCACTATCAAAGTGGCGATGGTCAAAACTAGGGATGCACTTTTTTTTTAAATATATTTTATGTCTCATATAGCCCTTAAGCGTATGCCTGAACCGTCGTATACTATCTGAAACTATTATTATTATTTATTATTTACACTTTATTGTGCACAATTATTCCTTAGGAAATAAAAGATATAAAAAGAACAAAGATAGAACAATTGACACACAAAAGGCGGTCTTATCGCTAATCAGCGATTTCTACCAGACAACCTTTGGGTTAGGATATATGCGATAGAATAGAGTGGGTGGTGTAAATAAACTTACATATCATATTAAATCCTAATATATAAACATAATACATATATATTTGAAGAATATATAATATTATAATATACTAATATATATAATAATACAATTTATAGTAGTGAGTTGTGCATATTGATGTCATTTCAAGCTGAACTATACTAAGTCCTAACTGCAAAACTCAAGAGTCTCGCAGATTTAGTCTTGATCTTGCTCAAATCTTGCACGGTCAGTCTTGGTTTTGGTCTTGCTAAAATAAGGCGGTCTTGGTCTTGCGAAAATGCAAAAACAAGACCAAGACCGATTTTGGGCAACAATGGCGGAAAATCACACTCAATAATGTTTGTTGTTGACGCATTTTATTATTTATTATAGTTTAGCTCGGAGGAGGAGAATTACAATATATAATGTAAATATAATTAAGACATAAAACAATCAAGTATAGAAACAAAATTAACTTCTATCAGTTAAAAGATTAAAATCTTTCCAAAAATATCAAATACGTAATATTATTCTATCACACCAGTAAAATCTGAAGTTGTGGGTTCGATTCCAAGTCGGGGAAATGAAATATTTAATATTTATCTTTCCTGGCTCTGGTATCGAGGCAAAGCACGGTATTGAGTTCCGCCACGCAATACCTCAAGAAGTCTTAATGGGAAACAGAACGTCTTAACACTAGGTTCCCAGGTTCCTTATGCCTACCCTGAAAGTAAATACGTACTAAGTAAGTATTTATAAGTAAGTGAATGTTTATTGCTTTACATTTGTACCTATTTCTTGTATTATAGAATAATAATAATCTATGTGCTTTATTTTAGACTTATTCCGATAAGTTTTTAGTCTAGAATTTATTTATCCAAAATGTTTTTTTTAGGCGGATAATATCCATCTGGATGACTGATGGTATCCGTAAGTACATTTCATATTAATTAGTTTCCGTACTGATAATAAATAAATAAATAAATTGTCATGAATCTCTTTATTCATGCCCTCCAGGAGGTCCTCGTGCTTTTCACGTGACTTTCCTCTAGTAATCAACGAATCCTGTTTTTCGAAGTCACCCGAGGTCTACGCTTCACTAAGGCTTTGTCTTTCTTACTACTCACTTTTCCTTCATACTTTTTTGTCATTTTTCATCGCTCACTCGCTCTAGGTCCCTAAATCACCAGAACACGTCCTTCTCTATTCTCACCGTGACATCCTCGCTAGTGTATATTTCTTTTCTTTCCGAGTTCGGTCAGCTAAACTGGCTTCGCATATCCTATTCCTCGAAAAAATCGCATCTCCACACATTCTTTCTTTCATTCTTCTTCTGTAATTCGCATGTTTCGCTACCTTATGACAGGGTTGGTACTAATACTGCATTGTATACGGGCAATAGTGCAAGTATATAGTGCTGACGTTTCGCTCCCTCATCGTTACAGCTAAGGCACCAAGCAACTCTGTTACTAGCAGCAAGATTTCCACATCCATTTCGTATGTTCCGCCTTTACTAAATATACTTCGCAAATATACAACTGTATTCAGTTATTCTAATATCTTATCATTTACGCTGATCTTGCATTGTATTACCTTTTTCATTTCTTTCAAATACCAAAACATTTATCTTACTCGCATTCAGGCTTAGCCCATTATTTACACACTCTTCTTTCAGGGTGGTAACCAATAACTGCAATTCATGCTCTGATGATATAATGAGCATTGTGTCATCTGCGTAAAACAGGCAATTTACGTGTAGGTCACCTATTTTCGCTCCCATATAACTTTGTTTCATTTCTTATAGACAGCTATCCAATTACAAAATGAGCAACCAAGCCGACTCAACCGTGGCTCAACCTTGTTTAATAGCCGATTGGATATCAAACCAAACTCACATACCATATCTTCTCGCACACTAACTTTTTTTTCACAACTCTGTCAAACGTTTTTTTCATTTCTACAAAAGCACAGAAAATTGGTTAATTTTCGGTCAAAAAAATTTATGTGGTCATGCAGGGCGAAAAGATTTGATCCATTCACCCTCTTAGGATTTTAAAAAATTGTGAAAAGACGTTTGTGTGTTAAAGGTTATTACCAAATTAATGAATTTGTAAATGATAACACGCCTTGGGAATGAAATGCTCGCTCCAGTCTGTTTCAAAAGTGTCATTGTCACAGATAATTAAATATGTATTTGTTTAAAATTAAAATAAAAATTAAATAGCTTCACGCTGTATTCCGCACACAGCAGCGTAGGCAGAGGGAACCTAGTGTTAAGACACTCCGTTCCCCACTTTCTGCCGAATTCTGGAGGCATTGCGTGTTGAGTGGCAGAACTCAACGCCGCGCTTAACCTCGACACCAGAGCGAAGAAATGGAAATATAAATTTAAGTAAATATTTCATCTCTTCGAGTGGGGATCGAACCCACAACCAGTCGGTTTTGCTGTCACACCTCGTGCCGCTGCGCCACGACCAGCCTCTGTTAAAAATTGATTTTAAAAAAATAGGTCCCGCTGAGACTTTAGTGAACGGGTGGTAAATTATTTGATGTTCAAAAAATGAAGCATGTAACTTCTTATTTTGAATAAAATTATTTGAATTTGACTGTACTCGTACGTCGTTATAACAAATACTTTAGGAAATATCACCGACCTTAAATGACCTAACATACGAGCACGTTGCGGGGGCTTGGTTACGGAATGGCCGACCTGAACGGTCAGACGACGTTAACGGTTTTGTATACTTTCTTAGTTTTTCGATCTACTATAAATTTTTATGTGGTTTTCTGCTCTTTATTATTAATTCATATTTTTCTTAGGTTCTCTTCCCTTATTCAAGTAGTAGTATGTTTGATCAAGTTTTGTTTTATTCTGGTATTAAATGAATTTGGTGTTACTTTTAATTTTAATACTTTATTTTACGTTAATAATATAGCTGGTATTGTTTAGTTTTTTTTTAAATGAATATTATTCGTTACTTACATTAGGTTTTTTTTTCTTTAAGTTACGTTTACTTATTACTTTGTGTTAATTTTAAATAGTTAAAGGGTTATTATTTTTAATATTAAGAGTTTCCTTTAGTTACTTTTACTTTGTTTGTATGAACAAACAAAATAAGTAAAAGTTTAGTTACTTAGGTATTTTTTTCCTAATATAAGGAATTTTATTTCCCTTACTTATGTCTACATGTTGTTCTTTTTCGGCCTATTTTGATTATTTTCTTGCTAATTCTATTGAAGACTGAAAATAATTTCATGAATATACTTAATAAATATTCGTATACTTCAAGCAAGCGAAGCCGCGCGGGTCTGCTAGTGATATATAAATTTAATATGAATATAAATAATTTCACAAAGAAATCTATATCATTATGAAATAATTAAACGTTAACCATGTTTAATTTCGTCGTGTCGCTATGTATTCGTTATCGTATCGTTATGTATTCATGTAGTTTTCAACGTTTTCAACAGTTTTTAATAGAAAATAAAATTACACACACATAACACATGTATATTTATTTAAAATAGTCTAGAAAGAGGGGCATGTCGCCAACAAATTTAATATTGTTCCCAAATAGAAACTTAAATATACTTTGCAGAGGTTTAAAAGTTGACAAATGCATAAAGTTGGAAACGAACGTCACATACCGCCAAATTGATTACCTGCACTCAATAGAATTTTAAGATGGCAAATGGCAATAATGTTTTAATTATCATGATAAAGTAAAATAAGTGTTAGATTTTTTATCTTTATATATCATCCTCATATAATAGACACTAACTAGGCAGAGGGAAACAAATATGACAAAAAAATATTACGAAATATTAAATATTATATTTAGGTAATTGTTAAATGTATTTACAGAATTATATAAGTATATCAACAATTAGAAAAATATTTTTTTATTATATCGATAATGATAGATTTATTTATATTATTAATGGAGTATAAAAATATACACGTACATGATAGGATTAGGTTCTTTCATTATGTATTTATTAATTTTAAAATGAAAACCTAAACGACCCCTTGCATTCGTGCTTTCTAATCGGCACACATGAGTGACTCTTTTGAAACACCTCCGATATGCACTTGCGGAAATAATGACGTATTGGACTCAAGGCTATATTACACTTACAATCACTTTAACCTTTACATCGGCTCAGTATTATTAGATTAACCTATAATCGTATACCTATTAAGGAAGCTCTACAGTCTGATAAAGCAGATAAATTAAACTTCGGTAGAACGATGATTCTAATAATTAACATTTGCATTACAGATATAACTCATATAACGAATATTATATATATTATTATATATTAATAAGCAAAACTCAAGCTCGAATTTTTAGCATGAAAAATTTTTACATCTTAAATTTCTCAAATAACTTATAAATAAGTGCTATATTAAAACCTTACTGAAAATGTCATCTTCTATCTTTCAAAAGTTTATTGAAATATACAGGCGCTGAAGTCGTAAAGCTTCCAATTCAAAGTCGTTCGAGCAATTTTATTTAAACTAGCGTTTATGAAATGAATTTAATTGCAAAGATTTTCTTTACCATATACTTTAAGGTAGCCGCTTTGATAGAATAGCGATTAGGGTATCCTTTGTAGACAAGTTTTTTTTTGTAATTTTTAAAAATGGCGATTTAAAATGAAACTAGATGATAACTTAAAATATATAGTATTTTGATGAGACAAATAATTGTATAAATAGGACAGTGAATTTACATTATTCAAGAAGTAATATTTTAGCGTGAAGTGAGCGAAGCAATACTCGTAAATTGTTGCAGCTAGGGTGGAGTCGCTAGCGAGACGAAGGGGGGCAGGGTGTGGTGATGGAGCTAGTAATACTGAAAGCGCGAGCCCAGCTGAACCGTCTAGTGTCGGGTGAGAGGCGCGGGGGCAGCGCGAGGCAGCGCGAGGAGCGCGCGGGCGGCGGCGGTGGCGCGCGGGCGGCGGTGCGCGAGCGCAGCATGGCGCCCGCCGTCCCCGCGCCGGCGACCGCCGCGCCCTGGCTCAACGCCACGCTGGCGTACAACCTGTCCCGCATCAACGCCACCTTCGACACCGACTACGACCTCCTCAACGCCAACGCCACGGACGATCGCGATAACCACTGGTTCTGCGCCAAATGGACGAGCGCTCAGCAAGATCTCTTTCAGGTGACTTACATATTACATTTTCTCAATTAACTCCTTCGAATATTTGCGATGTTTATGATTTAATCTTAAATGTTTCTATCGTTTATAGGTTGCAAATCTGTGCTTCGCAATTGCCTTCCTTGCACCGAAGAGTTTCAAGCAGAGTATTCTGGTGCTCCGAGCGCTGGCCGCTGCGGGCGCGGTCTTGATGGGTATGTGGGCCGGCGCCGAAGTCTGCGCACCTGATGTCTTAGTCTGGAGCCTTGCACTAGTCCTCGTTAATTCAATACACACTGTCTTCTTAATTATAAGGTAATAGACAAGTGTAGTCATTTCCGTATCCACAAATTAAATACAAATCTATATATCATTAGATATTTTTAACACAGTTAATTATTTTAGTTACAATTACATTTATCAGGTATTTTTATAGGATTTTTAGATTTTTGGAATATCTATCTAGCTTATCAAAAGTTGCATACTTATTACTTAGATACATTAGATTTATTCAGTATTCTTAGTTCTCTAACTTTTAAATTTAGAGATGATTGCCAATATTTTTAGCAACATTAGATTGTATATACATAGATATAAATAACAGGTGACATTATGAGTGTTGTACATCTCAGGTTTAGATTCGTGTTCTGTTTTAAGCTACATTTTCTCAGGTTTCTTCCACCGGCGTTGTCATTAGAGCTGACTGATTTGTACCTGAAACTATTCAAGCCCTTGAAAGTGAATAAGAAACACTTTCAGGAGCTAACTAGGGAAGCAAGAGTTATAAGACTTGAACCAGGAGAGGCATACGCGCTCGAAGAAGTGACTCCTGCAGACGAAAGATTATCAATATTATTGAAAGGAAAGTACGTAATCTCTCAAGTATAGAGAATAAATATATCTGTTATTCAGTTGATATCTTTTAAGTATGAAATATGGACATTGAATAATTAAAAAAAACTTACATTCTATTAGGAACTTTCTTAAAATAATTATTATTAATTTATAATATATATAAATAATAATTATTAATAATTAGTATTTTAATAAATATTTTAAAATGATACTAAGCCATAATTATGTCATGGATGAAGTCAGTTAAATGAAAGCACCATTATTAAGCTGTATTTAGTCTAATGTAAATTTTTATAAAATAGTGTACTCTTTTTTATTAGTAAAAAGTGCTCTCTAAGTAAGGTGCACGGTATTTTTTTTGGGCTCGGTCGAAGTACTATTCCATTGGGAAGAACCACCATGCGATATGCTAAATTAATTAACTACTCAGTATAGCCCTTGTGTCATGGATATAAATATATAAATTAAATCAGCTTCACGCTGTATTCCGCACACAAACAGGGTAGTAACAGAATAGTACCTAGTGATAAGATCCCCCGTTCACCACATTCCGACGAATTCTAGAGGCATTGCGTGATGAGTGGCAGAACTCAACGCCGCCTGCCTCAACACCAGAGCGAAGTAATGAAAATATAAATTTAAATAAATATTTAAATTCTTCGAGTGGGGATCGAACCCATAACCAGCCGCGATTACAGTCACACTTTGTGCCCTTGCGTCACGACTAGCCTCATCGATATAAATATATGTACATAATATAATATACAAAATATAATTGATAATGTTCCATATATCGTGTGGAGACGTAGCGCACTGCATTTTGCTGCACGTTAGTTATACTTATAATAGGCAAAGCAAGCAATTTACTCTGCCCACGCAAGTCGGATCGCGGTCAAAATCCATTTTGCTATAAGTTCGTTCGACGCTGTCTTGAATCTTGATGGCGGTGCTCGAGCCCGCCAACTATTTGTTTTATTTAGTGTGGATTCTCTATCACATATGTTTCTTACATATTTATGTAACGGAATGGCTTGTATTGCGCAACTTAGGTAAAAGATTATGTACGTAATTTAGATTATAGAAACTTAAACAATATCAACTTAGCGCATGATAATTTAACACATTTATATTGTAATATTATCCTATTTATAGATAAATAATATAAATAATAATATATACATAAAGTGAAAAAATTTTATATTATAATATACTTAAACTTTTTTAATTTCAGTAAGTACAAATTTAAAGAAATATGTACTTTTCCTTGTTTATTACTATACAATAAAACACTATCTCCTCTATATGGTGTTGTACGATCTAATTTTTATTTAAAATCATAGAAGTATCTTCGTATCACCGATGCTCACAATAGTAGTAAAATGTATATCTAAATATAACTGTGTCTATATATTTTAAGGATGCGAGTGAGTTGTGATGAAACTCATCTTCATTATATCCAACCTTATCAGTTCGTCGACTCGCCCGAGTGGGAAGCAAACCGCGATCTCTCTGATGACGTCTTCCAGGTACATAAATATATTATATTATAACTAAATTAAATTAAAACAGGTTCATGCTGTGTCCCGCACACAGCAGGGTAGGCAAAGGGAACCTAGTGTTAAGCCACTCCGTTCCCCACTTTCCGCCGAATTCTGGAGGCATTGCGTGTTGAGTGGCGAAACTCAACGCCGCACTTTGCTGCGACACCAGAGAGGAGAAATGGAAATATAAATCTAAATAAATATTTCATTTCCTCGAGTTGGAACCGAACTCACAACCAGTCGCGTTTACATTCACACTTTGTGCCCCTGCGCCACGACTGGCTTCATAATACTGGTCAATATTATATTTTTAGATAAACATAGTATAGTTACCTTTTCATGGCGTATAACATAACATCACAAAGCTTATGTAAGCAACATATTATTAGTATAACAAAGTTGGAAAAAGTGTCTTGGTGGCGACATAGTATGGGATTTAGTGACGACTCGTCATAAAAGTGGACATGCTATGCAATATTGCTGGGTATATGATTAAGATTATTTTTTGGCGATATTCATGAAAACATTTTAAATATTTTAGAAGTAAATGAGCATATCAGGTTAACATAATTTGCAGGTGATATGCATTAGGGATGTTACAAAACTTCAATTTCGGTTCCGATAGGCCAGAACTTCCGATTGATATAACAACGACGACATCCAACGAGGACTGATTTTCTTTCTGAGCGTCCCTTTGATTAAATGTACCTTAGCTTTTGTTAAATAATTTTTTAAGACTATTGATAAATTGAGTTACCTATTTGGATTGTGGGATGAAACTAAAAACAAATAGTTTTGGAACTGCTTTCGTGAAATTTATGTGAATAGTGCAAAGGTGTATACTTTGAATATGATAATATATTTACCGGTGATAAAGTACCTACTAGGTAAATTTGGTGGGAAGTCTGACTCAGATAAAGCAAATTTAAAAATCCCAACTCCGCCTTCTTTTCTATTCATCAACAATTTTATTCTAATAGTTAATATTGTATGTAGTTACCGTATCTATGTATGTATATAAAAAATATTTTTTTAAATTAATCAAACGATAACGATAAATTTATATCATTATGAACGAAATGATAAGAATTATCTCTCTGTTTGCTTATTATATATATACACAATGTTAAGTTTTTATCAATTTTATTTTAAAAAAATCTCGTGTGTGTTTTTTCAATCATTCCAAATAAGTAATTAATAATGCAAAGCGCTGTAATGGAAGATTTAACTCTGCAATTAATTCGAATAATTTCAAAATAATAAAGTATTTATTTACATTGTACTTTCAAATCACACGAAGGTTTAACTCTGCAATTAATTCGAATAATTTCAAAATAATAAAGTATTTATTTACATTGTACTTTCAAATCACACGAAATGGTTGCTGTAGAAAGTTAAACTAGTTACATTATACTCATAGCTTAAAAAAATATCTATAGGTTTTCACTTGCCTATTATTTTTGATATTATAATTAGTATCAGTGGTTATTGCTAAGTACTATACTTACCTCTAACTGTGGCAACCATGTCCAATTTACAGAATACTAAATTACAAATACTTTTTTTCCTTTTCGTGTTATTAATAATTTATATAATATACAGTATTGTAAATATAAGTATTATATGAATATTGATCTACATTATGCTCATAACGAAGGATATCAATATACGTAAATATAAACATCTCAACTTGGAACTCTCAACCAAGTACGAAGGCAGTAATAGCAATATCCTTTATTAGGATATTATTCATGAATGCATCTCCACTGTGCAGGTAACAGTGGTGGCTGAGGAGGTGTGCACGTGCGTGTGCTGGCCGCGCATGCGTCTGGAGCGGGTACTGCGTCACCGACCTGCCCTCAAGGTCGTACTCGACTGTCTCATAGGTCAGTCCACTTTTCTTCTCACTTGCACTCTCTTTTCTTATCTTTTTATGCCACTCAGATTTTTTAATACGTGCAATTAAAATTGAATCTGGATTTAGAAGACTATGAAATAAAAAAAGTTATTATTTTTATAAAAAGAAAATTTCCTGCTGTTGCGCCGCATTTGACAAGCATGTAACTGTAAGCGCGATAGTTGTAGGTTCGATTCCCACTCATTCGGGGATTCGGCCTCAAAATCGCTTAATTAATTAATATTTTATTATCCTCGTTCCGGAAATAAAGCAACTCAACACGCAATGCCTCGAAAATAAGCCGGAAAGCGGAGAACGGAATATTTTATCACTAGATTCTTTCTTCCTACCCTGCAACATGAGATACAGCGTGAAGCTAAAAAAAAGGAAAAAAGATACAATTACAAATCGTTAATTGTGTTCTCTATTAGTACCTTTTTGTACTAATAAAGCGGGATGAATATATAATATACAAAACCAGAAAAGTTTCTTATAAAATAATATCGAATGATTTTCAATTTTTTTATAATAAAAGACTCTGTATTGACGTAAAGCTTTCGTCAGTTGAACTGCGTTAAATTGTGCCCCACTGAAGATTTTTATTTTATATTATAAACATGTTCAGAATAGATTTAAAACTATAATAATACGATAGTTTTTAAACTTTGGTACGTTATACCTACCTTTTTTTTTAATTTTTTAAAAAATTATATGCATTCAAAAATAAGAATAAATATATTTTTGAAGGTATTGATATATTTTTGAGGCCATTGAGGTTGATATTACATATGAAATATATCTCAAGCCCCTGTTGGACCGTGATGAATATTTACCACTGCAGCTGAAAAATGATCTGTTTCTCACTAAAAATAATTATTTAAAACAAGTAAAACGTTTTAAATGTTTTCAAAATATATAATTCGGTTTAGTTCCTCCATTTACTAATCAACTAATATCTTACGACAAGTATTTTACTCATATTGTATCTGCCTTAAAATGAAATCTCTTAGAGCTTAGTCTTGTTATTTTCGTATTAGTGTTACCTTGACAAAACATAAGATATACATAGAAAGGGAAACAACTAAATTGACAATATACAATTTTTATTACAACTGAATTGGATAAATGTGTTTCTGTATAACAACTTCAGAATTGTATATAAAGAACAGTTTACCAGCACGAGAGAACGCGGCAAAATTAAAAGCACACACGTATAACGTAATGCTCAGTTATTAAATGAATCTATAAGGGCCTTTTTGTATGTCTAAAACAGGTACCTATTGTTATGTTGAACGCTATTGTTCCTTGGTACGCTGAACGCGTAGCAATTTCCCGACACAATTAACGTATTTTCATTCTCTTTAAGCCTTACTTGGATAAAATACTAAAGGAAAATTATAAGGTTCCGATAAATCACTGATTGAAATGCGGTATAGTTTATGTTCCACGAGATTATTTACCCCCTGTCTTATAATACTTCATTATTGAAATAATAAAATAATATAAAAATACCTGCTCTTTGTTGGAAATGTTGGTTTAACTTATTACCATATATTAAAATAACATATATTTTGAAACTTGTAGATCGTAATAATAATTTATAGTTAAATATATGTTTCAGGTAAAGACATAACGCACAAGCTATATTCAGTAAGTGAAGGCCTTGGAGCAGGGTTAGGAGGAGATGGAGAAGGACAACCTGCTCATCTTACGCGGTCTGCTAGCGTGGACGCTGTACACGAAGGTGCTCGTGGCCGGTTACGTAGTTTAGCGTGGCGTTCTAGGACTACATCTGCGCACGCAAAAGGTACAAGAAAATTTAAAAAAAAATCAGCTTCTCGCTGTATCTCTCGTATAATAGGGTAGGCAGAGGGAACCTAGTGTTAAAGACACTCCGTTCCCCACTTTCCACTGAATTTCTAAAGCGCCGAACGCCGCGCTTTTGTCTTGGTAATATAACGAAGAAACAAAATATTAATAAATAATAATTAATTCTCCCAAGTGGGAATCGAACCCTTAACCGCCTCGTTAACGTCACAAGCTCGTACCCCTAAGCTACGACAGTCTCACTATTTGGTAATCTAAAAGTCTACTATAATAATTCGATTTTCATATGTAACTATTTTTTTTCTAAATAAGAAAAAACTAAGCTGGATGGAATTAAATATTTTATTGGTTCAAAGAAGACATTTAAAAAATATATTTTGTTTAACATAAACTATAAGTCAGGAACCCTGTCATTTTAAAATTTTATGCATCAAATTTATTTAAATAGATTTACCCGTTTTTCATGAACATTCAAACACACAACTTATTTAATAGTAGTCAAATATTGAAATATAGTGTAAAGTTAGATTAGAAAAGTTAGAATAATGATGACATTTTTCACAACACACACACGATTTTATATACATTACAGGGACTTCATATTGGCAGCCGGTGGTAGCACGCCAGTTTCTCCGGCAGTCGCCGTTCGGGCGCAGCGTGGTGCCCCCGCCGCGGCTGCTGGCGCAGGCGTCGTCCGCCAGCCTGCAGCCGGCGCGGCGCAGTCCGCCGCGGCCCGCCCGGACCTCCTTCCGACGTAGCCGCGAGGTGAAGTTCGCGGAGAGCCCGGTGGAGCCACTGTGACGCGGGCCGCGGCCCCAGCCCGAGCTGGTGCCGCTGGTTGGACCCCCCTGTCTATCCCCGACGCCCAACTTCCCATGACGAGAAAACGAGCGAACGATAAATACTACTGACTTCTAGTAAAAACAGATCTTCTGGTTCGTACTGATTGGAAGTTACATGTTTGTTTAAAATCTAGCTAGATTATTTTCCGTGTTTTACCTCGCATTATTATTCTTAAAGTCGTTAATTATCTGAAAAGAAACTGAAAGAATTTGAATGCAAATCATCGTTCGAATTTCAAATGTATTTTTAAAATACTTTAGTTTCGTCCAAGATTCTCATTTTAAAAAGCTTTGATCAATTATTCAGATTGTTTTTTCATTCCTTTATTTCATTAAATAAATAGCCAGCAGATGTAAAATTATAATGTATTATATTTTAGGTTATATTTAATCTGTTTAATACATTATACATTTATATATATTTTTTTAATAATTTTATATACATACCAATAAGTACGTACCGCTGTATCTGTTGTTTTCACCATCCGTATCATAAAGACGCTTTTAAAAATAACTATAATATTAAAGTATCAATTTTTTGTATAATTTAGAATACAGCATTTATTACATTGATAATTTTGTTTCTATTTGGTTATTGTTATTTTTTATGCGACTATGTTTTACGTGAAGTATTTCGTAGAAAAAAAGAGCTTCTATTATATTAACTAGTGTCGTTCGCTCTGAGGTGAAACACTAAGTGCTCACTATATGGAAGTGAAATTGACCTGTGAAATATGAACAAACTGATAGAACTGTGCAGTGACAGTGTTAAAAATAAAAATGTAATTAATGTATGAAAAGTAGATTTAGTTAGAATAAATGTATTTTTACCATAGTATCTTTGCGTAAAACTCAACGTTCTTAAGATTTCGTTACAGTATTCAATGTTTCGCCTTAGGAAATGACTGATTTGTAAAGTGGAACAAACTGAACGATGTTTATGAATGAAGCAAGCAAGATGAGGCGAATGATATGATACACAATAAATACATACATATACATGAGCATACGTACAATAACTGTTAAGCATTCAGGAAGGAAAGCAAGCTTTAAATAAGTCAATTGTATCACAGAGTGAATATTTTGCACTAATATTTTTTTACATGCATTAAAACATTAGATTCTTAAATACTGAGTTATTTACAATCCTTTATGAAATACGGAAAAAGTTGAGTTTCATTATCAGCATCAGTTATTATCATTAGATAACATACAGACTAACAATTAATACTTAAATAATAATAATAATAAGTCTTTATTTCTATGACTTGATGATAAAAAAATATTAAAATGAAACTTTAACAAATACATTTTCAAGACATACCCCTTTTTCGGGTATAGGCCTCCTCCAAATTTTTACATACTTTTCTGTCTTGTGCCATCTGTACCCATTCTTTTGCAGCAATTTTATGAATGTCGTCTACCCAGCAGTGTTTAGATTTTCCTGGCCTTCTTTTGTCACTTGGGCCCTTCCATTTGGCGACGCGCTTAATCCATCTATTATCTGTCGTCCGAACATGACCTGCCCATTTCCATTTTAGACTGCATGTATTGTACTGCGTCTATTATTTTACTTTTTCTCCTTGTATTTTTTTGTTTATCCTTGAGCTTGATTCCTAGGATGCTTCATTTCACGGTACGATGAGAGAAGCGCATTTTCTTTCTTATTTTATGCGTGTAGGCGTGTATCCAGGTTTGTGCGCCATAATGGTGGATGGTAGCGAGCTCGAGGCAATGATTGTTTGGAATGGAAGTTTTGCTTTTAATATCTCTTTTTAACTCCAATATTTTTCCAATGTGATATTAAGTAGTTCGTCTTCATGCCTTATTTTCTTAAAAGATTTTTTTTTGCTAAGATAAACACATTCGTTTACGTATTTAATACTTGCCTCGTCTACCGTTGTAGGATTTTGGTAACAGTTTGTAGCAACTTTTGTTTTTAAAGTGTTCAGTCGTAGATCTATGGCTTGGTTTGCTCTGTTTAGTCTGTCTGTCTGTCTAGTAGCATCGTTTCTAGTTGTTTTGATGTACTTGCAAAGAGTACAATGTCACCCGCAAAACGGAGATTACATAGAAACTCTGTGCCAACTAATATTCCTTTCTTACTTCTAATAATTAAAGCTTTAAAGTAAAAAATTGCTATTACATACTTGGTTTATTAATTATAATTGTTTTTATATTTGAATGCATGTATTAAAGTGCAAAATATACCTGGTATGCAACTGCCTTGTTTAAAGATAAAAAAGTTGAAGTGATTTAATAGTTTTTCAGTGAACGGTTCTAAGAAGTCCTACAATATGCAAATATATTTAATTTTTATGACATAGCTAAAAATGTTTTTTAGATTGCTTAGATACACATCCTCTCTTGTACAAAACATGGTAATGTAAAGCTATATTCTTTTCCTATTATTACTAAATTCTATATTTTTATATTTCGTTGAATATATTTTAAATATTTTTAAACATAATTTATAATATTCTAGCGTACAAAATTATTAGATAAAGACAAGACGTTACATCGCTTAGACATTAAATCAGTTATCGTTGTTAAGCTTGTATTAATGACTAATTGACTACTTAGAGAGAGATTTTATATGTTGTACAAATTTATATATACCTAGTATATAATTTTTGTTCATCCACACGACTTATCTGGTAAATTGATAATATAAACAAAAATGTTATAACAGGAATATACACAAAATGATACAGTTTTATAATTATATTTTATGTGATAATCGAAACAAAATGGATTATGGGCAATGGAGACTTTTGCTGTGTTTTTTTGATCGGCACCTGATAATATATTTTTTTGTTAACTAACTGTTAATTTATATAAAATAACGCTGTTTGGATATATTTACTATGTACATATATATAAAAAAAATTACAGATAAATTAAAAATCAGATCCAAAAAAGGCATTCGATACATAGGCATGAAAGCGTTTGTGAAGGAGCTGGAGCTTGTGGGTGATTGCCGAACTTCGAGGAGTCTATTATAGGAATTTATCATTGTAAAATGTAATCTGACAATGTAATCAAAATTATAAACTTACTTTTTATTTTAAACTAAATCTGTATTTCGATTTAAGATAAATGATTTTAAGATTGGAATAAATTCGTTCTTCTTTTTGTTACATATTTTGACATATTGTTAATTCAATGACAAATTTCAAAATTGGGATTGTACAAATGCGAGTTATACGTACACCTACTTTAGATAAGAAATAATAAAATCAGACTGAACTGTTTTTATATGTATCTAAATAAACAAAACAGAAATATGTACTAAACGCGGTTTGTAAGCGTTTATTAATATTTTTCAGGATGTTATATTAGATAGCTACGTATTCGTAAAGTGTCGTTTTTGATATCCTTTTAAGGAGGTAAATAAATAAAACGAATCTTTATGAAACAATTTGAAAGTTTATAGCTAAGGAATCCGAATTATAAGGATTGAAGGAAAAAATATATGCCGTTAAATTAACGATGCGAAATTTAAAATTACGAGAGAAGCACTATCAATTTTATCCTCTAATCAGAAATGCACTATTAAATATGTATATTTCATAATCATAAGACTCTCAAGCTCGTTTTAAATTTTGACAGTTGTGCTTTTAATAAATGTTCACGTTACACAGTCACAGTATCACGTTCAATGGGTCCCACGTTGTTAGTTCTTCTAATTAGATGTCATTTCACGGCACCTCAACATAATATGTCACGTCGGTGTTTAGTTGTTGTTGTCGCTTCATAAAGTACGGTTCCAGACTAAGTGAGCAAATAGTGCTCATTTTTACATAATATAAGCCTCGTCGGGCTATCTTACAGCGCTCGACGTGCGATGACAACTCTGTATAATAAGGACAGTGAGAAACAACATTAAAACACCTTTAAATATAGAAGAAACACATACATTGTTCGACTGTATTTATTATATGGCGTTTCCTTGCAAATACATATCGTTCTATGTCTTCTCTTGTCTTGTTAGTTACTTGTCTAATGTAGCTTAACAATGTGTACCGTATTTGATACGATTAACTGTTCGATAAATCAGCACATACATACATATATATCTACATCGTGTGACGCACACACATACATTCAAATAGAAATCACTGATGTAATATAACAACAAGAGATAAGCAGAAATGCGGTGTGTGATAAATGTAAAGATATTTTCGCATTATTAAGCTCCATGTAAACGGTGTTATTGGCTTCTAAATTATACGTATAAGGCTGGATTCGCACTGTTCTCGATGTTCATGTTTTGTATTATAACAAAAGTAGGCCTTGCTTTTATGATATATTAAAATGACATTGGAAAAGGCTAGTGAAATTTTGATAAATAAAACACCTAGAGTTGAAATTAAAATTATTAAGATTAAAAATGCGACAGATTTTCTTCGAATTCTTTACAAATATTTTTATTACAAAATATCTTATAAATAATAATTTTTATTTTTGATTATTATTATTGTTGGTTTTTAAATATTTTGCACGAATCGATAATATGATGTTTGGACGACTTCGACAAAATAAAAAAATACGAAAAAGAAATATTTAACCAACCGTCAACGTTAAATGTCATTTTACAAATACCAAATTAATGAAAAGGATTAAATTGTCACAATTATCTGTTCATTTCTATTCCAACAAGTTCGCAAGATTAATAAAACATTGCAGGTATATCATACCTAATAGAAAGTTAAAGAGGTGACCTATTATTTAAATAAAGTCTTCCACTGTTATCAATTGTTGTAATATTCAATTTTTCTACATTAAAATGCGTTGTGATTAAAGTTATTTGACTGTACTTCCAAACCAAATATGTTAACTATTTGAAAATTCCAATAAATATACTTATTGTAACACATTAAATATAATACATGTTAAGTAAAAATTAAGCAAGGTCCTGCAATATTTTAGTACGTATTTAGTTAAATATTAGCTAGTAAAGTTTTGTAGGAAAATGTACCTTTATTTTATAGTATCGAAGATCTATATCTTTGTAGTTACTTGTATTCATTTACGCAATTCCAAATATAAATTGACTGTGGCACATTTAGACTAATAATAGTTTACGTTACCCATATACATCGAAATGGAACAAATATTACATGAAGTAAAACAAAAATCAGTTATATTTCAAAATCATTTATAAAAATGAATATATTATTAGTCCATTGAGTTTATATTAAATGTGAAATGTAAACATTTTTGTATATTCTTCATAATAATTAGATATGTGTTATAGGCAACTACGATGTGATAATATCCACGTATTCATAGATTTCAGTGTAGCGTTTGAATGCAAGTGTTTTAGACGCATTTATTTTATTATATTGTATAGTATTTATTTTATGTTTAATTTAGCTTAATGAGCTTTGTTTGAGTGGTAATTATTTAGAATTTGTGCTTAATATATTGGGATAGTGCAAGCTGAACGAATTCTGTGTAAACACACTCTAGTACAGCCCCTGTTGTACAATGTACAGGTGACCTACCTATATGACAGTGCAAACTATAACAGATATCGGCAGAGCGCCTCTGTGATACACGTTAGCTATTTAGAATAGAAGTCGTCGGTTAAAAAGTATATACTCGCAATCTAACTATCACGGATTGCTCCTGCGTCTCGTCGTGCATTACATTACCGTTATGGATTATATATTATTGTATTTATTCACTTTATTAACATGTTTATTATGTCTTTAATAAAAACAATTGCTTATTAAGTATATTATTTCCTATTCCTTTTATCCATAACAAGTTTGATGTTGCTAGGCTAAGTATCAATGTATTTACGTAAAAGCGTAGGGTAAGATTGGGCGCTACCAGTCATTTAAGAATAAATAATAAAAAATCTGATAATAAACAATACTTTTTTATAAATGTTTTTGTTTATTATACTTCAACTATTAATCTAACAAAAATACATAAATTGAAATTTGAGATCAATAAATTTAACAAATTTGGCATAATCAATTCAAAAAAAAAGACTTTTACCGGCATTAAGCACCACAGCAGGTAGTACCAGCCATTAGATTAATAGTACTGGTCAAGCTTTGTGGAAGCGTAAGTAGCAGATATAAATTTTAGGACCGTATCCTCAGCATTTTACATAAGGCCAGATGTCACATAGTAGACATCCATAACCCTGATCGTTGTTCTGCCGATAACATCGGGTTGTCCCTTATCCACTCCATGATGCCTTGGACTGTGGTAATCTTTTTATACAGATTGGAAGTGTAAGCACCACTTTAAATGAAACTACAGTTTTAACTACTCTATAAAAGCCTAATATAATTCAGAAAGAAATGAATTCCCAAAAATGTTATTTTTTGAAACAAAATAAATAATAAAATTATCGTTTTATGATAAAACACCATTTGTAAAGAATATTATAAACAAGCACACACACGCACACACTTCCTGTCACCACCTCTCAGAGCGGCAACGTCTCACGCTTCATTCAAGAAATCGAGTCGCAGCAACTAGCATAGGTATGTAGCTAACGGCGACGAAGTGATCTTAAATCAACGCTACATTTAGGAATACATTTTACACATACTTTTATCATATTATTTCTGTCCACTTATTATTTGCTAGGTTTTTAAATTTTCAGTGTCCCCCTTGCTTATGAATACATAAATTGCATTTGCGTAACCTGCGCGGCTAAGTTTTTAATTTTATCAAAAGCATGCGTAATTCTAAAGAATTACGCATGCTTTGCGCTTTGCGCTTTGCATGCTTACGCGCTACGCACTGGTAAACCAGTGCTCGTCTTCTGTATGGACTTCTGACGCATAAGCTTTATTTTTTACTTGCCGCAACAAAAAAAAGCAAGCGGCGTGGGGTCCGGGGAACGGGCAGGCCACCGCCGCGGTCCATACCTTCCGATCCATTGTTCTTCAAATATGCTCGCGAGCGTGTTTCTAGCAAGCACTCCAGAGTGTGCGGGTGCTCTATCTAACTGAAACCACATCTTACGATATACGTCTAGGGGGACATATTCTGTCATGAGTTGAGTTCTAAAAATTTCGTAGTATTTAAATTGCCGTCAATAAAAACTGGCCCTAATATTTCATTTTGATGAATTTCAGCCCATACATTGACAGCAAATCAGCTTCTCGACTTCGATGTAAATTTTTTTTATCTTAAATTTTGTGAGTTATGGCTAAATATCGTACGTAGCAGTTCTTAAACCGAAGTCGGGGTCAATCAGGTAGGTAGGATAGCCAAGTAATAAGAGAAGCAGCACTATTAAAGTCCGAATAACACACTAGAGTCAGAACAAAATAAGTTAACCGATAAAAGAGCAAAATACAAACAACACAATATTCAATAACAAAACTTTAAATCTTTTGACATCAACGTTGTCAACAACGGTGACAAAGTTATCAGTGCTGCAAGTGATCAGCCGTCAGTATGGCAACTGCAAAAACTTTTAAATAATTTACAACAAGTATGTTATTTTTATATTTTATTTGAATTTAAAAGCCTAATAATTAAATTATAAAATTATTTTTATGTTTATAAAAATATTTACGTATTTTATCCCAATATTCGAATACTAGTTTTCATTACAGATTAAAATTTTAATAATTACGTTTATAGTATAATAAATACAAGCAAAAATAATAAAATATTCATTTGAAATCTGTTGACACTAGTCATTACTTAAAAAGTTATTATTACAAGTCAAATCAATTAGTAATTTTTTAGTAAGTTTTTATTGTCTTTTTTCACATTATTATGAGATAGCTATTGCTATAAAAAAATTAAACACATGTAAATAATACTAAAAATCGTAATAAAAAAATTAAAAGTATTTTCGAAAAGTATTTAAATTAATAGCAGTATCATGTACTATGAACTATTACAATGATATTTATTATAATTATCTGTGACTGTCTTCTTGTTTACTTTATTTTGAAGTCTTTAGATTTTGAGTGATTATTAAGTGTTTTAAATTATTTGGATGTTGTTTAATATTAATTTTATTATTGTGACGAATATGGCATGTGATTACTGACTCTGACTTCTCTTACATGTGAAACTATCGTGTGTCAGTATTTTGGGGTACCATCAAGAATACATTCTTTTAAGACTAGAAACAGACAAATGTGGAGTTTTTAATATTACTTATGATAAAAATATTAATGGTAGTAAAAGGAAAATGCGACGCGAATGGAATGACGATGTAAAACTAATGTTAAATGTAAGTACCTATCTAGCGTAGTTCAATATCATTTTGTGTGTTAAAAATTTTGAATATAATTTTGTGGGTGGTTTAATAAACCTGCATTATTTCTAAATAATTACATAATAAAGTAAAAAAAATAATGTAGGACTTTATTAAACAATTTTAATAAGAGCTTTGAACGTTTAGATTATAAAAGTAGGTAATTGCCTGACAAAGAACGAAAAATATCGTTCTTTTTCGTTCGGTTATGTGTTATATGAATAGTAGTATGTGTATGTGTGCGTCACACGAAATAAAGGCTTGAATAAAAATCGTGAAATGAAAAAAAAAATGCTACGTCTAAACTGTTGAGGTACCTTGATTAATTTCTTTAGCTCTGGGTTTGCAATATTTTACCGTATATGCAGTTTCAGTAAAAGGAGCACTGCCTCTTCCACCATATATATGGTAAATAGAGTGTGTGCTCATGAGCGTAGGAAAGGGGGAGTCGGGTGGTCTGTACCCACTCCAGATTAGTCTGGCCCACTCCAGAAATTTTACTTACAACAAAATTTGCCCTGAAAAATTAAAAAGATAACATTTACATGAACATATCTGTTCAAAGCTAAAGTCCACGCTCAGGGAGTGGTAAGATATACCTGCAAGAATATATAATAAAATGTACGTACTAATAATATGAAATGTACTTGCTTACAATACCGGTCATCCTTACAGGTATTAACCGCCTAGAAACATTTCGCTAAATAAATTCACGATTAAAAAATTAACGAGATTATCCGTTAAAAATAAATCAATGCATAGATTAGTTAGTAAATATTAAAAAAAAACAGGAAGAAGTGTGTACTGTGAAGTGCCTACTTAATTAACACTTGCCTCTTTTTGTTTGACCATTACAAAATTACTTCGAGTTGGCACAAAAACAATTGATGTGCTTTCACTCTAAATCTCGGCTAGGGAAATAACGGCGGAAGGTGTATTGCCTGTGGGTAACGCCTCGCTACCCTATTTTTATGAATGTAGATACGTACATAAGAACAAAGTAATAAGCGAGATCTCTTACTCACCGGTAATGTATGTATGTTGGTTTTAACAATGTATGTATTTGTTGGTTCTAACAAATACGTTTCTCCGGAAGTGTGCCAGACCCCGCGAGTCCACTCGTCGGTGCCTCGAAACTAAAAAATAAAAATAAAAGAAAAAAGGTCCTAGAGCTGTATCTCTAACCGTTCCAAAGATAGCTTTTCGATTAATTAAATCCCCCTAGTCGATTCGCTTATCAGTCACCCTCATTCAGCTTCCGCCCGGCCTTATCGCTCACTTCCCCGAATTGCCAGCGACGTAACTACGTCACAGTGTTGCTGTGTCTTTCTTGCATTGCTCATCACCTAACGACGCCACAGTGCTTCTGTCTGTTTGTCGCTATGTTGATTACTACTTAATGCAATTTCTCTCATTTTAATCCAAGCGTCAGAAACCACGATACAGTACAATATTGTATGCTAGAACCCGCGATATTAAATCGCTTTCTGCAAAATGATTTTCTTGTTACAATCTTTATGAATTTATTTAGTCTAAACACTTCCATTGTATTTTTTATTATACAATATTTCAAATAATGGTGCGCCGGTGAAACAATATTTTTTTAAATTAAAAACTTTCCATTTAATATATATTTTTTTATAAAATCTAAATACTTCTATTGTATTTTTTAGTATTTTTTTTAATATTTTTTATTAAACAATGTTTCAAATAATGATGCGCCGGTGAAACAATATTTTTTTTTATTAAAAACTTCCTTATTAATTATATATTTTTTTATAAAATCTAAATACTTCTATATATTTTTATGAGGGTCAAATATTATAGCAGCAAAAAGAACAAAAATAACCACCACCAACTTACACGAAAGGTGGTACACAGTATCACCAAAGAAATTTCTAATACACCAAACCTAAAAAAATATAACTTTAAAGTTAAAAAAGAAAAGACTGAATAAATTAGGGACTACATGTAAACCATTATGGATGTGATTATTATTTGTGTATTTACTGTGTGACCCCTCACAGTAGTACAGAATACGAGGAAAACACATATTTAACAGTATTATTTCTCGACGTCTGGTGATGGACATACCTCACCATACCCTATCAAGAAACGAGAGAGATCAAACAGCAGTGACTCTCTGAACGAGTTCTTTCAAGAACCTTCAAAAAAGAAAAAGACAAAACTGCGTTTCGTCATCGGTGGGGGCGAGCAACGAACGATGGTGCCTTAATACCAAGATGATGGATCCAGTGCAACACATCTCATAAAAATTGAAATATTTGAATTGAAAAACTTTATTGGGTAATATACCACCGGAGAAGCACTGCAAACATGCAGACGGGAGGGACAAATATTACAACAATGTAACTTTAAATAAAAAGACTAAACAAATTATTTTTACTTAATTTTTACTGTTTAATTTTTTATTTGAAAAGGCATGTAAATAAAACCAAATAATAATTTTTATATAATACATTAGCATTTATTATAATAAATAATGTCTCATACAATTTTTTACATAATGTTATTCTTGTTTAAACTATTATAAAAGATTGAAACATATCGTTTAACAGAAGATCATTTTTAATTTTTTTTTATATCTTCTTTAGTCATTTTAGTTGTCATTGCTTCGGATATTTTATTTAAGCTACTATAGCCAGCAGGATTAGAAACATCATAATAAATATTTTTGATTTCTAATACGGGGTCCATCTTTCCCAAGAAATTTTTCGTTTTACTTTTTCTTCGTTTGGTTTTGGATATGTTTGGGGAGTGATTTGATTAGCGCTTGAAGATTCCGTCGGAGCTTGAAACTTTTTCTCAAAATCAGGTCTTTGACATGACATTTATAAAAGTCTTGGATTTCCACTCAATTCAATGGTACTTTTAAATCCTTTAAAACTTCCGTAATTTCTACCCAACCATGTGGTGAACTGTTTTTGAGCGGTCTTACAACATCATTGATTAAGTCACAATATTACTTTTATAAACTTCCTTGTTGTCTATAAAAATTGTACCGTTATCGTTCCAATTAATCTTATTTTTATTTTTCAATAGCTGTTAAAGCTCACCTTTTTTTTTATATGTCTTTGGTATGAGTTGAAGCAGTTGAAATTTAGCGTAAAGTCATTACTTTTGTGTGGAGTATTTTCATTAATCGGTCTTTCGTGTATTTTTAAAGGCTCTTCTTTAATGTCTGCAGTTTTTTTTGTTGTCACACCTTCTTTTATATAATTTTCCGGCTCACCAAAATTTACTAAGGGTATTTCTATTGGTTTTCGATCTTTAGCAATAAAATATTATATATATATATATATATATATATATATATATATATATATATATATATGTGTGTGTGTATATATATCTCTCTGAAGAATTTGTTGATAAAGTGACCATTTCTCCCTGTCGTCGAATTTAGCTTTTAAAATTTTATTCATTTCTTCATCAAGTTGTGATAGATTGTTAACAGTAGTATTAGCATTAACTTTCTTAAGCTTCTCTATTTCAGGTTCAATTAATATCATTTTCTTTGCGTTGTATATTTTTATTCTATTATAAATAAATGAATTAAATAGTGCACTCAAAACCGGGCTCAAGATAATTGGTGAGAAAGTTTGCCACCTTTTTGCATAATAATATTTTTTTTAGCTTTGTTCTTTGTCTTTGAAAGGAGATTTCTTAAAACATTCTTATACTTATCTTATATATTTTTGTGTTCGTCTTGTAGCGGAATTTTCCCTTTCAAAACATTGTATATGCACTTACAAATACAATCGATTTCTTCTTTATTACAAGCGCTGAGTAAAACTTTTCTATATTTTAGTTTTAAACAATGTAGCGGTCTTAAAAACTCTTTGTGTCTTTACTCTATGTTTCATTGTTTAATAATGACGGAGTTGTCTTTAGAGTTATTGTATTTATATTCCTTCTTAGAAATGTAACAAATGGTATACTCATCATACTCATATGTTAGTTTTCAATCGGTAAATATCATCTGTATTTTGTTTTAAATCTGTCATTAAGTATCCATGTGGTTTACTAGTGGCATCTTTGTATGCATATTTAGGATTCTTTAACATATTTAGGATTCTCAGGCTATTTGACGAGTAAGAAAACGTATTTGAGTTTTGTCTTTTGAGGATTTTTAAAGTAAATTATGTAGCTAGAATTTAACGATATATCACGTTGTCCTTTCCATGTAGAATACACTCATGTAGAATACACTCAAGTTTCGATGATGACTTCCTTTAGTAAAAATATCAACTATGCACCCATCAGATTCAGTTGAGGATGCTTCCCATCAAACATGTTCAAGTCAGGTTTTAAGGAATTCCTTAATAATAATTAACTCCACTTAAATTGTATAATGGTTTCATTTCATCGACCACCATGAGAGTGTTAAATTCTTGATTACAAACATGATGTATTTTTTTCAAAAAATCACATACGAACTTTGATTTTCCACAACCACTAGGACCCGCTATAGTAGCAGTGAAAGGGTGTTCAAAATGAAACGTGTTAAATGTACACACGTCTATTCAATTCAAAAGTAAAATTAAATAGGTACGTTTAAAAAAAATACCATTTAAAAAAATAACATTTTATAATACATTTCCTTAACTAATACAATAAAATTATCAATAAAACAAGATTGAAGAGGTATATAAGTGACATCTTAATACTATCTTAACTTATAATGACCCCCAGCTAATGTATATGTTCAAAATATGTCTCTTGGTCTCGTTGTATGACAAACAAATTTTATAATTTTTTGTGTAAATATAATATGTTTGATACTTCTAAATTTATACATTTCAGCACGCTGTATTTTTTCTGAAATAAACATGAGTTATAGTCAGTAACATTTAATTTCTTAGTTACACTTTTATTAACCCCTTTAGCTTTGGTGATAGTACGATCTTCAACACTCATAGCATACATTTTTGATCGCAATCCAACAATTTGAGTAAAATTTTTTCCATTGTTCTCGTCTTTAAAAAATCTTAATTTCTTTCTAATTTTAATTTATATATATATACANACATATACTTCAATGACAATTTGTCACATGTTTTATAAATTATGCATTCCATTATTTACTTCATTGTTATAAGAAACATTTTAAACATTAAAAGTTGAAATTAAATCTTAATATGTTTGATATAATACATACATACATGTGACTTACAAAACAAAATACCCACACGTACATAAAAACTAAATTATAAATGAATAAAGTAAGAAAGAAAATATTATTATTTTAAAATAACTTATTTTTTGACCTTTAACTACATTGACGTATGAAGAAACGAAATATACGATTTTATCGTGTATATTTAATGATAATATACAACATTTGTGTTCAAAATGTTAATCAATGTTGCGACCCGTAGATAATTATATATTCGATAAGAGCCAGTTGTGTTCGTGCAGCCGAAACTGCCTGTTCGTCATGCTATTTTATTTTAAGTAAGATTATGTTTGTGACATAAAAATGGCTTTAAACGCAAGAAAATTACTAATAAATTTAAGAAATATTAATAAATATTACAGGCCATGGTTCGCAGTACATTCTGTAAGTGACATTTTTTTTATCACTTTTAATATCTACATATATTTTACATATTTGGTATTCAAGGATAACTAACATTTTTAGGCTTAACTGTGCAGCTGTGCTTTGATACATCAGTATTTTCCCTTTTTTATTCCATAATTTATATGATAAATAGAGTAACTCACATAATTAACATCAGTTCTTACTATTGTTTATTACTTTTTATTGCGTACCAACCTGTCAATGCCAATAAATTATTGTTGAAAGTTTATTATCCATATATTTTATGAATCCATAGATTTTATGTAATAAACATATATACCAACATAAAATGGGTATAAAAATATTTGTGATAACTTTATTTTATATTTTGTAAAAACATATTTTTATTACATCTAAATTTTAAAAATGTAAAATTTTTACAAATAAAGGTGACAAAAAAAAATATGTAAACATAAAATAATTATATTTATATAAAATAGTATGAGATAAAAAGTTGCCAAATCTTATCAAAGTATAATAAAGCAAACTGGCGTTATCTTAAACCACTTTAATTACCATTTGAGTGTCTATTTTATTTTTTTAATATTTCTATTTACTTTATTTTGGTAACAAATTTCACATTGAATAAGTAAATTTCTTTGATCTTATAAATTTATAACTTTACAGGTAGTTTGATATTTTACCATTTCCTACCCACATTTTTTTAATGCAAAAATTGTAGATATAAGATCCTTCACTGACGCCCACGATATGTCAGTTGTCTATTGCTTCTAACCTAGCTACA
This sequence comes from Heliconius hermathena, assembly GCA_013403705.1. Lineage (NCBI taxonomy): Eukaryota > Metazoa > Arthropoda > Insecta > Lepidoptera > Nymphalidae > Heliconius > Heliconius hermathena. Next base: position 203,132 of record JAAIXJ010000092.1, on the reverse strand, counting down.
AGAACAACCGCTACTAAAGCCGTCCCTTAATAGTTTCAACTGCGTTGTCTAAAGGGAAGTAGTATGACAAGGATTTGTCAAAACTATTTCGAGAAAAGACAATGATAATTTAGTGTTACTCTGTTCTCTGGCTTTTGGGTGGAAGGTAAAGATGAAATGATCTGCCTATTTTGTTAAATTCGAGTTTGCGTGTTGAATTGCAACTAAATGTTATGCGTCAGGAGCTGGAAAATAAAAACTATTTATATTTAACTACTACTTTACTATTAATATTTGTCTGAGTGCAGATCGAATTAACAGCTATTGCAATTACAGTGTACAGCTATGGCATCGTGCTGGTCGTAATTTTTAATTATTTCTATTTGTCAATAACAATGACCCACCATACACAACGTGATTTATTATAATTTAGCTGAACTACTATAGTTATTCCCCATCTTTAATTTATATAATATGCCAGTGCAAAATGCCTAATTACGCTGAACATCTATTTCTATGGTGACATTTCATTATTTCTTATAGTGTAGTCACCAAATGAAAAAAAATTGAAGAGTGGGAAACTCTTCAATTTTTATATTTCAATGAAAAATTCCCATCCCGCTGAACACCTTTTGATAAGGACGCATTTTTTTATAGTTTAAAATATTCCACATCAGGTGTGCCAGTTTTCAAAATTAAAATATACTAGATTCTGTCCAGGTCCGATAATTACTTATATCTACAACTAAATCAATCTAACGATGTGCGTGTACAAACAGGCAGATAAAAAATTATGAAATGCTACATTCATATTCTATTAGTTTTTACATTGCCGTAGGTACATTGATTACAATATTTTATATATTTTATATATATTTTATTGCTTATGTATATATAAGAAAATGCACAAAAAAGAATATCGTGTTAACACTTGTCACTTTTATAAATTGAAGAAGTTATTATAAATTTATTTTAGAAAGGACTTACATCATTTAAAAAATCGAATTTAAGCAACAATACAAAGCACGATATTAATTTAAAATCAAAGTGGCTACACACGACAAGTACTGTTAATAAAAGCGTCGCCTTCAAATTGTCCGATATAGGTGAGGGCATAAGAGAAGTTGTTGTAAAAGAATGGTCAGTACACAGTTGTTCTTATGGAATATTGTGAATACAAAAAAATGAATCGGCGAATGTAACATTATATTTTTTCAGGTTCGTAAAAGTCGGTGATAAAGTACAGCAATTTGATAATATATGTGAGGTTCAAAGCGACAAAGCTGCAGTAACTATTACTAGTCGGTATGACGGAGTGGTCACGCGACTTTACCATCAAGTAGACGAAACCGCCCTGGTTGGACAACCTCTTGTTGATATTGAATTAGAAGGCGCGGTAGAAGAAGGTAATAAACAAATATTCACTATAATATATAAAACATATTTAACAGATATAATTCGATAAGAAATAGCACTATTTTGTTTTAAATAGAGTCGTAATTTGTAAAACAAAAATTGTGACCGTGGGTTCTCTTTAGGAGACATGTGCTGTCGCGGATTTTTTTAGTGGAACTTTTAAATTAAAGAACATACACCGCTTACACATTGAACTGCGTAAGCTATTTATAATAATGTCATAACAGATACGTGCATTTATACATCAATTTTGCTGCATTTTGTACAAACTTATATTTGAAGTTCCTTACATACAAAATGAGTGCATCCGCCCGCAAACTTAAGTTTGTCAACTTTTATACATCTGTTTTGTTGACATACAATCCTAAAATTGGTATGGAACACTCGGTGGGCGAGTGTTACTCGCACTTAACCGGTTATTTATTTTATCGTTTTTTTTATTTCTACACAGAGGTCTCTTCAGTGGCTGAAGAAGCAAAACCGACCGAGGCTGCACCAGTTGTAGCAAAAGAAGGAATTAATAAAGGAAAAGTTCTAACAACACCAGCGGTTAGGAGGATCGCGGCACAATTTAAAGTTAGAATTTTTTACAAAAATGTTATACTTACTATATTTTAAATCGCAGACAGTATTAACTCTTAATAATTTATTGTAAGAACGGTATGATCGATGTAAAATATAAATATAACACTTATGAAACCGACAAAATTTAACTCTGATAAAGCGCAAATTAAGGACCGACATACATATAATATATCGGTATATTATTTTGTTCTAAAATTCATGTTGTGTTTATAATTGATACAGCAGATACAACATATAGTTTATTATGACAAATATAATATTTAATGATAAATTGTGATAGCCCGCTTAAACGTTTGTGATGGTTTACGGAGCTTCCACAAATACCATGTTGGTATTTGTGGAAGCTCCGTAACCACCACGCTTGTCGCCGAACCGGACTAGAGTCGGTTTTTGACCACAGATCATGGGAATTTACGGCAAACGCTTGCGAGGTGTTTACAGCTAAAGTTGGGCGTTATAACAAACAGCCAGTGTCTGTGTAACAATTATACTTGTAAATAATGTAGCGGGCACGTAATGCTGGCGTTTAAAACTTTTTTGTTGTGGACAATTAGTATGATATAAAAGTAGTTTGTAATCTTTATAGAAAGATACTATCATTCTAAAGTACAATAACAAATTTAAAATTACATCTAAAACAAAAACACATCTGTGTACGAAGAGTTGCGAAGGTCGGAATCCGGACCGACATCTGACTCTCTAAGAAAGTTCATTGAAATCAAATATTTTTCCTATCATCACATTTTAAAGCAATGAAAAATTAAAAATGCTTATGTTGTAACGCGTAGGCTGGTCCTGTGTTATAAGGTACAATGCCCAACAGTAAAATGTTTCCCAGTCAGATCGACGGCCGCAAGCCTACGCTTGAGTCCCGAAAAGGGCGCCCTTGCCGCCGACGACAACCTCTCAAGCAGCCACTTGGTACTTGCTCTAATTTCTAAAGGAACATAGTTCCCGGTTTCCTACCCAACTGGTTTCGCTGTAAAAGCCAATAAGATAATAGCATTAACCTCGAAATTTTTTACATCATAATGTGTATAGTACAATATAATATAATATATTATGCTATAAGTTTAAAACAACAGTTACAGTTGAATGCAGTGACCATAAGGAATACATTAAAAAAAATTAAATTAACTTCACGCTGTATCCCGCACACAGCAGGGTAGGCAGAAGGAACTTAGTGTTAAGACACTCCGTTCCCCACTTTCCGCCAAATTCTGGAGGCATTACGTGTTGATTGGTGGAACTCAACGCCGCGCTTTGCCTCGACACCAGAGCGAAGAAATGAAAATATAAATGTAAATAAATATTTCTTTTCCTCGAATGGGGATCGAACCCACAACCAGTCGATTTTACAGCCACACTTTGTGCTCCTGCGCCACGACTGGCCTCATTACATTAATACACATTAAGCAAATTATATAGCACAAAAAAACAACCACATGTGTAAAAAGAACATATACTTATATAATATTAAGATTACATTTTTTTTGCGTAAAGAAATTAGTCGTAATTATTGTACTCTTTTTCAAGGTAGATTTAAGCTCAGTAAAGGCTACAGGACGAAATGGGAGAGTACTTAAAGAAGATGTTTTGGGTCATCTTAATATAAATTCAGATAAATCTAATGATGTGCCCAGTGATGTATCAACAGAATCTGTATCTAATCTTCATTCATCATTTGAGCCTAGTGCCTCTTTGAATGCGGTAACAATTTTAGAAGACCGAATTGTACCTATTTCAGGCTTTACTCGAGCAATGGTTAAGTCAATGACGGAGGCTATGGTAAGATACATTTTACATTTACATATATAATAGACATTACATATATAATAGTTATGTTTAGCTTAAAAAATATTTTTTTATAAATATACACAAAATTATTGTTTTTTTGTGTTATTATCTATTTTTAACTAAAGAGAAAAATTTTAAAAAATTTAAATACTATAGTACTAATTATTAAAATGAAATTATTATTAAATAATTATTTTTTAATTTCAGAAAATACCTCATTTTGTATACAGTGATGAGTACGACGTAACGAAATTAGTGCAATCAAGAAAGAGTCTCAAAGAACTCGCACAAAGAGAGGGCGTGAAACTAACCTATATGCCTATTATAATAAAAGCAGCTTCTCAAGGCTTAAAGAAGTTTCCAATACTTAATAGCAGCCTAGATGCTACCTGTGAAAACATAATCTATAAGGCTCGACATAATATAGGAGTGGCGATGGATACTCCTAATGGCTTAGTAGTACCTGTTATTAAGGTATATTAAATATTGTTTAACGGATCAACAATTTCAATTAAACAGTGTTTAAATTAACAGTTTACTGTATATTTTAACAATACATAAGTTTAAAGTTTTAAATTTTATCATAAAATTTATTCAAAACATTTATTTTAGATAAATGTAAATAATATAATTGTAGATATATTATAAAAATCAAATCAGCTTCACGCTGTATCCTACATACACCAGGGTGGGCAGAGGGAGCATAGTGTTAAGACAGTCAGTTTCGAACTTACCGCCGAATTTTTCGAGAAATTGCGTGTTGAGTGGCGGAACTCAACGCCGGGCTTTTGCCGTGGTTCCACAGCGAAGAAATAAAAATATTAATAAATAATAAATCATTCTCTAGAGTGGGCGTCGAGTGTTTCAGTTGTTGTCTTTCTTTTCTTTTTGTTGCACGCGTTATCCCTAGCGGAGTAACTAGAGAGAATGAAGCACCAAACGCTACGGTCTTTGCATACTCTTTCGCTTCGTCTGCTGCCATCAACCTCTTTATACATGAACAGGTTGATGACAGAGGATGAAACTCTGGGTGTCCTCATCATGTTCTTTTTTTAATCTTTCTCCAGTATCATCGATACTCTATTCTCGAAGGTCAAACGAGGTCTCCCCCCTTACGTTTCACTTAATTTTTGTAATTTTAGATAGTTTTATGTGGTTAGAATTAAAGTTATTTTTCTATTTCATACAGAATGTCCAATTAAAAAGTATAATGGAAATTGCAAGAGAATTGAATATATTGCAAGATAAAGGCTCAAAAGGTCAACTTGGACTCAGTGACTTGACAGGTGGAACTTTTAGTATCTCCAATATAGGCATAGTAAGTATATTAAATACTAGCGACCCAAACGCGGCTTTGTCCGCTTATATTTTTTGCTATAATCAAACAATTTATTGAGGCATTGCGTGTTGAGTGGCAGAACTCAACGCCGCGCCTTGCCTCAACATCAGAGCGAAGAAATGAAAATATACATTTAAATAAATATTTAATTTCCTAGAGTGAGAATCGAACCCATAACCTGTCGTATTTACAGTCACACTCTGTGCCCATGCGCAACGACTGGCCTCAATTACGTATTATAAGTATTTATAATTATTTTATATAAATAATTATTTTAGATAACCGATGAATTTAAAACACTTTAAATAAAATTAAATCAGCTTTACGGTATATCCCGCACACAGCAGGGTAGGCAGAGAGAACCTAGTGTTAAGACAACAATCGGTTGCCCCACTTTCTGCCGAATTTTGGAGGCATTGCGCGTTGAGTGGCGGAAATCAACGCCGCGCTTTACCTCGACACCAGAGCGAAAAAATGGAAATATAAATTTAAAATTAATATTTAATTTCCTCGACTGGCGATCAAACTCACAACCAGTCAAGTTTACAGTCGACGCTTCTTGCTCCTGCGCCACGACTGGCCTCGATATCGAATAAATTTAAAATATATATTTATTATAATACGTAATAATATCAATGTATAATCATCAGGTTCTCCCTAATTTTAAATCGGTGCATTCTCCGAAATATAATGATTTACGGTCTCCTCAGTATTATAATACGAGATTTATATTTAAATAAAACATTTTAGGTTGGCGGGACTTATATGAAGCCAATAATATTCCCACCCCAGGTTTCAATAGGTGCCCTAGGAAAAATTCAGGTTCGTATAATAAAAATTCTTTATTAATAAAAAAATTACTTCACGCTGTATCCCGCACATAACAGGGTAGGCAGAGGGAACCTAGTGTTAAAACATTCCGTTCCCCACTTTCCCCCGAGTGTTGGAGGCATTGCGTGTTGAGTGGCGGAACTTAGCGCTGCGCTTTCCCTCGACACCAGAGCAAAAAAAATTAAATATAAATGTGAATAAATATTTCACTTCCTCAGTGGGGATCGAACCTACAATCAGTCGATTTTACGGTTACGCTTTGTGCCTCTGCGCCACGACTGGCCTCACTGGCACTTAAATTGTTTATTATTTAGTAATTAATAATAAACAATTTATTTAAAATAAATAAAATAGTCTACCATTCTTTTTTAGTACAAACAGCGCTGCTTCTAGATTTAACGGATATTAAATTTTATTCGTACACTTTCAGGTATTGCCCAGATTTGACTCAGAAGGCAATGTGGTGAAAGCTCATATATTATATGTCAGCTGGTCAGCTGATCATAGGGTGATTGACGGAGTTACAATGGCCAAATTCTCAAATGAACTAAAAGAATACCTAGAAGAGCCGTGTAAATTAATTTTAGATTTATAATTTTATTACATTTTTGTTATTTGTGAAAATATACAATTCTATTTTGTTATAAAAGATTTGTTTTATTTGGTAATATAATTATATATTATAGAAAATTTTACATTCCAATTTCAAAAATTAAATAAGATTTAAAATAAATGGCACAATATATTCATCGCCTTAATATTTCGAATCGCGTAACTTTGAAATATGCTATAGTCCATTCTGGTATGCAATACGGCGTGTACTCGCGATGAAAGCGTGCAAATATTTCTGTAAATAGTAAGGCGTCAATGTTGTTTATTGGAGTCCACTTCAGCGCTAGAAATGCCATGTCCACATCACAAAATTTTTTGTCTGTAAAATACGTAATAGCGTTTAATCGTAATGATCAATCTACAAAACCTTGTCAAACAGGTACCCATTAGCTAACTTTTTATATATAATACATAGATTTCTGTTCACATTTTCCTTATCAAATGCAAGACAACTTTAATTAAATTTGAATAAAACATAAAAAAATAATTCTGTTACGACATACTAAATGTTATAATTATTATTCATGAGTTAATAGATATTATTTTTATATTCCGTAGCTGCTTTGGATACAATTCAAAAATGTATTGATTTGTAATCGCATTGATCAATCGATTTAAAATGTATCTTATCAAATCTTGCAGTATAAATATTGGCATAAACATTTTTCTTTCAATTAGGTACTGAGATTGAAATCTGGTTGGACCCAAGCAGATATCATGATGATTAGGTGGCAATGGCATACAACATTATTAGTGGTAGGATATTACGGTGGAAGTTAAAAGTACTGTATCATTGTGCAAATTTTTAAGAACACTACTACGTACTGATGTGGCTAGTTGTGGCGCAGGGGCACAAAGTGTGCCTGTTAACGCGACTGGTTGTAGGTTCGATTCGCACTCGAGGCAATGAAATATTTATTTGCATTTATATTATCATTTCTTCGCTCTGGAGTCGAGACAAAAGCACGGTGTTGAGTTCCGCCACTCAACACGCAATGCCTTCAGAATTCGGCGGAAAGTGGGAAACGAAGTGTCTTAATACTAGGTTCCCTCTGCCTACCGTGTGCGGAATATAGCGTGAAACGGATTTATGTTTATTTTATTTAGTACGTACCTCCTATCCGTATAAAATAAACTTTCCGTGGCGAAGATATTTGAATGTCTTCCTGTTTAAGTGCAAGCAATGTTCGCTGTTTTATACCCCAATTACGATCTAGTTCGCGAAGCAAGCTAGCTCTCGCCGCCTTTGTCAGTAATCCATTTAGTTCACTGTATTGCCCATCGCTTATAACTTGAGTCACCCTTGATATCGCCTATATAGTTACGAAAGTAATATTTACAATATTATAACACTAAACAATATACATCTTTTAAAAATAGATACGTATATGTACATTAATTACAATGGACGAATATATATGAACCTTTATAATAAAATATAGTTATAAATTAAATAAATATAAAATATGTAGTAGTTTTACCTGTCTTGTGCCAAACTTAAATTCTGTCTCTTTAAAATCTGGATCCCAAACGTATCTTAGAACACGAAAATCTATTTTGTTCACCAACCAGGAAAATGGATTTTGTAGCAATATAAGTTTAGGTATACGTCTCTTCCGTTTTTTTGGTGATTGTGAATTACGACCAAAGATAAAAGATCTTGAAAAATTCTTGTAAAGTTCAAAATTACGCTTCGAATTTAACAATTTCGACGAATCTTTCGTACATAGCTTGTATTGAAAAGGCCGGAAAATGTGAGAAAATTCACGTTGAACTGAAGTAATACTGCGTTTGTAAGTAATTTGACATGTAAGGATTTCAGATTTGCGTATTGATTTGTCATGTTTTTGTACTGCACGACATAAAGAAGCGAATCGCGTTGCAACAGGCCAATACGTTTTGGCAACTAATCCGTTGTTGATTATCATCTCTTTAAATCAGTATCAGTTTATATTATATCTTCAATTTGGGTAAGTTTATAATATGTGGAATATAGCATTTGAAAGATTTGAGGAGGGTCATACCTGTTTAAAACGACATTCGGTTTTTATTATGTACGTTGTATAATAACAAAAATATGATAACTCCACAATATAAAATCTGTTAAATTCTAAATATATACTTATATACATCAATCAATATTATATATGTGACAATAAATTTAGAGTAATAGATTGAAGAATAACAAATAGTACGATACCACCACGTCAACTTGGAATCAGAAAATATATTAAGCAAAAGAAATTTTCGTTTTAGAATAATAATAACAGAATAGATTTTTATAATGATAATGGATGTATAATTTATTGAAGTGGTTACCATAAGCCCATTGCAACGTGTCGCTTGAAATATTAAAAATGTAGAGAGTATTTTTCACTTATACAATTTTCCATTTTTCTATACCGAAATAAAAGGTTATGTGATTTGATAATAGTGTCAATCAACTTTGATTAAATATTTATTTTCAGGCGAGCAAAAAGTATTATAAATTATTATTGAATTAATACTCTTTAGTAGATTTGCAATATTTTGGAAAAATATATAACAATGATTCCGAATTAACTACCGAATCGTCAATGGATTCTCTGGATGGCCAAGTTATCGAAAAGGTGACCACGACAAACCTTAGCACTCCCTAATGATGATGATGAGATGATAAATGATCTAACCAGAAAATAACATCTGTTTATAATGATTTATAATTATCACCATCATTATATCCTATCCTTTCCTATCAGCCTATCGTCATCCATTGTTGACGTAGGCTCTCCCCAAAGAGTCAGCGGCTTCGGCGGCATCCGGTTCGCTTTCCATCCGCCACGACCATCCGTTCTCCGAGCCCTGTGTCCGACCCACTGCTACTTCAGCTGAGCAACTCTTCGTGCAATATCGTTTGCTTTTGAGTCATGTCTTTTCTTGCGTGCGGACTAGATTTATACATTCGTCATCACGTCATTAATAAAAAAGTATAATGACTAATAATTGTTTATTATAAGTAAACACGTATTAATTTAACTATATTATGTTCTCGGATTACCTGCATACATAGCTTGACTGTAATCGCGATGGTTGTGGATTCCCACAACATTGGAGATCCCACGTGGAGGAAAAAAATGAAGATAATATGAACTCACATACATATTATCTTCATTTATTTTCTCAGGCAAGACAAAGTGTAGGTTTGAGGTTTGTCATTTAATAAAAAAAAGAACGGAGAGTACTGACATTAGGTACTTGAGGTTTTTACACTTTCTTTAGAAATATTGTCTTAAGTAGCGAAACCTAACTAAAATATAGTTACATATTTACACAGAGTAATAGCAAGCGAATAACAATAAAAGATTAATAATAAGTATCTGCTGTATTTTCTATTAATTTTAAATTGTTTATTAAAGTAATATTGATAGGTACATTTAGGTTTATCTATAGCAAGATCTATCAAACATATCTTGGTTTGATAAAATCTATGTAACGATAAATCCCATATTATCAAAACCGCTATATATAAGTAATTTGATGTAACATCTTATTCATATTCCGTGTAATATTGACCCGGTAAGTGCTTATTTATATTTTTGTGTACCAATTATTATTCATCCGCGTAACAAGTGCCATTGATTCAAGTCAAATTAGTCTCGCTTCTGTCACGACAAGTAGAACAAATGGGTACTGATCGGGTATAAAACAAGATTGATGTTATTGTATTTTACTACAGGTAAAATAATTCGCAATTATAACATATAATTGAAAATAGTGTGCGTCAGAATGGTAATGCCGTTGTTTTATAGTAGATATATTTATATCCTGTTATTTTCTATACATACACATTTTGCCGTTATGTTCAGTTGAACAGGTATATCAGTTAGTTACAACACATGTTCTTTGCACAATATTTTTTAAAATATAATTAGTTTCAATAAATTTTAAGTGATAATCATAAAAATCGGATTTAGCGATCGACCTTCGACCGAGCGTTTCGACCTTCGCATCGAACCTTGTGTCATCCATTCACTATTTTTTATAATAGATAAATGTCTATAGATAGAGATATATATACATATATACATACACATCAAATTTACCGAAATATATATTATTTTTGTGCTCATAGCACCTAGTTTCCTATTACTATCAGTTTTAAAAAGATTAACTTTTGTCAGTAAAATGTGGTCATCAGTACTGGGAGCATTGGCATTGGCCACAATAGCCTCAGCGTGCACGCCTAGTGTAACTACTGTGAGTGGCACTCATGCTCCCGGCACTGTTTGTTCCGGGGCTTTGATATTTGCTGACGACTTTGAAGAGTTCGATCTTGAAAAATGGCAGCATGAAAACACTTTAGCTGGTGGTGGCGTGAGTATTTTTTTTTAAATATAACTTTTTTATTAGCTCACTCTGTATTCCGCGCACGTCAGGGTAGGCAGAGGGAACCTAAAGTTAAGACACTCCGTTGAACATTTTCCGCCGAATTCTGGAGGCATTGCGTGTTTGGTGTCGGAACTCAACGCCACGTTTTGCCTCGACACCAGAGCAAAGAAATAAAAATATAAAATATTTCATTTCCTCGAATGAGAATTGAGCCCACAGCCTATCGCTCTTACAGACACATTTTGTGCCCCTTCGCCACGACTGGCTTCAATAATAACTAGTTTATTATATACAATTTAAATTCTCATAATGCAGGAAATAACAGATTTGAATCCATTTCCTTGATGTTAGAATCTTTATATTGTACGTACATGTTGTCAATTTGTTAGCTCCCGCTGAGAAATGCTGAATCCAAGGAGTATATAAAGGTATATTTTTATTAATAAAACTTTCATTTTGTCAGAACTGGGAGTTTCAGTACTACAGCAACAATCGCACAAACTCCTTTACTCACAGCGGACGTCTCTTCATTCGTCCCTCACTTACCTCTGACCAGTTTGGAACCAATTTTTTGAGTAGCGGCCGCCTAAACATTGAAGGTGGAGCTCCGGCTGACAGGTTACATAGTACTCAAATATTTAATTTTTTAAGTATGGTGATAATTAATCATAGTAAGAAATCCCTTGTGACAAATTATTATTAACACAAAATTAAAAATTATTCCAGGCGGTTTATTCTTTTTGTATTTAAAATAGATAGATATAATATAGATATAATAATAGATAGATAACAAATATATTATATTATAGATACACACAAATTGCATCTCAAGATTACATATTTTTGGTGATAGATTAAGTTTAACTTCGTACCTACTAATTAGTAAAGATGATAAAGAAATCGAAAGTTTAACACATCTATAAGAAAGATAAAACAATATAAATTACTTACTGAATTACAAAGCGCAATTTTTTTATTTTTTTTAGCTTCGCGCTGTTTCCCCCATATAGCACAGTAAACAGAGGGAAACATATAGTGTAACACATTTCGTACTTCACTTTCCGCCGAAATCTCTCTTCTAAAATATAAAAAAAAATCATTCCTCAAGTGGGAATCAAACCCACAACCGCCGTGTTCATGCGAAAGGCCTCATAATTAAGACTTCACATAGCGTTATAATATTGTTTCTTCTAGGTGTACAAATCCACAATGGTGGGGCTGTGAGCGCACCGGGACTCCGTCGAACATACTAAACCCTATCAAGAGCGCGCGCATTCGTACCGTCAATTCTTTCAGTTTCCGATATGGCCGTGTCGAGGTCCGCGCTAAGATGCCAGCCGGAGATTGGCTATGGCCAGGTACTTAATTATATTTGTTCTCCGTTTTTATTTAGCGGGGTAGTTTTATGTCTAACTCAGTGACAAAACACACCGTCTTCCACTTTCTGCACGTGTTTAAAAAAATATTTTAAGTGGCATCTGGAAAGACAAAAGGAGGAGGAGCCCATAATTATCACATTTGAAGTCAGATTGATATTATTTATATAATAAGAATCATTAAATTACTATATACTTTTTTGTATTATTTTATTTTTTATATTTATTATTAAGTAAATGAATTAAATGTGGGTAGTTTTGATTACACTTGCGAGATAACTTGTAAGTCTTGATCTGAAAACACCACTCGGCAAATTCTCTATCTGTACTAAAATGCGTATAAATTATGATATTAACAATTACTTAAAATTACTTATTAAGAAAACGTATTATATAAAAATTTGAACGTAGCGGGATTTGAACCCGCTCCTCGTTTGGACGGTCTTGGACTTTAAAATTTTTATGAATTTACTTAATAAGTATTTTACTAATAACTTTCTCTTTCACCAGCTATTTGGCTTATGCCTGCCTACAATTCATATGGTACTTGGCCGGCGTCCGGTGAGATAGATCTCGTGGAGTCCCGCGGCAACCGCAACATGTTCCATAATGGCGTGCATATCGGTACACAGGAAGCCGGCTCGACTCTACATTACGGACCGTACCCTGAACTCAATGGGTGGGAACGAGCTCATTGGATTAGAAGAAACCCAAGTGGATACGATCGAAATTTCCACCGTTACCAACTCGAATGGACCCCAGGTAAGCACGTTTTTATTTCAATACAACATCACAAGAGTCAAGAACACATTCACATTTTGAAATTATTTTTTTTCCCATCCCGTAACTGCTAGTAAGGAGATGAGGAAGAGAGGAGGAAGTTTTCGAGATATTACGAGTTGAGCCAGTCATCGGCGCATTTTGTCTACCAAAACGGGGAAAACGAAATTTCATTCTTAGAGAGAATATAGCCCGTATCCCGTCATTGTGTTTTCACTTTTCAGTCGGCCGCTGTCCCACTACGCTACAGCGGCCTTAATTTAAATTTAGATATTAGTATAAATTATTATTTATGTAATATAAAAAATACATTTTTATTTTTTCCAGATTTCTTAAGATTCAGCATAGATGACGTGGAAATAGGACGTGTTGCTCCGGGTAATGGAGGATTCTGGGAACATGGTGGTTTCAATAGAAATCCTAATATACTTAACCCATGGCGATATGGATCCAAAATGGCACCGTTTGACCAAAAGGTACAATAGGTGTAATTTATGCAAGAAATATGTGGGTTCTTATTATAACATGTAAATAAATATCTATGCTATAATATAGAACGTGTACGTTTTAAACGTTGTTATGCTAAGCAGATATAGCTACAATCATACATTACAATCATAGTGACGAAATATTCATAGCAAAGACGAAATATTTAAGAATATCTAAATAATACACGGTCACAACTATTTTTTTTAATAAATGTGTAGTTTTTGATTACACAACAGTAAATATTTCAGTATTTGTCCTATAGTACCTTCTTTTTATAATAATAATAATAATTAATATTCCTTTTTTTTCAGTTTTACCTTATAATAAACTTGGCTGTGGGCGGTACAAATGGATTTTTCCCTGATGGTGTATCAAATCCTTCTCCTAAGCCATGGTGGAATGGTTCTCCAACGGTAATTTTATAACATACAACTATTTATTATTTATTATCTATACTTCTATACTAATATTATAAAGCTCACCTTGTTTGGTTGAATCAAATCTCAGGAACTACTCCAATTGAAAAATATACTTTTGTTTTGGCTAGTCTATATAACGAGGAAGCCAAGGAAGAAAAATCGTTTCGATATAGCCTGCAACCAGATTTGCCTGAGACACCTAGAATCTGTCATGTGTCATCAATACTCTTAGTTATTTCCTAACTATGCTGGCGAAGCAGCAGTTGAAAACTTTTTATTTATATTTGTCTAAAATTTTTTTGCGTTTTATAAAATTTGTTTTAAGTATTTTTTTTTATTTTTATTACGACTGCTAAGCTTGTCAAGAACATAATTATGGCTTAGTGATCAGAGCACTTGGTTGGTTTCCAAAAGACGAGGGCCTTCGAGTCCTGCTACGTAAAAATTGTTGTACGTTTGTACATTTGTTTTTTTTATTTATATATAAATATAATTTTAGGCTGCGACAGATTTTTGGAATGGTCAGAACACTTGGCTGCGTACTTGGACTCTAGATGTAAACGATGGACAGGATGCCTCTCTACAGGTTGACTATGTACGTGTTTGGGCATTATAAAAAAGTTTATAAACTATATATGTATATGAACCATATTAAAATATCTGTATAAAAAACAAAATAAATTTTATTTAATTTCAACTTTTAATGTTTAAAATGTTTCTTATAACAATGAAGTAAATAATGGAATGCATAATTTATAAAACATGTGACAAATTGTCATTGAAGTAAATGTTACTTAGAGAATAAACATATACTTAATATAAATGTTAAATACATAATATTAATAATTTTAACATAATTTGTATATATATATATATATATATATATATATATATATATATATATATATATATATATATATATATTAGATCGACTCTAATAATAATGTAATATAAAATACATAAATAAATATTTAAATATTACAATACGCATAACTTTTTTACAATTGGTAGAATAATCAAAAGAAACTTCATTATTAGCTTTGTTCTAAACCTTATAATCACTGTGATTGATCTAAAAAGTAGAGCCAGAATTTTTTTTATTAAAAACAGCGTTGGGTCCAATGTTTTTTTCTTTTAAATGCTTTAATTTTAATGTTTTAATTGCCAACTTTATCTTTTTACTTTTAATAAATCAATCACAAAATAAAATATTAAGAATTAAATAAATGTATTACGTTGCTATCAGTACAAGAAGTATTAGTTATTAGTAAGTAGTAAGGCCAAGCAAATTACGCTTGTTTTTAAAAATGTTCTTTTTTATTAATTTTTTTTACTCGTCTAAAACGAGTTAGAGTTTTTATTAATGTTTTTTGAGACGAGTCGTGGCGCAGGGGCACAATCGTGCGACTGTAAGGGCGACAGATTGTGGATTTCGAAAAAATCAAATATTTCATATTGCCTCGCTCGATGCAAAATACGGCGTTAAGTTCCGCTACTCAACACGCAATGTCTCCAAAATTCGGAGGCAAATGGGGAACGGAAGTTTCTTAATAGGAATGTCTACGCATTAAGTTCCCAGTTCCCACCACCCACGTCACGTGCAAGATACAGCGTTACACAAAAAAAATGTTTATTACTATGATGTTTTGTTTGACATCTGAATTCCCTTATGGGAGAATTTCTCGCTGTTACACTCCGCGCCGATATTTTCTGTTTTTCAAACATTTGTATGCATGTAATATAGTATCCTAATTAAATCGCTGCGAACGCATTGTATAATTATTTTTAATTATTGTTCTGTGGTGTATAAATACAAAATTTGGTATACAGTTAAAGGTCATATTACTAAAAATATTATATTATATAATTCAAATGAAAATGATGCAAAGTTTTCAACTGGATTTGATTCCGATAAACGGTTGCTCGAAAAAAATATGTGGCATATCTCCGGCGTCAGAGCAGAACCTTGTAACAGCAATTTTTGTTAAGAAAAAAAACATTCCGAGAAAATTATTACTTGAAGAATCGCTCCATCTAGTGACATAATGATAAATAGGCCTGTAAGCATGATGTAAGCACGATGCACGATGAGTAAGATGTTTTTACTGGTTGTTACTGTAAAAAAACGTTTTTTTACACTTAGAAGGTCCTGTACTAACGCTGACGATATCTGGCATTAATAGATTGAAAAAAATACGACGAATTAAGATCTTTTAAGTACCTTACGCTCCAATAGTTTTATCTAAAACGGACCGCACTTTAGCAAATTTATCAAATGCGTTTTTAACCCAAAATGGTTCAGTTAACATTGTTTTGCGAGCGACACAGAGCTACTTCAATTTATAATAAACTTACAGGTATTTGAAATTATCAATTTACAGTTCAAGATACATATCAAATGGACATACAAAAGCAATCTCAATCTTGAGTCTGAACTATTAGAGTTAGAAACGCAGTAATGAAAACTAGCGGAATGTTGCTTAAAGCGATATTTTCTCCCATAATAACTTTCAGACGTCGCTAGGAACACGTTATACCAATTCCTATATATAGACGGTTTAAAGGTTATTTGGTCTAAACTCCATTTTATGAACTTTACACCAGATACGTTTAAAGTTTCAGTTTTTAGAAAAAAAATATTTTGAGAAAACTATTACGTCTCAGACCAAATTTATACCATATATACATAGATTTTTTTTGCATCTTTTTGTATTAATTGCATGATTATACAATATCGCTTAAACCATAATGTCTCGAATTATGTTGTTTTAGAATCATGCAAAAAGATAATAAGTACGCAAAAAGGTAATATTAATAATAATAAGTAAAGGTAAAGTACTGTAAGTCTCAGTAAGCATGTAAATAGAAAAAGGTAAAGCGAATTATTCTCCAGATCACAAGGTTTAATGAGTTCATTAAAATCGGACTTACGAATAATGATCTACACGACAATCAGTATCTAACTGAAGAGAAGTGAAATATATTGCTGTTCTATTTAGGAAATATAAGCGCGAGTCAGTGTACCCGACTGAGCTACTGTTCCCTATACATAAACGCTCGATTTTTTAATTGCATTGACTAAGAAGCTTATTTTTGGATATTTTATATTCATTTAAGCTCGATGTCTCTACGGGTTTTTAAGAAAAATGGTCTCGACAGAAACAGACGAATGGACAACAAAATTTTCTTTATAAGATCCTTATTTTTTCTTATGAGGTACGGAACGAAAAAAATGTGAGGTATAGCGTTTATCCATTTTTTTTATATAATACATGTTCAATCCATATGGTAGAAGCGCGGGCTCATGTAGCGCGCGGGGGCGGCGGCGGGCGGCGCGCGCGGCGTGCCCGGCGGCGGCGCGCGGCGCCCGCAGCGCTCCGGGAACTGGCTCGCGCGGTAGTAGCGCCGCTCTATCACCTGCCACCATGCGTTACATCGACTCATTATTTCATATCAATTAACAAATATGATTTTTTAGATTTACATTACATAAAGCAATCGGAAAATGGGGAATGAAGTGTCTTAACTCTTATGACATTTTTATTTATTTTTGGTGTATCAATTGCAGGCTCGATGTGCAAAAATACTTTCCGCCGAATTCTTGAGGCATTGCGTGTTGAGTGGCGGGACTTGACGCCGTGCATTGTCTTGTTACCAGAGCGAGTAAATAAAAATATTACATATTGCATTGAGTTTACCTTGGAACTCTTGTGTCCCTGCGCCACGACGGTTTCAATAGTTCATTAACATAAACCATTCTATCATTATCATTAGGCTTTCTATAACCCCTTTTCAACCGTCATCTATCTATAGATATAACATTGATTGCAAGTTAGAAGCACATCGCATCTTCATATAAAATACTACTACGCAAAATATAATAATCGCTAACAAAAACTTTTTTATATAATAATAAGATATCTATACAACGCCAGGTATATGAGGCCAGTCGTGGCGCAGGGGCACAAAGTATTAGTGACTGCAAAATCGAGTGGTTGTGGGTTCGATCTCCACTCGAGGAAATGAAATATTTATTAACATTTATATTTTCAGTTCTTCACTCTGATGTCGAGGCAAAGCGCAGCGTAGAGTTCCGCCACTCAATACGTAATGCCTCCAGAACTCGGCGGAAAATGAGTAACGGTGTATCTTAACACTGGGCCCCCTCTGCCTACCCTGCTGTGTGCGGGATACAGCGTGAAGCTGATGAAGAAGAAGAATATCTATACAAAATCATATTCTACTTTTCTTCATTAAATTCCTAATTACCTTATCAAAGAATCTTGTCAGTTTAACTGAATTGCTTGTGCCTGGCGCTAAGGATCTGAAAAGCATTAATAAATATATATTTTTTTAAATATTAAGTAGCGGCTAATTCCAAATAGTTTTCCTAAAACATATATACGTGATTTCATTTAACTATAAAAAATGGACGGTATTCAAGATTGGGATATTAGTGACGTTAAAATGGAAAATGAACAAAACATTATTTTAGAATCTATTATTTTTATACTATTGTTCATTGTGTTTTCTTATTTTAACGCCAATATATTGTAAAATATTTTGTGATATTAAAGTGGACTTAGGTGATAAAGAAAACGGAGTCGTTGGGATTGCATTACATAAAGTAGGTATGGAGACAAACACAATTTTTAAAATCCTCCATACGCTTGGTTGATACGTTGTTGATTAGTCAAATGTTTGTCTACCGGGCTATTAGTAAGTACAACGAAACCTCCTCTGTTTATGAACCTGTGCGAAGCACGAAAGCAAAATATTTTATCTCGGGAAATGAAAACAGCACCTAGATTCTATATAACCATGTCGCATATTCTTAAAGATGACTTAGGACTTGCAGCCTATAAGAGACGCACTGGTCATTTCTTAATTGATAATTTAAAAATAGAATAGGTTGGTAAAATCAAAACAACTACTTAAATTGAGGTCACAGAAAAATATTGTTTACAGATCAGATTTTTTTACAATTGAGCAATATTAAAACAAAGCTCTAAAGAAGCTTCCCATTTAGCCAACAGAATTCAAAGTGGACACGACACGACTTCAATGATGGTTTGATGGGATGTGAGCTATGAAGGACTGACTGAACCATATTTTTGTGAAAAAGGTATCAAAACATCGGCACAAGTGTATAAAGTTACCTACCATGTTCAATAATGAAAAATGAGCAAGACTCGGCGGCGGGTGATAAAGCTCGACCCACCCAATCTGCTCTGGGTTAGAACGTTATTCTTGATTTCAACAGAGCTGAAGGCTGGTCGTCATCTAGTCCTGATCTTAATTTGAAATACTGGAGTATAATTCATGGTCAGTCTTAGAGAGTAAGGCTTGCTCTAAGCGCCATGATAATTTGGAGTTCCGACTTAAAGTTATTGAATTTTACGCTTTGCCTCGACACTAGAAAGGAATGAAAATATTAAATATTTCGTTTCCCCTAGTGGGAATCGAACCCACTCCCGTCACGTTTATACACAGACGCTGAGCCGCTGCGCTACAACGACCTTTAATATGTTTTATTTATACAATAGTGTATACCTCGCCTGATAACAATTCACAAATATTTCATCTGCACCGCATTGTTCCGCGATGCTGCTCGCGAGTCGTCTGTATTGATTCTTCTTTTGTGTCTCTTCAGCTAAGTCGTATTTGGTACCAATAACTAGAATGGGAACCTAAAAATGTATAAGATATACAATCAGGGACATAATCAGAGGAACTTAAAAAAAAGAGATAAATTCATATAAAGGCACATTTATTTGCATAATAGAAGAATTTTAAAATTTGAGAAATAAAAACAGTTTATTAATTAACATTTTTGAACGTCAAAAAATTACACTTAATGAAAAAAAAAACAAATCAAAGGTAGTAAGATAGTGTCTTAATTTGTGGGGAGTGTTAAGTTGTTAACATTACATAATGAAAATTAAGTATTGTTTTAAGCACTGCTTTTTTCATTATGGGTATCGTAATCAATATTTAGTGTTGCCTCCTCTTGCTGTTAAAACCTGCCTGCATCCATCTAGGCATACTCTTTATTAAATTATCGATGAAACTTTGTAGCAATATGTCCCATTTTCAATTTCGATCAATGCAGTTTTGAGATCTCGTATGTTAGCTGGTGCTGGATTTCTTTGTTTGGTTTGTTATGTCTAATAAACTCGCCACTCTGCCGGTACAGTATAACATTGCGAAAAATCACGGACTTGGAAACTCGTAATATTTTAGCCACTTCATCGTGTGACCATTTTAAATTAAAGTTACAGCTTTAGACATCTGAGCAATGCTGAGATCTAGCATCATTAGCATTAAAATGAAGTTGCCTTCACTCAATAATGACAATTTATGCGAAAAAGAAAAAAAGTAATGTTTTTTTTTTAAAAAAACAACAAAAACCCACAAAATTCCATACACTACTGACGCAAAATTTGATACACGACTGACCGTGATGGTACTGACGCTATTATACGGGGAAATGCGAGTATTACAGAAGAACAATGAAAGAGAATGAACTATGTAGAGATGCGACCTCTTGGATATGCAGTTGGTTTAGATGACCAAACCCTCAATAAAGAGATACACCGAAAGGCCGTTACAGTGTAAAAGAAGAACGTGCTCACGAGGGCACGTCAAGAGAAACAGTAACGAAAAACAGGTTGACCTTCAAGATCACAAAATCCGTTCTTTCTGGCTACCCCCTAGGGTTAAAGCGTGAGGCTAAAAAAGAAGCAACTATTTTGACAAGTTGCTGGGTTGAATTATTGAAATAGTTTTTTTTTTCAAATTTTTAGTTGGTAATGACATTAAATGCTATAACATAATTATTTTACAAGATCTTATAATTAATCAAAGTATTTAGTTATAAGATTATAAAATCCTTATGTGGACTGTTTCTTTACCTCCATCTTTTCAATTTTATATCACTGTTAACTGCCACATATTTTTACACTTACTTGTGTAGAGCCTAAAAACTGTTCTGGATCTACATCCATATATTGATAATTGGGATTTGTAATGTCTTGATTGAGAATTTCGGATAACCATTTTTGTAAATTAATTTGGCTTTTCCTATTAGTCAAATCATGTACTAATATAATACCTGCAATAAAAAAAAATATTTGCATTTGATAAATTTAATATTGAATTTAGTTAAACATGTTTTACTTATAAAATATAATATATACCATGCGTAGGTTGATAGAAGACATTTCGAGTATTTCTGTGATTATTTGAACCACCAACATCCCAAAGTTCCACAAAGAATGTGTTTTGCGCCTGTGTGCCTTCTTTGTATCTGTGAAGTTTTACTTCCACTGAACATCCAACTGTCCATCCCGGCGACAGTAAAGGCTTATTATGAGCAATTAAATACGTCAATGAAGTCTTGCCGACGCCTAAAATACAAACATATAAATAATTGTTGTGTACAATAATAAACATTAAACAAATATAATATCTACGTACTTTTATGGTAATAAACTGTTGGAATAATTGTCGGTTCGATCCCCATTTAGAAAAATAATTATATGTAAATTATTTTAAATTTCCCGCTATGGTAAGACTGCACGCGCGTCATCGTGTTTGCTGTATGCGGGATAAAGCGCAAAGCCGGTTTTTATTATCAGAAAATTAAAGTAATAATTAGGTCATCATATATTTCATTATTTTCTATGTCGTTAAGTATAAATGAATACTTTTTGATATATTGAGCGTGCCAATTATATGTTAAGAAAAAAAAATAAGAAACTACTATAAGATAAAATAATAAGGAACATAAATAATTATAAATTCTTAAATTTTACCATAATGTAAATATATTTTAAATGTTAAATTAACTTTTTAAAGTATATGGCTATTGTTTATATTTTCCCGCCAAATAAGATAACTTTATGTTGTCTAACCTATACAAACTAGAACTGTCATGGCCGCAAAAATGTTGGCAAACGTTAGTTTATGTGTAATATGCAGTGATTTGGTGATATATTATTGACAAACATGAGCAGAAAGTGAAAAAAAATAATTTGTGACACTCAATTTACCAGAATCTCCGAGGACGACGACTTTTACTTTCTCTATTGCAGCCATTCACAGGTATTTTATCATAAAACATACAACTATTTCAATTTATTCCACTATTTTGACATTTCTTCCTTTTGCCGAACCGTACTGCCAACTGCCAAATTTAATATTCGAATTGCCATATTAAAAATAAGTTTTACGATTACTGATACTCTTTCATTTTTTATGATTTATTAAACGTTATTATATTTATCGCTAGAACTACTAAGAATATAAATTTTCTAAACTATAAACTATGTTCCCTAATTTTAATAAACACTGTTTACCTAAGAAAGTTTATATACGAAAGTATTATACTTGTAACATTGTACGTAACATTATCTATCTACTAGTGTTTCTCTTCAGTGCGGTTTACTTTACGTGAAAATTTTGCTAAAATCAATAATAAATAATGCGTCGGCCATTGTGTACTGAATATCATGCTTTCAGCGATTAGTAAATACTTAAAGTAAAATGCAACCTTTTTATATTTTATACAACGAAACATTAACTCTATTATAACAATGAACGTGTATTGTAAAATATTAATTGTGCTACTATCAGTTAAATCTGTGCATCTATATTGTGGTCCGTACAATGGACAAATTTGTAAGCACTACTCTACTGGATACGTTTGGTATAATAATACTGGTGGATTGGAAAATGAAAAAATCGCAGCGGGCTTATGGAAAGAAATGATATCGGCCTTGAAGGAACCTTGTCGTAGTAAAGCTGAAAAACTTCTATGTGCTTATGCCTTCCCAAAGTGCATTGATAAAGATGGAGTAGGTTTTTATGCTTTGCCACTATGTTATGAAGATTGTATGGCTGTTAAAATGCAATTTTGTTATAATGACTGGATTGTTATTGAGGAACAAAAACGGCGAGGTGTATATTTTGAATCAAGAGGTCATTTTCGGTTTCCAGAATGTGAAAAACTTCCCAAATTCGCTGGTAAAGGAACTCAGGTGACATGTAATAATGCAGGTATTACAGATATGGATTATAGTCAAGTTACCAATACTTGCTATCATGGTAATGGGCAATACTACCAAGGCACTATGAATGTTACAGAAACCGGACTTGCATGTCAAGCCTGGGAATCACAACATCCACATCAGCATACCAGACCACCCTTAGTATTTCCAGAGGTTCAGAACTCCACCAATTATTGTAGAAATGCTGGAGGTGAAGAACGGAAGCCCTGGTGCTATACAATGGATCCAAATGTGAGATGGGAACATTGTGATATACCAATGTGTGCCAATTTTTCTGAAGAGCTAGATAATATGAGTGGTACAATTATCATGGAAAATTATTTTACACCAACATTTGTTTTACTACTTTCCATTGGTGGTCTTGGATGTGTTTTAGGTATAGCATCAATTGCTTTATTATGCCATTACTTTTTAAAGAGTCATTATTCAAAATGTAATATGTCAAGCCGAAGAAATTTGCAAAATGTAGATATAGATTTAGATAAATTACCAAGCAATCTAGCTTATCACACAACAGGTGCACAGCTAAATCCTAAATTGGAAAAACTGGAATTTCCCAGAAATAACATAATTTATATTCGTGACTTAGGTCAAGGGGCATTTGGTAGGGTATTCCAAGCAAAAGCACCTGGCCTTGTTCCTGAGGAAGAATTTACTTTAGTTGCAGTAAAAATGCTTAAAGATGAAGCATCTCACGATTTACAACTAGATTTTGAAAGAGAAGCATGTCTCTTAGCTGATTTTGATCATCCAAATATTGTCAAATTATTAGGTGTATGTGCTATAGGACGTCCAATGTGTCTATTGTTTGAATTTATGGGAAAAGGTGATTTGAATGAGTATTTAAGAGCTTGCAGTACAGCTCCAAGTTTTGCTCCAGCAGTAGAAAATAGGGAGGACTTGAGACTTCTTGTTAGTCCACTCAGTCATTTAGACCTTCTTCACATTGCCAGACAGATTGCTTCTGGAATGGTATATTTATCAGACAGAAAGTTTGTTCATCGTGATTTAGCCACTAGGAACTGTCTTATAAATGACGACATGGTTGTTAAAATTGCAGATTTTGGTCTATCGCACAAAATTTACTTACAAGATTATTATAAAGGTGATGAGCATGATGCTATTCCGGTGCGATGGATGCCTTTAGAAAGCATTTTATATAACAAGTATACCCTGGAATCTGATGTTTGGGCATTTGGTGTGTGCCTTTGGGAAATATTTTCCTTTGCCTTACAACCTTACTTTGGTATGACACATGAGGAAGTTGTAAGATTTTTAAAAGATGGCAATGTGCTTGCCTGCCCTGACAATACACCCAGGTGTGTTTATGATTTGATGAAACAGTGTTGGAACCATCATCCCAGTGATCGTCCACACTTTAGAATCATATATCAAACTTTGGACAATATACAAATGATACTTGAAAGAACACACTCCAATTAGGTCATAACTAATTAATTTAAACAGAATTGGATATTTAAATATAAAGAAATATTTTAACAATAATTATGATATAATTTTGTAAAATAAAAATTGTCTTGCCCTGATTGTAAATAAATGTACTAGGTAGACACACCATAAATATAATGTAAGAAAATATGTTTTGATTTTGTAAATCTTTTTGTAATTTTTGGGTTTTATCAGATTTGGGCATTATAAATATACAGATATTACAGTAAATACAATGGTTGTGGATTCAATTTCCACTCTCCCTCTTATAATAATAAAAGTGCAGCATTGAATTCAACTAATAAATGTGCAATGTTTCAAAAAGTGGATGGGAAGTTGGAACAGAGTCTCTTTACATTAGGTTCCCTCTGCCTACCCTGTTTAGATTAGATACAGTGTGAAGTGTGTTCTTTTTTTTAAATATATAGAACATGACAAAGTTATAATAATAGTTTGAGACATGTTTTGCACAGTTAATGTTGGGACTATTGCTATACTCACTTGGACCATCCCTTAGTGTAGCATGTTGATTTTAGGATAGTAACAAAAGGCAAAGCATTTAATAATGCACACAAGGTAATTTTTAGACTATTTATAATTTGTAGATATTTTTATATCCAGCAGTTTTATTATACCAAGACTGATTTTGTTTAATTTGTTCCTTTGCATTGTAGATTATGGCAACAATTTGTTGTATTATTAATAACTTTCTTATTTTATTTACTGTCTCATGTAAATGATTTTGTTACATTATCTAGAGGCGCGGCAGCGCACCCAGCCAAGTTCAATAAATTCATAATTAATAGAAAGATGTTGTGTTGACTGTATTTAATTTTAATATATATAATAAGCAACATTGGCCAAAACAATAGTGATCCACTTCACATATGTATATACAGTGTGCCAATTCTGTGAGACTTTGAAAATATATATTATGGCATTTATTTTGTAGAATAATCAACAAAACCTATATGACAATTATATTTATACCTATTAAAAGTTATAATAATAACTTACTTAAAATTAAATTAATTCTGTAAATGACTAATGTGTAAATCAGTCAAGAATTTCTATTGTGAAATTAATAACAATTTATATGAAAATACATACACAAAGTTCTTGTACTTTACAAAATGTTTAACGAATAGTAATTTTCCAACGATATTAAAACTATAAAGAAAAAGCCATCCAAGCTGTCAATAATGCAAAAATGACTTGCGCTAATTACACTGCCAGATAATTTTTATACATTTATTTTAGATATACTTACTGTCGCTTTAATTTTAATTGGTATTTTGAAATTATGTATTTTATGAGACATTATACATTTAATTTATTAAGTTATGTTAATATTTGTCGTTAAGATTAAATGATTCGATTTTTTATATTTTTTTCTTTGTGATCCTAATTTCAAAAGGTAATAAATAACTAATGTTTTAATAGTATACAAAGCATCACAACATTTTCTGGTGTAGTTAAAATTTGTTTATATAAATATCTCATAAAAAGTCTCAATTCTACTTAATTTAAGGTATTGTTGGCAGATTTACGATCTTTACAAAGAAGTATTGTTGTGAGCCCCTAGCAACTAAACCAAGACCACACATGACCTATACTTGGTGCTTATATTATTTTTATGAGTCATCATTTTACTATCTTTAAAAAGTACTAAATTTAGTCTAAAGTCGCTATTTCTATAATTAAAATTAAATGCAATGACTTGTGAGTCATTCAGAAAACCCATTTTAGATTTATTCATAATATAGATTTTTTTAGCTTCACGCTGTGTCCGCACATAGTAGGATAGCCAGAGGGAAATTGGAAACCTAATGCTAAGACACTCCGTACTTTTTAATACACTTCCGTGCCCTACTTTCCGGCAACTATT
The DNA here is from genome assembly GCA_013403705.1 of Heliconius hermathena. NCBI lineage: Eukaryota > Metazoa > Arthropoda > Insecta > Lepidoptera > Nymphalidae > Heliconius > Heliconius hermathena. Next base: position 176,733 of record JAAIXJ010000092.1, on the reverse strand, counting down.
GGAGGCATTGCGTGTTGGGGGGCGGAACTCAACGCAAAGAAATAGGTATAAACGTAAATAAATGTGTCATTTCTCCGAGTGGGGATAGAACCTACAACCAGTCGTGTTTCAGTCATAGTTTGTGCGCCCTGCGCCACGACTGCCCTCATCGACATTACGACATTAAAGTTTTTATAATTTAATTTAAATTTAATGCCATTACAATCTAATCTCGCTCATTTTTTTTATTTACATTTTTTATAGTTAAAACCTATCCGTTAAAATTAATCTCACTCGCGGTGAAAAATTTTATCCCGAAATAGGGGCCACAAATTCACGAAGTAGGGTTCAAACAAGAAGTCTACAAATAAATTAATATAAAAGCAAAATTTAAGTTAAACCATATAATTCACATATTTAATAACTGGCAAAATACCCACATTAATTTTCAAATTGACAAAAATTTTCAATACGTTATACGAACGTATAATAATATATTTAAAATAGTTTAAAGTTATAAGTGCCTAAAGATGCTGAAACAGGACATTTATCTGTGCTTCACGCTGTATCCATAGCGGAGTAGTCAGAAAGAACGGAGCGCCAAACACTATGGTCTTTGCATACCTCTTTCGTTTCGTCCACTGTCATTAACCTCTTCATACATGCCCTTCGGGGGGTCTTAACACAAACAATGTAAAATTTCACATTGTTTGTGAGAATTTCTTGGAATCTCGTTGATCACGGTTACTATTATAAGTATTATAAGTATATACATATGCAAGTGACCGCATATATATATAAAATATTCCAGAAGAACACAAACATTGTATATCTTAAAGAAGCTTGCCTTAAATTGCAGACATGTTTTAACTTTTATCTTAGTAAAAATCGAAAATATAAAAAAAACTCGGATGTTATATAATCCTTCTCTTAAGTGGGATTCGAACCCACAACATTCACATGTACAGTGAAACCCTTATAGGATCACTTAGTAGTCTATCAAGGCCATTTCTCTGCAGGTCGCGTGGGTAAAACTTAAATTTATATCGAATATTCAGGTCTACGGTCCCTTGGAGCATAGAAAGAATGAAGCTTCTAAGTCAACGCAATCAAAAGATACAAGCATTTATGCATTGTTTTTACTGCATTTTGTATGAAATTCGCTGTGTAATTAAAACCTACAGGGTACTTCCCATTGCTCTATAGTTATGAGATTTAGCACTAAATAGAAACATATAAATTTGGCACTAAGTTAGAGAACTTACAATACAAATGAAAAAAAAAATTGAAATGTGAAAATTTATTAGTACCTATTTCATAGGAAAAATTATCACTAACGTATATTACAAGCTTTTATTTACTTTCCCGTTGTCTGTCTGTAATCAAATCTTGCAAGTTACATTTGATCCACTTGTCGGTTTCCGATTGAGCTGAAATTTTGCATGCATGTATTAATCGGATGACAATGCAATATTATTATGACATAGAGCTGATCTGATGATGGAGCTGGAAGGTGGCTATAGGAACTCCGCAATTAAAGGACGCACCCCCATCGAGTTTGAGCTCGTTTGATTCGTCTTGACAAGTACTTTGATACTAAACGGTAACCAGGGTCTGATGCTGGAGCTGGAAGATGGCTATAGGAATTACGTAATTAAACGACACAGCCCCAGGGAGTTTCAGTTCTTTTGGTTCATCTTGACGAGTATTTCGATACTATATCGTAATCAGGGTCTGGTGATAGAGCTGGAAGGTGGCCATAGGAACTACGAAACTCCGGAATTTGGGCTCGTTTGATTCGATCAAAAACCTTTGAATTAAAAAAAAAGATAAAATTAAAGAAAAAAAATCTTTTTTAAGAACAAGCTTTTATTATTTGTTAATAAAAAGTTAAAAATAAATTTATTCTAATAAGAAATATAACATTTGATAAATGATAAAAGCGTATTACATTTTGATGGTATAATTAAGAATATGCAGCACCTTTTTTTCATCTCGCTATTAAAATGTAACACACTTTTATTAGTTATTAAGTGTTATATTTCCTATTAGAGTTAATTTATTTTTAACTTTTAGTTAATTTTATTAACAAAAATTAAAAGCTTGTTTTTACAAAAGTTTTTTTCTTTAATTTTATTTGTAGTTCATTTCATACAAAACGAGTGTAAGTTTATAATTTATTATATAACTTTTACATTTTATTAACAACTGTTATCAACATTTCAAATATTGCTAACCTATCTATTGATGATGAAAATAAAATTACCATTTCAGTTACAATGACGGAGGAACGACTAGTGACCGAGGTACCTAGTAGCTTGAAACAATTAGCTCGTCTCGTCGTGCGAGGCTTTTACACTATTGAAGATGCCTTGATAGTTGACATGTTAGTTAGAAATCCGTGTATGTAAAAATTTATATAGATTGTAAAATGCTATCCAAAGTTAAAGAATATCATATAACTAATTTAAAAGTATTTTTTTAGGTATGAAAGAGGACGATATTTGTGAACTGCTGAAATTTGAGAGAAAAATGTTAAGAGCTAGAATAGCTACATTAAAAAACGATAAATTCATCCAAGTGAGGCTAAAAATGGAAACAGGTACGTTAGAATTTATATTTCTTTAAAATAATATTTATTGCCTATAAAAATAAAAAATAATTCTAATCAATATGTTGTATTTAGAACTATACCTATGTGTACTAATTATTATCTAGAAATAAATATAACGCTTTAGCGCTATATTCTTTCCTTCGGGACTTAATTCGGGAATTTCCTGAAGTTTCTACGTAAAAAAAATACCAATTATCTATTATATTATTTCAAAACAATTATTATCGCAGGTCTTGATGGTAAAGCACAAAAAGTGAACTACTATTTTATAAACTATAAAACGTTTGTGAATGTAGTTAAATACAAATTAGACTTAATGCGCAAGCGTATGGAAACCGAGGAACGCGACGCCACCAGTAGAGCCAGCTTCAAATGTCCTGCGTGCAGTAAGACGTTTACGGACTTGGAGGTAAATATCACAAGGTTATTTAAATAATATATTTTGCACTATTAACTTTTACCCTAGTAGTCTTTTAGGTTTCCGTATATTAAAAGGTAAAAACGGAACCCTAATAGAAATCACTTTAATGTCCGTCTGCACGTTACTCAAGACCATTTATCTAGAGATCGCGAGTATATAATAAGGTAATCAAAAGATTGGAGCATATATATGTGCATCGATTTTGTTGCATTTTGTATGAAATTTATAGACTTTTTTTTTCTATTATATAAAATTTATAGAAAAAAATCATTACAAACTTATATTTGTAGTTCATTTCATACAAAATTAGTGCATATATCCGTAAACTTAAGTATGTCAATTATCATAAGTTGTATTCCCCCTACGGAAGAGACTCGGTAATCGAGTCCGATTCGCACATGATCGGTTTTATTAATTTAATATCACAAGGTACTAAGCGGTGATTACACTACACTTCTGACATAGGACCCTATTTGTAAGAAGTAAGGTAGTCCGGTGTAATAAAAAAATAACGTAACGTAGCTAATATTTTTGTTGGCTTCACCTATATCAGTCATCATGACACTTTCGTTCTCCATTTTCCGCATTCCGCATTGCGTGTTGAGTGACGGAACTCAACGCCGCGCTTTGCCTCGTTACCAGAGCAAGGAAATAAAAATATTAAATATTACTAGTACACAGCGTGTATCTAAAAGAACTAAAAATATCTACTATTATATTTAACTATTCTAGGCTGATCAATTATACGACATGATGACTCAAGAATTCCGATGCACGTTTTGCAACCAAGTGGTGGAGGAGGACCAGTCAGCGTTGCCAAAGAAGGACTCGAGACTATTGTTAGCTAAGTTCAACGAACAACTAGAAACTCTTTACATATTACTGCGAGAAGTGGAAGGCATTAAACTAGCTCCCGAAATATTGGAGCCCGAGCCAGTTGATATTAATACTATTAGAGGGTCAGTTATTTTAATAATAATTATACTTTAAAATTGCATGTTTCTGGTGACGTTTTGAAGGCTGTCGATGAAACGAACTGTTTAATTTAATAGTTTAACAAGGAAAAATATTTTAGGAAGAAAAAATATTTATACATTTACATTTTTATAATATGATATAGTGAATCTGAGCTGAAGCTGGGACTTATGTCTCACAGGGACACTGTGATCTTATTTGTTAGTACTTCTTACGACAGCAAAGTCAAGGTTGCAGCTCTCTTCCACTCCGCTGACGGTGTACTGTTGTCCGTGCAGGCTGACGCTGAAGCACGCGGGGCACCGCGCGGAGCAGTGGTCGGGCGAGGCCACGCGCGGCGCCGGCCTGGCCGTGGAGGAGACGCGCGTGGACGTCACCATCGGCGACGGCGGGGACGCGCCCGACGCCGCCGCGCGCAAGGAGCGCCCCGTCTGGATGCTGGAGAGCACCATCGTCGCCGCCGACCAGGTCTGGCCCTTTTAACTCCCTCTGAGGCTAATTGTTACTTACTATCATACTATTATATTATAATATGGAAAATTAATGGTTATTTTCTCTTACTTCAGGGTGACAGTGCACATTCGACCGACGCGGCGCTTGAAAAAGCAGCCAGCAACGCCGCAAGTACAAAAACAACTGGCAAAGAAAAAACCGACGACATTATGTCCGTGTTATTGGCACATGAGAAACAAAATACTAGTGAGTATTATAATATTTTTGTATCTATAGCCCAAAAAGAACTTTTGGAACGGAGGTACGCCATAAATACCTACATACGAGCCAGTTTCCAATACCAAAGTACAGTAGAACGCAACTCTTAGTGTCATTTATTTCGCCAGTTTGTATATATGACACAAAGTAACGCCGAACTCCGCATTTCGAATATTATACACACGACTGTACATGCGCGAGTTGGACTCATGCATGCAAGGTATACTTAACATACAAGCTAATGCAGGGTTTTGCAATCTTAAACAGTAAGAACCAATTACTTACTTATTTTATAAATATGCAAGTTTGTGAGGATCGATCTTTGTTCAACGTTCGGCTTCACCCGCTTTAACTACATGATTATTTATTTAATAAACAGAATTGATTGACAATTATAATGACTTCTAATATGATTTTTTATTACTTTAATCTGTAATATTCTAATATGATTTTTTTACTACATTATCGGAATTTCTATAAGAATTTTTGATTCTTTTGAATTAAAAAATACGACAATTGTTGATATTTGATATTTATAAAATATACATAAAGCTAATTATTTATTACACGTATATATTTTTGTAACATTATGTTCTTTTTACCTATGTAATATACGTCTCATCAAAATTTTAAAACTCTGTTAAATGTTCTTGATGTCAGTGAATAATTTAATTTACTCTTTCAGAAACAGCCTTAAATGTTAAATTAATAATTTGAAAGATTCATAATATTCTTTGTAAAATAACTATAATGATTGCATATCAATTCCTGTACAGTTTTTAAATTAGCTACATATATTATTTATTAGCTAAATGTACAATTGGTAAATATGTAGTTATTACAGAGTGCACGTAGAAAGGCTGTTTTTACGCATTTTTATATACATTTATTTCAAACGAACGAACGAACCGAATCTATGTATTTACTTAATATTTCTTTGAAGATCAAATCGGTCTTTATCTATGTGTTGAATTAATTACGACTTAAACTTAACTGTTATGATTTATGAAAGTAATCTCTACTAACAGTTCAATTTTGTTTACTTTGTTGTATAAAATATTGTATAATAGTGCTTCAAAAATATATATTTTTATCAACAGTCGGTTATATGACTGTTTCGAATGTCATTCTTTAGCCAGAATCTTACCAGCACGATTGCTATATAACATTCGCAGGCAAACTAATGCCTTGAGTTCATTCAAATGACGATAACTTTTTTTTTAATGAACCGATTTTGATGAACTAAACTTTAGTACTTAAGTTGAGTTAAAACAAAGCAATTGGTGAAATTTTCAAGTAAATCGGTTCAGTACTTTCAGAGAAAAATGCGGACAAAAATATGTCGACAGACAGACAGACAGACAGACAGACAGACAAGAAATTCAAAAAAAATCTTTTTGCTTTCTATTATTCTTTTTAAGTGTCCCTCTATCCATTTCAGTCAAAATTACTAAATGTACAGATAAAATATTTTTACTGTCTTATTATATATAGAGATAAAATATAAACGGTTTTATATCGCGTATTTTATATTAAATAATAATAATAAGAATATGTATCGTATCTAATGTTAATTTATTTCAGACACTAATCCTACAAATGCATTGAAGGGAATCGAACCCGATAGTTCAGATTCAAGCGACAACGAATCGAAAGATCCATACAAACTTAAAGATGAAATGGCCGCTGTCGGTAAGTATTTACTTAATATGAATTCTTATTTGTATTACAATAAAACATGCTTTTTTAATTATTTTTATTGGTTATGAACCACTTGTTATAAAATAAATAAATATAGTAGAGTCATCTCTTTCCGCTTATACAATACGACAAAGACCACAACACCTGTATCCATCCAATGGGTGTTTTAGTTTAGGTCGTAACTTCGTAAGCAATTAGAAAATGTTATGCTTCATAAATATTAAGCTTTTAATTTTTTATCTATATTGTTACGTCATATTGTCGTGTCGGCGAAATGTCAATTGATCCACACCACCTTTATGCATAGATTATTAAAAATATCAATGTTGTTTTGTATACAAGGCTATGACGTCACAGCAAAGCAACATAGCGTTCTTAGAGTTTCTTTCTAAAATTTTATTGCATTTTTGCGGGACTTATCGATTGAGTGCCTACCCTATACGCGAGTTACAGAGTGAAACTAATAAAAATGTAACATTTTACAGCGGAAATGGAAAGCGATGATTCGGAGGATGACGACAACGCGCCCACGGTGTTGGTCAATGGCAAGCCCGTGCCGCTCACGAGCGTCGACGATGACGTCATCGCGCGCATGTCGCCGTCCGAGAAGGAAACCTATATACAAGTGTATCAGGAGTACTATAGTCATATGTATGATTAAGTCACATGTTATTACAATTAGTGGTTAATAAATGTATTGAAATGTATTGTTGTATTTTTTGATCTTTTTTAAGATTTCCTCTCCAAGAAGAAAATAATAATCAGCAAAAAATTAAATTGTAATGTTCTTTTTTTATTTTGTTTACATTTTCATGACATCATTACACAGATGTATTATAAAATCGAAACAACACTTAACAATGTCTGTATTACGAAGTTGGATAGTTTCAGACTGCATGCGCGATACCTATAGTTATAGTTATAAGTTAGATTTCTACAACCAGGAATGCTAATTTAAAAAAATATTGATCCATTCTTAACACAAAGTCTACTGGGTTGCGTATCTAACACAGAATGATCAAAATAGACAAAAAGTGGGAAACGCTTACCGGTCCAGGGTTTTTCTATATATCGAAAAGAAATTAAAACATTGTTTATGTTAGATGAAAAAATAAATATTTATTGATATAAATAAATAATTTAAAAAGTATTTTTTCTATTAAGATCTATTTACTGTACATTATTTACAAAATAATAATAATCAGAATGTTGCTTAATACTGTAATGATATGATATCTAACATGGTAAGCTCAAACAACAAAAATAATTTTAAAATTGGTGTCTACATCTTATTTTTTTAGCGTCACGCTGTTTCCCGCATATAGGAGACGCCATTTCTATGAAGACACTTCTGTTCTCCACTTTGTCCACATTATATATATTGTTTATAATTGTATTGGTTTTGACTGTTTGTCTCACTATTTTCGAGATATATGACCAAATGTGAATATCTCGAAATATATGGTAATTATTATGCAAAAAAGCGCTTAAATTATCTATAATATAATAAATATTATAACTAATGGCACTTTGTTATATTCTAGGTATAAACTAATATACTAGAGATAAGAACATAATATTTCTATGAAAATATTATAGTAAATATAAAATATACATAATAACTGTAAAACAAGATAATGTTTTTATTTATTCATTTTGGTTAATTTTGTATAGCGACATTTTGTATTCTATACTGTACTTTATGTCATATATTGAGATTTTCTTATAGAGTAATTTAATAATAATATCTTTTAAATTTAGAATACTTATAAAACATACAGTGAAACAAATTAAAATACGTTCTTAATATACTTTACCATAAACATGTAAATATATCAATACATAATAACTTAAAAAAATTGTGCGTACATTTTGATTGATTTCTATTCCATTGATAGTACTACCTAAAAAAATATGTCAATTATTAAAAATTAAAAAAAAAACTTTTCTTTTTATTAATTATACATTTTAAGTACAATTTTAATATAAAATAATTACAGTTATATAGCTATGTGCATCATATATTTGTTATGTGTAACATTCATATTTTCGATATAATATATAAAAAGTGTAAATCAATTATTTCCGTATATATAAAACGATATTGTCTTGAAAATCACTTCATTATTTCCATTATTTTTTACTATATATCTTCACGTTGTATACCTTATATAAGAAGGCAAGCATAAAGAACCTAGTTTTAAGATACTCAATTTCTAGACGTCGTGTGTTGAGTGGCGAACTCAAAATCGCCCTTTGTCTCGTTACCAGAGAGAGAAAATGAAAATATTAATTCCCTTCACTGGGAACCCACAACCGTCAAATTTAGAGTCGGACACCACGACGGCCTCTTATAAATATAACACATATTTTTAGCAAAATAAAGCAAATAATTATAAATGATTATAGGAATTGTCCATAATTTTTTTATATAATAAAATAAATATACGTCATGTTACTGTTACGTTTTCTATCTTGTGTCGTTTTTATATAAATTAATAAATATATGAAAATAAGTTAACTAATATGTTTACTCCATTTTTCCCAGTACTCGTCTGTTTGCATTTCGGTAATTCTGGAAAGGCATCGATCACAAGCAAACATTTCTTCTTCGCCCGTAAATATTGAAGCTCTTGCGTCATCCTATAAATGTATCAAAAATATTTTTTTATATTTATATACTTTTTAAGCTTCACGCATCTGCATACCCTGCTGTGTGTGTATCACGCACACAGCAGGGTATGCAGAGGAAACCTGGGAAACTTAAAACACTTCCGTTTCCCACTTTCCACCGAATTCTTGAGGCATTGTGTGTTGTTAAGTGGCGGGACTGGACGCCGCGCTTTGCCTCGTTACCAAAGCGAAGAAATGAAAATATAAATTATTTCATTCCCATATTCCCCCGTGTGGAAATCGATCCCACAACCGTCGCGTTTTCAGTCGCACGTTCGTACCCCTGCACGACGGCCTCAATGAATGGATATTGCCTTAAAAAATATAATGTTACAATTAAGAATACGAAAGTAATTCAGATTAGTAAAGTATAGTAATATTCAAGCGGGCGAAGTGGATAAATGTAAACTTACCGAATCCTTAGTAATTTTTAAGTCGTCCATTAATGCGCGGTCAGCATCCTCAATACCGTCTCTTACTTCGTCTAAAATAAATAGATTCTTTGGTTCGCTGTCTGCGGCAATGACAACCTGAAAAAACCGTAGAAATATCGGTATATAATATAATCTTATAATATAAAGGGAATATTTAATATGGTATAAGTTTAATTTTCAGCCATTATGGACGATTGAGGCTGACCATGCAACTGTACATAACACGGTTATAGGTTACCGCTCCACATTCAGACATCAATGAGAATTAGATTTGATTTGGGAAATAGATTGTTTTAAATCTTAAAAAATACATTTTTTTACTCATTAGTGACATGTGACAGGAATTTCAGACATTTTACGTATATTACCTACAGGTGCTAAAAATAATTGAAACTGATTTTAATTTTTATACGACTTATTTATATTTATTTAAAAGGAAACTCAATCGACTTACGAGTAAAAACTACTATTGATCACAAATTTCTATAAATATTCATAAATTTCTAATATAACGACTATATTGTTCCTTTACTCACCCGTACTCTATTATCATATAACGTGTCAATCAGCGTTATGAATCTTCGTATTTGGGATCTATGTTGTACTATCGACAGTTGCGGTAATTCTCTAATAAACACTGTGTGAAATGTCTTTGATATGACAAGATAGTCGCTCGCTCCAAGTGGCTGAAAAATTATGTTTGACGTCAGACATAATATATTTTTAAAATATACTGCAATATTTGTTCACCAAGTCTGGTAAAATCCCGTCAGAACTATTTTGTAAAAAATATTACAATAATATAAATTTAATGAATTTATAATAATTTTAATCCAAAATTATTACATTTTATGTTATTTTTTTTAATTACTTTAATTGGAAGTAAATAAACCAATATAAAAAAGCGGTGATAATAATCGTCGTTGTAGCTTTTAAAAAGTCTAACGCCAATTTTCAATATTTATCTTGATTTATGATAGGCAAATGCGCTATGCGGGTATAGTTTTACGTCATATCTTATCAAATGATTCATTATCATTGTGTAATGTACCGTATACGTAAATGCACAAAAAATATATGAATAAAAAGAACAATCTGTTCTATAAAATTAGTTTAGTTTCGTAAAGATTATGTAAAAGTTACGCATGAAATAACCCAAAATTTAAAACAAATCAGGTTCACGCTATTTACACACTAGATTTTGAAGTTTCCAGCTTCTTATGCGGCAATTCGACTCCAAGTTTGGACATCTCGTGTAGCTGCGCCAACCTGCGAACAGACCCCTTATTCTAGCAACAACTAGAGAGTGGTCTGTTCCCAGCTCAGAATCCATACACACTCGCGTGTCTATGACTTGATCCACAAGGAATCAATCAATCATACTTTTCATTCGCTCCCTTGTATACATGTGAATTTATATGTGGTCAAACATTATGTTTGCCACAAACAAATTCCTTTCCTTGCAAATTTTCAATATAATCATTCCAGCCTCATTTATTCTATTGTCACCATACTGACCTAGCACTCCCCCTTAACCACTTCGCGCAGTTCCGACTCATCCGTTCAAACTGTCACATATTATAATTTTTTCATTCTCTCTAACGCTACCTAGAAAATCCCTGACACTCTCTCTAAACTCCTCGAGTTAGCCTAATGGAGCTGAGGATACTGCTGCATACGCCGCTACCAAGAATACTCTTGTTATCCCCAGCTTGAAGCTAACCCGAAGCAGTTTCGAGTTGATCGCCTTGTCAACAAACAACATCTAAATCTCTGTCGTCCATCACAACTAATAATTCATTCACCTTCTCTTACATTCGACGTAGCTATTTGTAGCTCCGTCTTCCACCTCCCGCCGTTCTGGACGTGGCGTGTTGGGTGGCGGTCCCCAACGCCGCATTCGTCGCCACTTGACACACCAGCACGCGTCGCTTAACAGTGCGCTCTCGTGAGTTGCACGTGGCGGATAGTATGTTGGAGCCCTCGTAAGGGCTAGCAGGCAAGCCTCCCATTTTTGACCCCCAAATGATGAAATAATAATACCATAGCATTTGACACTCCCTTCTCTCTGACTATTTCCGCTAGGGGTAAAGCGTGAAGCTAAATTAGATTAAACTCATAAATATAATAAAACCACTTACTCTGTCACATAGCTCTACAAAAGTTGAATCCAATATTTGGCCACAAGCTTTTGCAAATTTGACATTTCTCCCTAGTATATTTATTACTTTAACTCTAACTGTATCATTTTCTTTAGATATAAGGAACTTGAATAAATTATCTACAGGATTGTTGCCTGGAGTCAACTCACTATTACTGCAACAATATAGATATGTTTTTATGGCTTCACGCGTCATCCTGCTTACAGCAGGTTAGGCAGAGGAAACCTAGTGTTAAGACAATCTTTTATCACTTTCGGCCCAATTTTCGAGACACTGAACTTTGTCTTCTTACCAGGGAAAGGAAACGAAAATAATTAATTTCCACCAGTGGGTATAGAGCCCACAACAGTCCCATTTACTTTTATCAACAAATAATAACTGTCAAATAAAAATAATCAATAAAATATTTGTATAATTAAAAAAGGTGAAGGTGGATTTTGTGAATGGATCTAAAAGAGAATTTACGCATTAGTACTTCTCATATACATTTAATTTTTTATTTAAAATGATAGTAAGATTTCAAATCATTAAGTAAACATCCTCATTGTTCTCTATCTATTTTTCAAAGGAAGTAGTGTAGAGCTACCAAAATAGATAGTAGCAATAACATTGTACAATGTACAAAATTATAGATAAAAGTCATTTGATAAAAGTTGGAAGCAGTTGCAGTGCAGCAGGACAGCATCTGATTGTAAATGTGATAGCTGTTCTATTTGCACACCGGAGAAATAATTATTTTTTTATCCTCTCTCTCATAAAAAGACAAAGTTTAACATTAAATTCTGCCAGTTGTTTCGATAACTGAATATGATAGGAAATGAAAATTAATACTAGGTTCTTTCTGCTTATCCTCCTATATGCAGAATACAATGTAAACCGAAAAAGAGTAAGTAGAGTGACTTACATAAAATATTTTCCATATTTTTTACCAGATCCTCTTGTTCTGTAGTCAATTCCAGAGTCTAATTGAACCACTTCACAATGGGTTTTAAGAATTGGAATAAATGGCAAGAAGTTTGACCTTTGTAGTCCATTTTTATATAAATCATCTGGTTTTCTATTACTTGTAGCTATAACAACACAGCCATTATCAAAGAGTTGGGTAAATAGTCGTTTCAATATCATAGCATCACCAATGTCTGTAACCTATCAACATTTATTTAAACACAAATATTTTGTATAGCCTCACATCGTATCCTACAGCAGGATAGACAGAAGAAACCTAATGTTAAGACACGCTTTGCCTCAAAATCAGAGCAAAATATCAAATATTGCATTTCCTTGAGTGGGAATCGAACCCACAAGTCAAGTTTACAGTCATACTTTGTGCCCCTACACTACAACTGGCCTCTCATTCCATGTATTGAGCACATATATATTGTATTTTTTATGAGCTTCACGCTGTATCCCACACACAGCAGGGTAGACAGAGGGAACCTAGTGTTAAGACACTCATTCCCATTTTCCGCCAAATTTTGTATCCTGCTATATTTGGGATACAACATAAAGCTTAAAAAAAGTACAAGTTACTAAGCTTATAAGGTATGACCTTGTTGCAAAACTGAAAAGTGTTTTTTTACTTACTTGGAATTCATCAAAACAGATAAGCCATGATTCTTGTGTAATATCAGCTGCTACTGGGGGAATTGGGTCGAAAGGCTTAGAGCTTTCATCTCTAAAAGAACTGGCACCCTTTCCTGATTTAATTTTAAGTTCATGTATTCTTGCGTGAATATTTAACATAAATGAATTAAAGTGTACCCTTAACTTTTCTTTAATCTAAAATTATATCATATTGTTTAAAGAATTTTAAAATAGATAAATACTATAGAACAATAAACTTACAGTAATACATTTACTTACTGGAACAGTCTCATAAAATAGATCCATTAACATAGTTTTACCACCACCAACACTTCCATAGATGTATAGTCCTTTTGGTGCAATAATTTTTATAGGTTCTTTTTTTCGAAATAAACTAAATAAAGATTCTCCTATTCTTGGTTGTATTATAGGTCTTTGAAAATCAGATACTTCTTGAAATACTTCCTGCAGATGTTGTACTACCATTTCTTGATGTGAATCCTTACTGAGAATGCCATCAGTTACTTTTTGTGAATATATATTCCAAGGACCTTCAATAGGTTGCTCTTTTGCCTGAGAAGATATATATTTTCTACAACTATAATTATACCAATTTCTTTTTGAAATTAATAAAAACTGAGAGCCACTTTTGAACGAAAACATTTTCATAAATTTGCGTTAGTATTATATAAGAAATATATATATATGTATATATTTTAACGGTTCCACATAATACTGTTGTATTTATATCTAATATACACAAGGTGCTAAGGTTGAACTAAAATTAATGATAGTGGTCAGTTAAAGTAAAAGGCACAAGCTAGAGCAACAGCTGATTAAACACGATAACACTTGTATATCTATACTACACTATTCGTTATAATACTTACTGTCAAATATGTCATCTGCCATATTGGATGTTTCAGAATTTGTCAGTGTCACTTTAAAGTTTGACATTCGTCAATCTATCATCATGAAAGTTTACCTTATATGAATAATTGCATATATAAAACGTATACTAAAGATGCGACATCCCTTAAAAATATAAAAAAAAATTAAAATACGGTATTTTATGATAATTTAAGTACCTACTTTGCTGAAATACTTTTCAATAGTTATGCTATTTAATTATTGCTTAACTAAATATTTATAGTTATAACTATACTAAAACAATTGTGCTTATACTAAGGCCAATAGCTTTAAGTAAATAAAAAAATATTATTATTATCACACTCATGTACCAGAGCCATAGTATTACACAGTAATTAAAAATTAAAAAACAGCTCAGCTTCAGAAAAAAAAGGACAAATTTTCAAAATTATTAAACGTTAAATTTACCATAATTAATAAAATCTCGGAAAGTGGCTAGAAATTTCATAAAATAAGGAATCGCAAGCTTACGAACATTATCTGTATGTAAGTATTTAACATTTTGAAAGCCTCATGCACTGAAAAAATAACTTCATTATGCTTTTTTTTGCCCTCTTGTCTCATTGTCCAACAGTTGACTAATAAATACTTAGAAAAAATTCTGAACAAGTCTAAAAAGTAGTCTTTAAAGTAAGCAATTCTTGGAATTAGTCTCAACCGTCAGATATTTGTCAGGTTTACCTAACAAATTTTCATTGCTTCCAGACACAAATACGATTTGAATGTGTTAACATTATTGTACATAAATCTAATTAAATCAAAATCATTATTCATGAATACAAATATTATTAAGCTTTCTTTCTTTTGTGGAAATAAGTAAGCATACATTTTTCATAGCTTTATGATGAATTTTAGTTGAAAAATCATAATAGTAATCTACACTCTAGACCCCTACAAAGCCACACCTTGTTGGCTTTGGTTAGCAGGGATCACTAAATGTCTACTGTCGATTTAGGTGGAGAGGTTTCTGCTGGTTTAAATAGACAGTGTTAAGCTTTCCTTTGATGTGTCCAACAACCACAAAACCATATATGCGTAGGGCACATTCGTCCTGTCCACGGGTGATTTCCGTTAAGGCATTTTGCAGCGACAAAAAAAATTGATACTTAACGTACCTACCTATTTGTAAAAAATTTGTACGTTCATCTTATACTCAATTTAATAAAAAATACACTACAGTAAAAATAATAAAATATTGTTCAATATAACAAAATAATTGGTGGTAGGTACTTAAAATTCCATTATGACATTTAGCTATGTTACCTATTGATTTATTCCAATTTTAAATTTTGACATATCCTGTAACCTAATCTAGTTGGATAATTTTATAAACTGATTTATGTACCTATGTCAAATTTCATAGACCGATATAAAAACAGATACTTTGTATTTTCAACTGTTATCAAAAAATATGACTGGCTCTAAAACTTTCACGGTGCTTTGTTTATTTTCTTTCTCCGATTTCCTCAGCACTTAAAATCCCTTGGTACATATATATTGAACTTAGTCACGTTAATCCTAAAAAGATATTAGCATAAATAAATCTAAAATATCCCAAAACATAAAGAAGAAAGAGGCCAGTCAAAACGCAGGGGGACAAGCTAGAGGACTGTAATCGCGGCGATTGTGGGTTCGATACCCACTCGGGGGATTGAAATATTTGATAATTTTATTGCCTCACTCTGATAAAGAAGGTAAAGCGTGGCGTTGAGTCTACCACGCAACACGCAACGTCTCGAAGCATTTAGCATTCAGCGAAAAGTGGGGAACGGAAATGCCTTAATGGAAAGGGAGTGTCGTAACATTAGGTTCCCTGGTGGTAATAAAACAAAATGGCGTTAACTTGGAGATCGTACAAAGTTGGTGCAGATGCGCAGGATTGTTTTCCATATTTTTTAATTATTTAAATTATAATTATCAATAGCGTTCATTCATTACAACACTAAAAGAAATTGCGCCATACCATCTAGTTATAGTAAACGTTTATATCAATCTTCAATTTCATTATGGATGCACAATGCAGACTTGGAGTGTACTGTAGTGTAGTAATTGATTCCTGGAAGCTGTATTGACAGGTTGTAGGTCAGGGAGAGGGGCTTAAGTAACTGGAACGACATTGTTGTGCAGAATACAGTAATAAAAAATGCTGCTCATTTATTTTAACGGCATATTGTGCTGCCAAAAGAAACATAACCAAAATATTGAGAGGAATAAGTTTTGAATAATTAAGCATATTTGTCGAATATACAACCTCATTCTTATTTGAAGTTGAGTATAGCAGGGTAGGCACAGGGAACCTATTGTTAACACTACACACTCCGTTTCATACTTTCTGCCGAACTTTACGAGGAATTGCGTGTTGAGTGGCGAAATTCAACGCCGGACTCGTGCCTAGGTGCTAGAGTGAAAAAATAAAAATATTAATAAATAATAATTCATTCTCCGAGTGGGAATCGAAGCCACAACCGTCGCGTCACAATCACACCCTTGTGCCCCCTACGCCACGA
The DNA here is from genome assembly GCA_013403705.1 of Heliconius hermathena. Lineage (NCBI taxonomy): Eukaryota > Metazoa > Arthropoda > Insecta > Lepidoptera > Nymphalidae > Heliconius > Heliconius hermathena. The sequence goes on along the minus strand of JAAIXJ010000092.1, from coordinate 160,042 downwards.
CAACCTCAACTTACCTAAATAATAATTAAAATTGTCTTTATTTAGAAATGTATACTACCAGTCCGATAGACCCGAAATTGAATCCTTTAAAGGCTTAGGAGAAAGGTCCTTGCGGTTGACGACATCCTTTAGACGACAACAGTCACGTGACCTAATTAATGCCTTTTGACTTTCCTAGACTGAACCACTCGCTTCCCTCTCAAAGTCGATGTTAAGTCCAACAGAGCCAACGGTACTAATTGTCAATCAGAACATGACATACTACTTTCTATTCATATTTTAAATCGTAAAATTTTTCATTGAACATGAATATACAAAAACATTTTTTTGTTAAAGCTATTTTTTGTGACATTTAAAATATTTAATAAATATTACAGTAACTTAAAAAACACCAAAACCTACGTGTGCCACCGATCATATCAAACAATGCACAATGGATACCGCTACAACAATGCACTATCCTTTATGAATATCTAATTATAAAAATCACATTTTCGTTACAAGTAATAATTACCAAAACGGTCTTTAAAACGAAGCGTCTCGAAGCTTTATTAATATGATAAGATATATTTTAAATGTATAATCTTTTCATAAATTAAAAAATCTTAATTAATATTTTAAGAAAATTATAATAAATCTTTTTTTTTCCCTTTTTTTATAATTTCACATCTTGTACTTATACTTGTATAAGTAACATCTAAACGTACAAATTCTATTTACAAAATCACTAAAATTTTAATTCGTTTTGATATTTAAAATTATTATTTTTATTTTATTGTTATATAAGTAATTTTTTTACAGCTTCACGCTGCTTCCCGCAAGAGTAGCAGGGTAGACTGAGAGAGCCGAGTGTTAAGACACTTTGCTCCCCACTTTCCAGAGCGAAAAAATGAAAATATTAAATATTTAATTTCCTCGAGTATGAATAGAACCTACAACCTATAGCGTTAACAGTCACACCCCGTACCCCTGTGCTATGACTCGCCTCAATAAGTATTATAATTATAACTTCGACATTTCTGAAATCTTACATCGATTAAAGGTATTTAAAATATATGGATTAGTATAAATAAAGTGTAAGCATACCGTTCATCTATAAGGAACATATGGAGTTCACATTTCATTTAGTTCGTTTTGCATCCAGAATTCGCGTTTTTCGTCTAAAATGATGTTGTTAACTATGTGTTTTAATCTATATATAATAAGACAGTAAAAATATTTTGTCTATACATTTAGTAATTTTGACTAAAATGGATAGAGCAAAAATTTTTTTTTTGCATTTCTTGTCTGTCTGTCTATCTGTCTGTCGATATGTATGGTCACACTTTTCTCTGAAAGTAGAGAACCGTTTTACTTAAAAGTTCCACCAATCGCTTTGTTTTAACTCAACTTAACAACTAAAGTTTGTTTCATCAAAATCAGTTCATTAAAAAAAAGTTATCGTCGTTTGAATGAACTCAAGGCATTAGTTTGCCTGCGAATGTTATATAGCATTCGTTCGTTCATTTGAAATAAATCTATATAAAAATGCCTAAAAACCACCTTTCTATGTTTCTATTTTACAAAGAATATTATGAATCCTTCAAATCAATAATTTAGTATTTAAGGCTATTTCTGAAGGAGTAAATTAAATTATTCACTGACATCAGCACATTTAACAGAGTTTTAGAATTATGATGAGACGTACATTACATAGGTAAAAAGAACATAATGTTACAAAAATATAAATAATTAGCTTTATGTATATTTTATAAATATCAAATATCAACAATGGTCGTATTTTTTAATCCAAAACAATCAAAAATTCTTTTAGAAATTACGATAATGTAGTAAAAACATCATATTGGAATATTACAGATTAAAGTAAAAAAAAATCATATTAGAAGTCATTATAATTGTCAATCAATTCTGTTTATTAAATCAATTATCATGTAATTAAAACGGGCGAAGTCGCAGGCGAGCCGCTAGTCATAACTAAAGTAATTCTTGGTAGTAATAATGAAAACTGTTTATGAAGAAACTATAATTACTTAAGTTGTAATCATCTTCATTCAAAAATCAACATTATAATTAAAATTACTTACCGACTCATATTTGTTAAGGTCCAATTAGGTTTATTTTCAATAAAATATTCTATTCTAAAATATTATATGCCCACCTATTCTGTAATTTTCGGCTTAGTACTTAACCACTAAACCTAGTTATACCTAATCACTAAGCAGATAGAATCATAATAAGATTTTCTTCACATTTGATCTAAAGGTACGTTACCTTTAAATATGTTATTGATGGGGTTGGTAAAAAAATATGCCCCTTCCATAAAGACATCAAGATCCCCATCAAAGCGACAGGAGGAAATGCAGATTTACTGTTCAAGCTCGGTGTGAATGGTGACAAATTTTATTATTGCCGTTGAATCGAATTTAAGAAAATTATGCCACTTTACAATAATTTTAATAAATATCTTGAGAAAGAAGGAGGATGTAGTCAAATTGAAATCGACGTCCTGAGTGCATTCATGCGATAAGTGCATAATATATTGCAATCAGCAATCACGCATTATCGTGGCATCCTCTTTTTTATTTTGGTTCGACAGGGATGTAATACTAACAGAACCAATTTCGATGAATAGTTGCACATTTTTGCACAAACATAACTAAAATAAATACAAATTAAGTAAGGTTAATATTTTTATAATGTGTCAGAAAAAAAACAACGTTTTTTTTTAAATTCAATATTATTTTAAAATATTTTAAATGTTATTTTCACTATTAGTGATTCTTAGTAAACATGTAGTGTAGTCACTGTGTACTCATGAGTCTTTGTTTATTAAGTATCCAATCAACCAATTTCCAAAATTTCCATTAAAAAGTCCAGCAATTCATGTTGTAGTCGATCTATTTACACATCATCTAATAAAGACTATCAATTGACATTTCTTTACTTTTTAGAATGCCGCGTCGCAGGAGTGACACTGGGCGGAAAATTAGAAATAGCTCCAAAGATGATATACTCGTACGACGTGGAATTATTTTTATAAGGAATGGACTTTCTATGTATAAAGCATCAAAAGCACCGTTCGCTATTTTAAAGTGTTATTATTGGAAAACTATATGAAGTTTTAAAGTTGATCTTAATTGATTGATATTATAACATTTAGGTGACTGATGTTGATGAATATTAGACTAAAGAAATAAATGTAACATAAATAAATACACATAACTGAAAGTACGTCATAGATTTAATTGAATGTTATACTGCCGAGTCACTCTGTACTGATAGAGTCACAGTGCACCAGTACCGGTACCTACCCCATAATGGCTTATTTCTCACTTTTAAAAAACTTAATCAGACAACTTTGACATTGATTTCAATGGGAAAGTGATAATGCAGGGTGAAAGGTTATTAACTAAGGTATGTTGTATGTTAATATCACCTCGTTATTTTAACTTTTTCTTCATAATTTTAACCACTGAAAAATTATTGAAATCTCCTTGATTATATTGGAGAAACGAAAGGCATTTTCAAATTATATTACTGACTAATCGGACTAATCGCTTATAACCAAATGATTACAACTCTCTATATCTGTATAAATTTTATAGTAAGGTATATAAAATGGCAATGAAAAGAAAAAAGTACTTACTATCAAAATGATAGCACAATTTCAGCGCAGAATTTAAAATGAATAATGTAAAAAAACAATGTAGGTAAATGTAAACACATTAACACATTAAAATTTGACAGATACTTATAACGAGAAATAAATACAATAATAAACATATAAAAATATAAAAAAATACCTAATAACTATACTTAGAGTATGAATCATATTTAGATATTTCGATGGGAATATTTTTACGCATTATTATACTTTTGAGGCCAGTCGTACCGCAGTGGCACAAGCGTGTGACTGTAAACGCGACAGGTTGTGGATTCGATTTCCACTCAAACCCTATGCCTGTGGGAGGGAAATTAACTATTTAATATTTTAATTTCTTTTCTCTGGTATCGGGTAAAAGCGCGACGTTGAGTTGCGGCACACAACACGTAATGGTTCACAATTCGGCGAAAAGTGGGTAATGGAGCGTCCTAACACTAGGCTCCCTCTGCCTACTCTGCTACATGCGGGCAATTCTACCTAGAAATAGGAGTACATTACGTAACCCTTTAACTAATCCTTTTATTTGTGTCACAAATATATATCGTAATAATAACGATTATTTAAAAATATGAAAATCTAACAACTACACACATAATAACGGGTACCTCAAACAAAAAGATTAAAGCAAAAACAACCCTGAATGAAAGCAGAAAGACATCGACCGGGCAGCCTTGTGTCTCCGGCCGCTTAATTTACAAACCACTTCTTTTTTTCTGTCTGACCCCCTGTCCTGTCTCCTGGAAATTCGTCGCGACAGTTCCACAGACGTGCTATTTTCAACAAGATATTACCCATTACGACTTCTGTTAAGTATAACCGTAAAAACATCCATACAATTTACGCACGATAATAACTGTGTGTTAGTTGTAAATCGTATAAATTTATGTTCAACTAAAGAATATTATTAATGCTTTACCTCTCGCTTAAAAGTTATATTGACTTCATTATGGTATATAAATATACATAATAACTATTTCATTTATTATTTTAGATTCCAAATTATTTTCAAATGCCGTATACGTATATAGATATTAAACGTACATAAAATTATTCATATTTAAAGCAAGCGTCATGTCTGCGCCTTGGTGCATAATAATACCACCTAGTACTAGATAAAATTATAAATAATGTAAACTAGGTGTGTTTTGTAATCACACTTTAATTAATTTACTTAATTCGTCTGCGATACAAAAACTGTTTGTTCATCATTCATTGGTACTCTTCGCTATAAGATGTAAATACCTGCGTCCGCTCTACTTTGCATCATTATGTTATTATGACTTAGGGAGAATCCAAAATAAACAGGAATGAATTTGTTACATCAATGTCAAGGTTACCTTCGGCGTACTGACCTACGGAACCTAAATTGCTCTTGAACTCGCTTGCACACTGGCCTCAATTGTGACCCGTCTAACGTCCTGGTTAACAACCTCTGCTACCAAGGTGCCTAGCGCTTTGTGCAGTAAATATTAGAGGCGAATTTACAAAAGATTTACAAATGATAATATTTATATAGTAAATACGTAAACTAAGACTTTATTTGTAAGTAATATTTGAAATGAAAAACACAAATGTTTAAATATTTTGTGATTAAAATAATAATTAATTTAGTTCGAAGCAACTTTAGTAAAATATCGCTGATGTAGATCAGTACAATAGTACTCACTAAAGAGTAAAGATAGCATAAAGTGGTGACATAGATATAGCGATGCAGCTCTGCAGAGGACTAACATGAATGGGTTTTTTGCAAAGTTCGAGGGTGGTCGAGGCATGCGGGCTCAGCTGCAATTAAGATTTGCATTAGATAGTAACGTTCTATATACACTGACAATACTTTTATAAACGACGGATGTATATTGACGCTGCGTATATTATCTGTATAAGTACTTCAGGTAAACAGCTATTCTATATTAAATAGCTAACCTTTAGTAAAAATAGAAACATTTTTTATTCTATTAATTATTTTTGCTCTTTAATAGATAACAAATATTAATAAGAACGTATAATAAAAGTAGAAAGTAGCTATTATTAATAAAAATAAGTATACCAGAACAAGATAATACTAATTTATTGTAAAATATAATTTAAAAAAATGTAACTGTACAATTGCATCTGTAGTTTAATATTTCTCTCTCACTGTTGGATTTGATAAGTAACTAATAAAAAATTGTATCACGAATTGTCATTATGTACTTATCTTATCATCAGCATCAAGAACGTCTCGGTTCGGGTGCAGTATTACTTTTGGTTGGTTGTAACTGCTTAGAAGCTACGCATTTTTTTGGCATGATTAATAAATTATGTTTAATTTATGATACCATTAAAAGAAACTATTTTTGATGTTATGTTTTATTTCTTTTAAAATAATATTATTTATGTATGACATTGTTTGTTAATAAAGACCAAAGTAAAATGTAACTGAGAGTAAAGCTCGAGACGGCTTGATTCCAAGCAATTAAGGTGACTGCGAGCAGCCAAAACAATCGATCGCTTCAAATGGTGGGTCGTCGCGACACGCACTGCGCACACGCAAATGGACTATACAAAGACTTTGCCAATGCCAATTTCGAAATTTAGTTACCATTTCACTATTAGTATATAAAAATATCTCTACATTACTAAAATATTAATTTATATCTCATGTAATTATCAATAAACTTATAACAAATACACACAGATCCATGTACTCGATCGTAACTGTACTGAAATCTGTGAAGTAGAAACAGCAAGCTGAGGAATGTTTAGTATGTCAATTTGATAAAAATAAAACTGATGCGTCAATTATACATATCTAACGGGTCTTACTGTCTGCAAAGAAATATTCTTGATACGTAGTATTTGAGAGCAAAAAAGATATCTATTTATGTGCGCATCGCTGAAATGTCCTTGCTTTATGTGATAAGATTTTTTATTAATAAAAATTTAAAAAATTGTATCATTTAAACAGTTCCTGTTTCCACGGTGTCCATAGTAATAGAAAAATGTCACCGTATTACTGTTTTTATTGAAATTATTATATTACCATCTATTACTTAATCAGGGTTTTAGTATTACATACACGATATATTATATTATATATTATTTGGTAACTAGTGGATTTTTTAATTCATAAATATAGATTTTCTGAAAAATCACTATATCTTAACATATTTAGGAAATTATGATCATTAATAATTGTATCTAAAAATAATTGATTACCTATTAATGGTTCTGTTTCCCCACCACCTAAGAGGTAAGAACCAATGGTGCGTTTTTTTTAAAGAGGTATCCCCGGTAGGCCTAATCCTCTTTTTATTACAATACAAAATAAGTGGCATGTACCCATCTCAATAAAAGTTCAACTAATTCAAGCGAATTTTTACGCCTTCAAACTTGTAGATATGACCGAAATTGAGATAGCGTACGTAGATTATTAGCTAATGTCTCTAAAATTGTGTCACCCAGTACAATGGAGGCGGTACGTTAGCACGTCGATTACGAGTCGAGGGCAGTGTTCTTTGGCGGGCACAGACTGGCAGACAGAGAGTCGGCACAAAACGCCCACACGACTGACTGACATTGCTGTTCCGACAATTAACATCAAACAAAGAACTTGACCAATCCATAAATATTTTCAAGCGTAACTATTGACAAAATTTATGCTCACCTTTTTTTTTGGAATTAGTATCACTTATATATTTTGATTTGTTCCTAAATTGCACGAATTATTTGTTGGTATAAAGTGTTAATGTACAACCACATTTACTTAAACGTAACGGTTTGTATTGGATATCGCTTTCGTAATTATTAATTGCATAGTTATAAACAACCTGTAAAAGGTTTTGTAGTGGCGGCCACGCACCTTTCAGCTCGATTGATATAATTATGAATTAATGTCACTCTCACATGATCCACATTCATATAATTCATACATTTCGATCCAAATGACGAACCGTTACGCGTAAGTGCCTATGGTGCCCATTCACACATCTTTCTAATTATAAAGTAGTAATATTTCTTATTAACAAATTAGTCATTACGACTATTTAGTAACTGTGATATTCAGAAACTTTGTTATTATTTAAGATAAAATTTATTATTAAGTAATCGTAAAAAGATTCCACACAAAGTTAATTACATAGAATATTGACAAACATGACGGACGAAGAGAGTGATATCTGCACTCAGCTTGTCACTCTGTACGGACGACCTATCAAAAGAACTCGTGTATACAGACTTCATTATCGACTTTGATAAGTAGTCTAAAAATAATTAATATTTACTTATGACGGGATCCTGCTGCCTTTATTAAGGATAATAATCGGATGAAATGATAGTTTTTCCGCGTTTAACATTGTATGTTGTTTGTCTTATTTTTATCTAATAAGATGCCCAATTAAAAATGTCAAAGAAAAAATTAAAAAATAAATATTTAATTAAAATTTATTGATAAAAGATATTTTCTTATTATATAAGTAGTTTTTAGCTAACCTATTTTAACATCATGAATAATTGTCTAATTAGCGGATATAATCGGCGGTGACGTTGAAAGCTTCGTTATCATCAACGGTCGAAGCCCCTTGGCTTTACCAGATCACATATTTGCATGCACTTAGATAACATCTTTATAAATAAGCACTCGTTTTCACCTTTGCAATTTTTACTTCTACATATATATTATATATTTTTTATCGCTCACGAGTTTTTACTAGCATCTAATCCCTTTATCTCAGTCAAATGTGTTCAATAAACTTGTGCATATTAATATTCCGTAGTCGTTATGAGCGATCGCGATAGAAATCTTAACGTTAGAGACAATGGCAAAGTACTTCGGACTATGACTCGAAACGATCTTTTGCTAATTAAAATTGGTGGTGCGTGAAGCGATCACGGCGTTCCTTACCCACTTATAAGCTGCACACGTGCCTGTCAATGAACTTTATAGACCATGTCAAGCGAATAGTCGTTCGCACGTGTAGTGTGTAGTCCTGCAAACTTCCTAACGCAGATACAATACCACAAGCACAACGCGGCTTTAGATATTTACTATAGAATATTGAAATTTTCACATGCACAAAAGAATTTTAGGGTTTAATTTTAGGGAATATTATATTACACATTTTAATAACCTACTCAGGTAGACATAATATATTAAGTATTATAATTCTTGACTGTACGTCGATGTAGAGTCATATTAGGGGCATCGAACTTGGCTCTTTCTTAGCATTTTAAAAATTGAGATATCATAATTATAACAAAGTAGATTAATTAGATACTAACGAGCAAATACAAGAACATTGTCGGTGCGAGCGAGAAAATCATCCTGCTCAGTGTGTGTTACAAAAGAAAGAGCCGGTGCGTCAGCTTGTACGCCAGCCGGCGGCGGTCTTCTCTCGAACCGCTCCATGAGATCCGCCGGCACTCGTGGCAACTGGCGTCCAGTAGTGTTCGGCGCTTGTGCGAATCCCAGCTTCGCCAGCAAGCTCTCCTTGATAACTCTCAGACTGTGCTCGCGGGCGTTCTCGTAGGAGCGGCAAGAGGAGCAGAGGAGGTGAGGCGGCGGGGGCTCCTGGGGGCAGGCGAGGTCCGCGGCGACGGCCGCCAGCCACGCGGCGAGCAGCAGCAGGCTCGCGGGCCTGGCCCGCGGCCCGCGCGACGCGCCCAGCGCGCGCGTGGTGCGGCGAGCGGGGAGGCGGCGCGGGGGCTCGGAGCGACACGGTGTGAGCCGCGGGCGGCGCGTGCGACACTGCGCCGGAGCACGCCGCGCGCCGCCGCCCGCCGCGCCGCCGCCTCCCACTGCCACCCGCCGACAACCACCGCCTAAGCATCGGAGAAAGGAAAATGCGCTTGCGTTTTCCCGCCCGCCCTTATTATATTTTTCTATAGTTACCTTATACTAGCTCCGCTTTTTATTTTGTTTAAGCGTAAGCATTGAAATATAAAACATTTATTGTTTTGGATTATATTTTTAACGTAAAGAAACAAGTCCACATTTGAATAATTATTTGAAAAGAATATATTTATTTGAGAAGATCTCACAATTCAATTGAAATAAGAAGTAGTCTTTCTAACTCTTGACTCTTTTCTAACTAACTGAAGAAAGTTGAAATAGACCCTTGAAATCTGTAATTTTAAGTAAAGAAGCCGATCTCGAAATGTCTATTGGTACAGAAAAATCTGTATTTTGCATTTTACTTTTAAAATTACATAAAATTGTATGAAATGAAGTGATAATTTCGACACAAACGAAGTTGCAGACTACAATTACTCTACAATCACAATTTCTATATAAGTTTTATGTGTTTACATTTGTGTACATTATCGTCGCGCTTTTCTCTTCCGTGTATAAATAAGAACCTTTTTTTATTATAATTAAAATTAATATATACCAATAAAGCAAGCTACTGTACTCACTTACTAATAAACCTACGAAAAATAGTTCTAGCTTTAATTTGTACGCAGTAGAAGGAGTAGCCAGAGTTTTGGCTTAACTAAAACCATTATCGTTTCATTTCTAAAACTTATTTTGAAGACAGCTTTAGTCGGATCATTTCATATTTGGTTGTATAGGAAAAAGAATATAAGGAGTAGAATGAAGGCGAACTTTATAACGACGACAAATCCGACGGCTCAATGGATATGGATTTGTATTTTTTTGTTGTATAATTATTACGCCTGAGCAAAATCTAGGCTATAATTGATTTTGAAGACTGTCACACCTGAATCGACCACCCACCCACGGCTTCGACGGACTAAATTTTTTACAATAACTATATTTTTAAAACATTTTTTAAAGTGTTATTCCACACTTAGGAAAGAAAAATACTTATTTAGAAAAATTTGAACGTAGCGGGACTCAAACCCGCGTCTCCTGGAAACCGACCAGGCGCTTTAACTAAGACACTAAGGCATACGTTCTCATCAAGCTGCGTCGAAATTTTTATGCTCTTGTTACAACTTATTTATGTTGTTAGCATCTCTGTAGGGAGATTTTTTATAAATTTCCGATTGGCCTTCCAAAGGGAGTCTACGAAAACTTTTTCAAATATAGGCTATAGATTATACTTCATTTTTCGTACAGTTTATAATTCAAAAAGTGGTCTGCAATTATGACCAAGAATAAAGAAAATAAAGAAGGTAAAAAAAACTTATGCAGAGATGTTGTCATGAAAACCTCGAAGAATTGCACATTTACAAACCACAACAAAATACTTAAAATAGCAATCATGGAAACACGGCTAAAAGAGTATTTCAAAACTACCAATGTTCTGCAGAGATAACGGGTATTGATGAGGAATTAATAAAACGTTTTTATAACTCTTCAAATATATATCTGGACTCGCCATAAATTTCAAAAAATTGGTCAATATACACTTAATACAGCGTAATTATATGTTAACAATGACTGGTATCAAATGCCTTATTTGTTCCATTAGATTCTATTTAACAATCTCATAGAAAATTATGTAATAACAAAACAATACATAAAAATTATATAATACTATACAACGCTTACAAAAGGTACAGGTACAACCTGCCCGGAAGTGTAGGTAGGTACGAATGAAGACTTTTTTCACATTTTACTGTATACCTCTGACCCTTAAATTACAAGCTACAGCACACGAAGTGCATAGCAACTATATCTAAAAAACTGTTTGACGAAGCTAAAGAACTTCTGCAAGTCATAGAATAAATTCTTTGTTTACGTCACTATAATTAATAATATTCATTTTATATTACATATGATGCTTCAGTTTTTTTATTTAAAAGCCTAGATTTAGTATACTTAAGTTACTTTTAATAATAATATTAAAAATAAATAAATCAGCTTCACGCTGTATTACGCACACAGCAGGGTAGGCAGAGGGAACCTAGTGTTAAGGCACTCCGTTCCCCACTTTCTGCCGAATTCTGGAGGCATGGCGTGTTGAGTGGCAGAACTTAACGCCGCGCTTAACCTCGACACCAGAGCGAAGAAATGGAAATATAAATTTAAGTAAACATTTCAACTCCTCGAGTATCGAACCCACAACCAGTCGGTTTTACGGTCACACCTCGTGCCGCTGCGCCCCGACCGGCCTCGAGTGTATAATATATAATAATATAATTTTTTAAATAATTTTAGATTTGTTTTTTTTTGTTAAACAATTCATGACTTTTATTAATATTTGTTTTATGTCATTTATAGCAAATTTATTCTAGTATATGAACGTAACATTTCAACTTTATAATGAAAAATAAATAAATTACGGAATTATGATATGGAGCGCGTCTTTTGGTCACACTGTGCGCCGTGTCACAACGTGAGAATTTAAGCTCGACCGTTGAGGGTTCGATTCCCATGCGAGGGAATGAAGTATTTTATATTTTCATTTACTCGCTCTGGTAACAACACAAAGCGCGACGTTAAGTTCCGCCATTCAACAGTGTCTTAACATTAGGTTCATTCAGCCTATCCTACTACAGGCGTGATAAAACGCCGGACAAGCACGAGTCGGTTTCGCCCACCAAAGGTTCCATACAAAAAAAAGAGGTCTCGAGCTTTTTCTGAAATTCAGGCTCAGCTTAGCCAGAGCTTTGATTCCCTTAACAGTGTCGAAATACGCGTAGAATATTGAAATACTATTATATTCTAACATCATATAAAAAATCAAAATTTGGAACATACATAAAAATACAAACTAAAATAAATTAGCTAAACTATAAGACAAGGATATGCCGCCTTAGTAAAAATTGTTTAATATGGTGGGCACTTTTAATATTTATTGAAAATTGAGGCCATCGTGGAGCAGTGGACCATGTTTGACTGTTATTACGATGATTTTAAATTCGATCTGCATTCAGGGGGATTAATAGCGGAGTTGTATCCATATATTAAGAGTTATGAATACGACAAAAACATTAACTTACTTTATTTGCTTTCATTTTTCGTATACTATCTCAATAAAGCATTTTGTTGAAGTTAGATGCGCACACACACACAGGGCTGTAATTAAACAATTCTGCAGTAAAGAGCAGAAATTTTACTTTCTCGATTTTTTTTGTAAGTTTTTTTAGTGTTGAAATCTATTTTACATTAATAAAAATTTCATAATGTCTAGAGGTTTTTAATTTTAAATTGTTAATTTAATCTTTAAATCTTTAATCATCTTATGCGGGACAGGGCCTCACAAAATATATCTTGCCCACATAAATTTAGGCCTAACTCCGCCACTGACAAAAAAAAACAATTGACCATGAGCAAAAGCATGCAAATAAATACCAACTACACAAAAATTATTTGTAATAAATTTAAGTTGAATAGATTTATTTATCTTAAAAATAGTCTTGTTTCTCCAACAGACATGTAAAATATTTTGTTTATTATCATGGACCGCTTCTTGTATCAAACTGATAAATATTTGGACGTTTCTCTACCTCTATTAAAGATTGAGTATTAAAGCATTATTTCTAAAAATTTTACTTGTAAAATTTTCAACCGAAAAATAAGAAATAAAAAGTACGTAAGTACAGAAGTAACTTGGACATCTTAACAAATAAACACATTTTAAAATGTTACACTTTGGTGCACACGTGTGTAATTTTGAAATTTAAAAAATATATTATAAGCATGTGTTTAAATATACATACATAATAGTTTCAAGCTGATTTTTTTTTTAAATCCATATATTTTGATTTTTTAAGCATTTTTAACATATTGTGTTATTTATTGTACGCACCGATTTGCCGAGTAGCTCTTAATTTCCGTCCATTTAGATGTAATTAGTGGCTGGGTGCTGAACAACCTCTTTTTTATCTAAAGAAGCTGGAATCATTATAATGATAAACATTTCAATTTCAACATTTGTGGGAGTGTGTGGGAGTCAATACAGCCATAACATTCAGTCAGATATTATATCTTTCGCAAAGTGAAAAACTTTTTTTAATAATTATATATTATGATATATGACTATTGTCCACTGATCATAAAAGTAAAAGTTAAATAAAAGTCCTGTATCCCATTGGCCAAAAAGTGGAGAAAGAAGCGTCGGAATAGATTTTGTTTCTATGTCACTAATATAAATTTCAGGAATGAGTTGATAAAGAAGCCTGCCTATCATTTGTACTTAAAAATAGTAGTATCTATTTGTTTAGCTTCACGCTGTATCCCGCATATAGCATGGTAGGCAGAGGGAACTTTTTTTATGGAAAGGTCAAGGCAAATGAAGGCACGGGGCGCGTAGTTGTAAGTGTGTGAAACGTGTAAATCCATAAGAGCTACAAAAGCCGGTCTTTAAGGTGATTTCGCTTTTTAAAGGTGTCTATGTCGTATGGATCCGGAAATACTACCCCAGGTAGACCATTCATCTTTAGTTATGTGGCGCGTGGAATGAAGTTCCTGCGGAACCGCACAGTAGTAGAGTTAAATGTGACGTGCTTTGCGATTAGAAAATTCGGCGGTAGGTCAAAGAGTTTCCCAGAACACATGATAAATACGGTAGAGAACGCATAGTGATAAGACGACGGAAGTGCCTTTCACAGATTATTGAGTTAGTTATGATTCAAATGGCTCTACATTGTAAGCGATCTATATAATAATATACATTGTATGGTTTAAGCTGATACTGGGATGCACCAGCCTAGAGTTGAGAACAGTACTCCATATGAGGCCGAGAATAGGGCCTATACAGAGCCGTTTGGTATTTTGGCGTGAAGTACTATCTCGCTCTTCCAATGACACCTAGTTCCTTCGAAAGCAATTTGGACTTGCTAGATGATCGCGATCAAAACATTGAAGGCCAATATGCTGATAGATCGTGTGGCTCCGAGGGGAGTGTTTCCGAAGACAGGGACACGACAATTGGGGTTTTTTTAGTGGTTAAAATATAAGTAAATAATAATTCATTCCTAAATTTTGCAGAAACGTTGTGGAATGCACGGTGATCCCAGTGAAGTACTTTGGTGATAATTGTAAATGTGTCCCATGGAGTTAAGATGCGGAACGTTTTGTTTGAGAATTCACGCCCACAGAATCAACTTTGACTAACCTGACCCAGAGCGTGCGGACAAAACAGAAAATTTCGCAAAATTTTGCGCAATATAGCTTCGCTCAGCTCCACCCGCCGTGCACAGCATGTGGCGGATGCTAGTATTTGTTGTCATTAGAAATGATTTTCCAATATACAGCCATGCCTATTTTTTATTATAATATTATTATACTTATATGGGAATAGGTTGACGTTGGATCTAAAATATTTATTTAACTTTTTAATTGTAATTGTTATTTTATTGTTCACAAAGGAATTTGACGGGGGTATTTAATTTTAGACAGTCGCAAGCAGGTAGTCACAACTGAAAATGCAATCAGAATACTTTATTATTTTCAAAGCAAAACATGCCGTTCCACTCAACATGCAATGCCACGAATATTCGGTGGAAAGTGGGGGACGGAGAGTAATAACACTAGGTTCCCAGGTTTGGGAACTTGGTTCAATTCAATCCCCAGAAGGCACAAGTTTGCGCGGTTAGTATTTAAAGTACCTACATATTATACGAAACATCAACTCTCCACTCCATCACGTCCACTCTTGTGTAAAACGATCACTTGAATTTCAATAGATTATTTATATATATTGTTTCCTGACTTAGCAACTTTCACTGGTAGCAACCGGCGCCTATTTTGTATATATTTAGTCGCCGTCGTTGTATGGTGGCTAAGTAAAGCCTGAATACTCGACTGCTCAAAGCAAAAAAAAACGTATGTATTCGAATATAATGTCTCCATTGGCCTCAATGTCCGAAACGTTGGGGCTAGTTGTCAATAGCAGTAAGCATTTTTTCTATGGGAAAATGTTGTCACTGCCAATCGTATGGATATACATGGCGTTTAGAGCAAGTCTTACTCTCTAAAACTGACCATAAATCATAATTTCGATCAAAATAAGGATGACTAAATTACAGCCAGTCTTCAGTTTTGAAGAAGTCCGGAACATTCGGTTCTAACAAAGCTTTATGACCCGGTGCTATATCTTGCTGAGTGGACCACTTTTCGTTATTAAACATTACTTTTTTCTCAAATATATGGCTCAGTCGCTCCTTCATAGCTAACACCTCACTATTACTAAAGTCGGATAATGCCCACGTTGTACTCTGTTGACTAATTGGGAAACTTCTTTAGAGCTTTCTGGAAAAATACAGTAATTTTGTTTGTTAAAATATTGCTCGATTGTAAAAATTTTCTGTAATCTCAATTTGCGTACCGCTTAAGTAGCTACTGTTATTTTACCATCCTATTCTTTTTTAAATTATCAGTTAATAAATGGCTGTCTCTTATGTCTCTTATAGGCTGCATTTGGACAGTATTTCTTTGAATTCTTTTTTTTCGTACGAACACTCCGTGGATGGCCAAATCTTTTTCTATTACAAGCAGAGGAGGTTCCATTATACCTATCAATAGCGGGGTGTACAAGTATTTTATTAATACCAAGCTTAATGAGGATTTTAAGAATTGTATTTGGCCCCATATCTACTTTATGTCATGCAATCACAGCGATTCGGTTCTCAGTGAGAACTTCTCACCCAACCACCAAAATAAGAAAGCACAATGAAAGATTATATAAAAATTACAGATTCCAAATTGATGTGTGAAGTGATGAAGATATTTTGTTTCTTTTTAATTGTAAATTTTTTTATGGCCAGACTAATTATACTTATAGGTATATCAAAAATTGTATTTAATTTATTTATTTACAGATTTTTCACATATAAACACTATTGTAAAAGCGCCGCATAAATAAAATATAGAACATGCAAACATTTATGTCAGAAAATGATAAAAAACGAAAATAAATTACAATAACAATGATCATAAAAGTGCAATAAAGTTAATAATAAATTGTAAACAACGACAAGGAAAATAGGTACAATATGTTTCTATAATACTTTATAAGTGAGCTTATTCTTAATATTAAGGAGTGATTACCAAATTTTTTTTTTCAGAATAGTCATTTGCTGGCCTGGACCTACTTACACGTTAAAATTATAACTTTACCGTATTATTTAACCCTTGCAACATAACAACCTGTCAGTAGCAACCAACCTGTCAGTAGCAGTTACCTGCGCTTTATTTTAAGCAAATTTAAAATCAAAACGGATCAGGATTACCTAAAATTTACTTCAGACTAATTTTATATAGTAGATACGTATATTAGATAAATTAGAGACTGTAATGATTGACCATTGGTTTAGACATAATATTTCAATTATACTTTAATGTTTAAATACTTTTATGTATGGTTCATATTTGACATTTTTTATGCTTTAAAAAAACGCTATAAACTCTTTTTCTGTAATAATTTTTTTTATAGTTATGTATTACATATTATTAATTTTTTTTTACGATCCTATTTATATAAAACAAACAACAAATGTTAAGGAAAGTTTGCCAAAATACAATAGTGAAAAGTACAAGGCCAAGGAGTTGTGGCGCAGAGGCACGAAGTGTGACTGTAAAACCGACTGGTTGTGGGTTCGATCCCCACTCGAGGAGATGAAATATTTTTAATTAAATTTATATTTCCATTTCTTCGCTCTGGTGTCGAGCGCGGCGTTGAGGTCTGCCACTCAACACGCAATGCCTCCAGAATTCGGTAGAAAGTGGGGAACGGAGTGTCTTAACGCTAGGTTCCCTCTGCCTATCCTGCTGTGTGCGGGATACAGCGTGAAGCTGAAAAAAAAACTACAATTAAATCTGATTAACCGTTTCTGCTATTAGCTTCACTTTTTACGCTATTGTTATTTATGCGTAACTGGGTCATACGAAATACAAGTATGGATAAATATCGTGAAATGAAAAAAACATCCTACGTCTAAACTGTTGAGGTATCTTGATTAATTTTTTTAGGTATGGGCTTAAAATATTATACTTTATATGCTGTTTCCGTAAAATGAGCGCTGACACTTCCACCCTGTATATCTATGGTCTCTCGACAACAACGTGACACAAGTCGAAAATGTGTCATCGTAACGGTATTCTTTCGAGAAGGAGAGCTTCTTTATGTTGAATGCATTCTATTCTAGTCTTGGATAAACGATGTCTTAGTGGGGCCAATCAATAGGGTTAACATAAGTACAGAGAGAGTAACAGATCTTTGGAGTAGACGGCGTGATCTGCATGCTCATAACGGGAAGCGCGTCAAGAACATAATCACGCGGAGCCAAGGCTCCAAGGTATTTACGGGAAATCTGAGTATCAGGCAAAGCCAGCGATACTACAGATGGAGTGTGGTGCTATAGTTTCATCTAAACCTGAACTTCAAAAAGAAATTGAAAGGTACTACGGACGGTTATAAACTCTGTCATTCTCCATATGGTGAATGACAACAGAGCCAAATTCAACAATACTGTATCGAAGATATTCCGGACGTCAACCTGTACGAAATTAGAACGGCCCTTAACTAACTCAAAAATCGTCGTGGTGTTTTTCAAAAATGGCGACAAAACTACAGATCAAAGTCAAATAACTTTATTCAAATTAAGAAGTTACATGCTTCATTTTTTGAACGTCAAATAATTTACCACCAGTTCACTAAAATTAATGCCTCAGACCTGAGAAGAACCGGCGCAAGAAACTCAGCGGGACTTATTTTTTTAAAATCAATTATACAAAATCACATTTCAACGTTTCTGACAATGATACTTTGAAATAGACTGGAGCGAGCATTTCATTCCCAAGGCGTGTTATCATTTATATAATCATTAATTTGGTAATAACTTTTAACACACAAACATCTTTTCACAACTCTTTTAAATTGTGATATAGAACATTCTCGGACGTTTTCTGGGATCCTATTGTAAGATCTATCACGGTATTGAGTCTCGTCATTGTCCACTACAATGATAGTCCAGGTCCATGACGAAAGCCTAGCGCCTATTTCACTACAGCGTGCAGTGCTACAAGAGGATGTAATATAACCGAAACTAAAAGACAAAACGCTGGAACTGGAAGACGTGTTTAAGACCACATAACAAATCTTTGATAGCAATCTTGACCGAGTCCGTTGGAGGAACTCAGTGCTAAGCTAGGACCTCCATAGCGCCTCTCAACTGGTGGGTCTTTTTTTTCATTTCATTATGTTCATCCATACTGTACTTCGTGTGACGCAGTTACGAATAGATACCAATAACGCAAACACCTACTGCTGTAAAAATACTACTAAGCGTTGCCGACCTGCCGCTTTTCTCTCATTCCATTTTACGTAATTCAACATCGCCGCCATTACCTACGACTCGATTTCTTGAATGAGGCGTGTGCGGCGTTATCGCTTTGATAAGTTTGTGTCTGTATGCATTATTCTTGACAATTGTCGTTTTATTTTACAACGATAATTTTATTAATTATTTTGTTTGAAAAAATCACTTTTTAATTTTTTTTCACTCTGTATGTAAAAAATAAAAACGAATAATTGTATAAAGCTATGCAATACTTTATTTTTTTTCCCAAAAATAGATTAACAGTCAGAATTCTTCAATAATTTAAATCTTCCCCAGGAACCTGTAAAACTTAAATGAGTCAGTAGAAACTTGAAATATGAACCTAATAAAAATATAATATAAAAATTTAAGATATAGTTAAACTGCATAAAAATAATGTAAAAAATAATTTCAGTGATATCATAAATTTAAGTAACAGATAATTCATAAAATAGGAATTTATGTGAGAACTTATTTGACGCCAAAAGAATACTTACCGTAACGACTTTGCTCTTTATAAAATAAGTAAAAGTAAAATCATCATCTTTTAAATTGTAATTCACTTCAAGTGATGCAACTTACTGTAAGTCACTATAGAAGTGTCGAATATGAAATACTCCACTTGGAGACACATCTGCCGCATCATATTATAATTTTTTAAATCCATGTTTTCATATTTTGACCTGGCAATGAATAAGTTAATGTCACAAACAGACATATACCCAAAGGTATATAAAATTATCAACGTGACATTGGCGAAGTGATTTTGTGCTCAAATGGCACGCTCGGAACGCCATATTAAAAGAAACCAAACCAAACCAATTATCAATCAAGATTTATGACATTAGACATATCAACAACAAACATATGACCGAGTTGAGAATGTCTGATTTTAAAGCAACAGAGTAGGTATAGGCATAGGTACACTAAAGTTACAACTAAAGCAAATGTTTATTATTAACAGCTTTGTAATTTCATTCGTGTTGTCTCTACTATACCTGACACTGCCAAATTATTTTGCCCCTGTCATCGCAAAATCAGACAAAAACACATAGTAAAATAAACAAAAGCGCTTAATTAAATTAAGTACAAAGATTACACGAACAAATAATAAATTATTTAAATAGATTAGTAATATTTATGTAAAAAAAATATAACAAGCATTATAGCAATAAAACTTATTATACTTAGATAATAAAATGAGCACTTGCAGAATATGTTTGTCGAATAATATAAGAACATGTTCTATATATGAAACTGATCAAGGATTATCTTATGTTCAAATGCTGCTTGTCCTCATTAACATAAAGGTACATTTTTGTTAGACCTAGTATCTCATGTGCTTAATATATGAAATAAATATATATATATATACTTTTCAGGTAATTAATGACTCTTGTGAAACTATCTGCATTACTTGCTGTGACAAAATTAAAGAGTTTTAAAATTTTAAGTTATTAATTGAAAGGTGAATATTATATTTTTTAATATTATAATTAAATAAATTTAAAACTAATTGTGAAAATAAGAAATTTGTTACTCAAATATAAAAATACTATATGTTCTGAACAGATCTGAAAACAAAATAAATAAACATTTGAAAATATTCAAATTCAATAATATCAAAGAAGTCAAAGAAGATCTTTATTTTGAAGAAGTACCAAAGAAAATGTACACTAATTACAAACAATTTCAAAATGGAGAAAATTTTGTACTTTACAATAATACTTATATAAAGAAGGTTACATGTGCTTTGACCAAATCTCAAGAATCATTAAATTTATTAAATGATAGTGTAAGTATAATTAAAGATTTTTAGTTCACACATTAAATAGTAAAGAAGCATTATCAGTTTGTGCAATATTTTTAGACAAACTAAGAATATAGTTACTGTGCTGCTGCATCACTGTGGCTTCATATCATGAGTCCATATCCATGTATATGGATTCATGCCATATCTGTGATGTTCTCCATCACAGCTTATTACTGTAAATATGATGGTTATAAATTCGATTTCGATTCGATTTTATTTCAATCATTTTTGTTTCACCACTCTGGCACGAAGAATAAGCACAATATCTAGTGCTTCCACTACTACAAAGTAAGTTGTCTCAAAAATGAAGCGGCAAATGGGGAATGGAATGTTATAAGACTAGGTTCTCTCTGCCTACTCTGCTATACAGTGCATGTAGATAAGATGTGAAGTTAAAATACGAAAACATGAGTAGTATTAATAGTATGCTCTCAAATGATGAATAGGAGATATTGTAAGCTGAAGAGTTATCTATGAACTCTATGACATCATAACGTAAAGAAACTGCAATAAGTAAATAATTCATGATACAATACATGAAGAAAAATTGTACTAATTAAACAAAAGAATAGTATAATTGCCCTCAGATTTGGAGTCCAGATGAAGAATCAAATGAAAGTTTTTACAAACAAGAGAGTGGACAAAATTGTCAAAACGAAATTTTAGGCAATAAAGGTATGTTTAAGAGAATTAATTATAATCTGAAGGTATTATTGAGGTAGTCAGAGCGTAGTGGGACAGTGTTGAATCTAAGGAATTGTTATGGGTTCTATATCCAGTTGGGGGAATAATATATCAATTATTATCATTTGTCTGCTGAAATAAGCTGAAAATAGAGTATAGAGCATAAAGTGTAAGTGTAAGTTCCTACTGTGCAATAAAAAAAAAACATGAAGTATGTTTTTTTTCTAAAGTATAAAAAGCTAATTTAACAATATTTTCAGTTAAGAAAAAAGATAATATTTGCATCAGACCTGTACACTTAAAAGATATAAAAGTCATGAAAACAATATGCACTTCAAAACATGCAAAAGCGACTAAGAGAGTATTGAAGAAAAGAGAATATATATGTCCATATTGTGGGAAAATAAAAAAAAATATGAAGATTCATTTATTATTGCATACAGGTTTGAAGAGATAAAAAAGTATTTCATAAAACTTTTTATCTTCACACTTTTTGCTGTATAGCTCTTGTGTAAAAAAACTTCACTTTCCATTGTTTGCCTGAATTAGAGACATTGTGTTTTAAGTGACGAAATTGAACAGTGTGCTTTGTCTTAACTTAAAGTTCCTCCGGGTGGGGATCAAACCCACGAGGATCGCATTTATTGTCAGATGAACCATCACTTTTTAAATATATTTTTCCAGAGAAGCCACCATCTTTTTAAATATATTTTTTTCGTATATCTATGATAAGAGATTTTAAGTCCATAGAGAATACGGCCAAGGAGACAAGTTGTCGTTTTTTCATTAAACACTTATATTACGATTTTTGTCCTATTTATGTATTTATTCACGCAAGGGCAAGTTACTTTATGTAAATTACTTTTTACTAGGCCAGGGTAAATACATTGGACAGGGTAGAGACACCAAGTTCAGGATAGATATTTATTTGGAACGGGAATAGAATTTGTACGAATAAAAGTAACAAAATTATAAAAATCAACTATAATTACACATTGTAAATAACAGAATCCGACTATTATTTTTAATAATCATATAACATTAGCAGACTATATTATTTCAGCCTTAACAATAATGTGTGAAATTACCATGGCATTGTAAAATCTAATCAGCTTCACGCTGTATCCCGCACACAGCAGAGTAGGCAGAAGGAACCTAGTGTTAAGACACTCCGTTTTCCACTTTCAGCCAGATTTTGGAGGCATTGGCAAGACAGTTGCCAGGGGAAATATGGCATGAGAAAGACTTTTTCTTGATAAATTTTATTGTTTTATTGACTTAAGAAATGTTTCAGTACATTATGTATCACAGTTTAACTATTACATTATTATTAAATCAGACCAGTAATTACAAATAAATTAAATGAATAATATAACTTTTATGACTTACCAGGGGAGAGACACAATGACCTCACGAAACCACTACTTTGTACCAATGCGTCGCAACATCTAACAAATACCGGCATTCTTAACGGCTCACGTGTTTTGCGTTGCTAACTTTATGTCGATAGATAACCTTGAGCGCTATTTGGAATATATAGTTTTATATTTGTGTTTGTAGTAGCGTAATTAAATTTGCCAGGGTAGATATCCAAAATAAGTGGGGCAAAAGTAAAATTTAAAAAATATTGCAAAAAGATAAATATTGTTCTATTTTTCCTTAACAATACTTAAATATATTTATTCAAATTTGTATTTAACAAACTTTAATTTATTTACTGATACAAAGAAGGTATGTGTCGTTTGCAAATTAAACTGAAACCGACGGAGGGACAGGCCAGGGTAGATACTTTTTTAGACTTTATAAGGAATTTCAGAAAAATATACGTTAATTAGACGATTAATCGTGACTAAAAAAAAACTAAACTAGACTAGCTTCACGCTTTATCCCTAGCGGGGTAGTCAGAGAGAACGGAGCGCCAAACGCTATGGACGTTATTTAATAAAGTATATTTAGCTGAAGTGTTTCATAGCAAAAAAAAAATAACTTATAGAATAAAATCTATGTTTTAAATTGATGGCCGCACTAGTTACCTCTTATCGTAGAGCTACCAATATAAACAAATATCTAATTTTTCTTGTATCTTTTATGCATTTACTATTTTAGGAGATTTACGAGGCTATTTATTAGATATTAAGCCTTATTTATTAAAAAAAACAATTTATTTTAATAGTTATTGAAGTTAGTTTAAAAAAATCCACGTTATTACATTAGGTTTTACAGGTTCATCTTGGTGTTATTGTAATGACAATAAATTATATAATATTTATCTAATTAGCAATTTCAAATTTAAGAAAATTTTATAATGTATAAACAAGAATAGGCTATTGGTAGAAGCTTAGCCGCTGGCTTTTTTGCTTCTATTTACTTATTTATTCTTTTAGCTTCACGCTATATCGCCGCACATAGCAGGGTAGACAGAGTAAAAATATATTTATAACAGTTTATATTACAGAAGAGAAGAAATTTAAATGTATTAAGTGTTCAAAGTGTTTCTACACTAAGAAAATGTTGAAGTATCATGTAATAAACCATTCTAAAGATGCTAGTTTTCAATGTGAAAACTGTATTGCTAAATTTAAAACTAAAGCATCACTGAAAAGGTTTGGATTTTAGAATATCATTATAACAATATTGTATTTATTTACATAAATGTAACAAAAATTGATATATTTAGCAATATTTTATTGATAAGCAGATTGTTACCGGCTTATCTGTACCTACATGGGACAGCATCTGACGGCGAGGTATGTGGGTTCGATACAAAATTCGAACAATGAATTATTTATATTTTCGCACTCTGGTAAGACAAAGTGCGATATGAGCACCGCCACTCAATATATAATCTCTACGCAAACCGAGTGCCTTAACACTGGGTTCTCTGCCTGCTATGTATAGGATACAGTGAGAAGCTAAAAAATATAATTTTCCTGGTACTAATAAGGCAAAGTGCCGTGTTGGTTTCCACCACTCAAAACGCAATATTTTCAAAAATAGGCGGAACGATGGCAATAGGATGTCATAAATATTAAAATAAGCAATTAAATAAGCAATTAAATATTATTTTTAAACAAATAAATTATATTTGCCATTTATGAATTACTATATTCTTTTAGGCATATGATAACACATAGCAATAAAAAAGATTTTGAGTGCAAGATCTGCAATAAAACATTTAGAATGGTATGCATTTTTTATATATTTTCTTTAAAACGTTATTCTTATCCTAAAAAAAATAATGCAATTATGCCCAAAGTATTAATGTGTACAATTATCAATATCCTGATTTTTTGATAATAACAGAAAAATGCAGTGTTACGACATATGCAGACGCACAACATTTTAAGACAATTTAAATGTGAAATATGCGACATGTCTTTCTCTACCAAAGATATTTATCAAAATCATAGCCGAGTTCACACTAAAGAACGACCTTATAAATGCGAGGTAAAAACGATTTTTTTATCAAATAAATATTTTTATATTATTAAAATAAATTTTAAGAAAATGTCATTGTGGTACTAAATGACGCATTTTTATGGTACAGTTCGCATTATAATTGAGTAGTCCCATCGTTAGATTTTGTCCATCTTCTGCCTATCAAGTAAAATCAAGGTAAAAACTACACTGCTGTGACCCAATTTGAAATAGAAATGGGAAATATTTTCAGTTCTTGAATTATAATAAATGAGGCGTTAAATTGCGAAATTTTAAAAAAATATATTAGGAATAAGTTCTCGCTGTTTTTTTTTATTTAAAAAAAATAATTTAAAATATAATGCTTGCAATGACATTACTCAAAGTATTGTCCATCATTAGAGACCACTTTCTCCCATCTCTCTGGTAGCAATTGAATCCCCCGTCGGAAAAACGACTCATCTTTCGAGGCAATCCAGGAATCAAGCCATTTTTCGGCTTCTTCAAAAGAATGGAAGCGCTGCTCGCTTAAACCGTGCGCCATCGACCGAAACAAGTGGTAATCGGAGGGGGCTATGTCCGGTGAATACGGCGGGTGGGGTAGAACTTCCCATTGAAGTGTTTCCAGGTAAGTTTTGACTGGTTTTGCCACATGTGGCCGAGCATTATCATGTAATAAAATCACTTTGTCGTGTCTCTGCTCGTATAGTGGCCGCTTTTCTTTCAGAGCGCGACTCAAACGCATCAACTGAAGTCGATAGCGAGCTCCCGTGATAGTTTCATTAGGTTTAAGCAGCTCATAATAAATTACGCCCTGCTGATCCCACCAAATGCAGAGAAGAAGCTTAGAACCATGGATATTTGGTTTTGGCGACGATGTTGATGCGTGACCCGGCATGCCCCACGATTTTTTTCGCTTTGGATTGTCGTAGTGAATCCACTTTTCATCCCCAGTGACGATACGGTGCAGAAAACCTTTTCTCTTTTGCCGTTGAAGCAACAATTCACACATGAGAAAACGTCGTTCTACGTCTCTCGGCTTCAACTCATACGGCACCCAATGCCCTTGCTTTTGGATCATTCCTAACGCTTTTAAACGTTTTGAAACTGTTCATGACGCATCTACTTATAACGTTTTCCCGAGCACTACTAATGTTTGGCATGGATCTTCTTCAAGCAATGCCTCCAATTCTTTGTCTTCAAATTTTGTCGGTGCTCCAGAACGCTCTTTGTCTTCAAGGTCAAAATCATTACTTTTGAAGCGCCTAAATCAATCTCTGCACGTTGTATTCGACAAAGCATTGTCACCATATGTCTCAACGAAGAATTCTGTGTGCTTCTGGTGTAGATTTTTTCTGAATAAAGCAGTGCAATAAAATTCCCCGCAAAAACACTTTATTTGGCACAAAAGTACACATTTTCACAAAGGGAAAATAAATATGTAGTTGACACTGTAGTAAACACTATTCTACTATAATTTGAGGTTACATATAGTACTACTTTGGTGATTCGTTACCGTACGAAATTCCATGCACAGAGTGCCGCAACGCCATCTTTCAAAAAACAGCAAGAACTTATTCAAGGTAAAAATAAATCAGCTTCACGCTGCACGCAGATCCTGTCAGTTCCCAACATTCCGCTGAATTCTGGAGACATTGTATGCTGAGTGGAACTCAACGCAATTTTAAAATGTTCGGTAAATGAAAAATAGAGGGTTGACATTTTGCCTCCTATGCAAAATGCAAAAAATGTGTAAATTAAAAAAGAAACATATAAAGTCGTTTTAAATAGATAGGAAAATATATATTTTTGAAAATGTTGAAATTTTAACATAGGGGGATTCGAACCCAAGTTGGAAACAATCCAAGAGGCGTGGGTTCCAGTCCCGTTACGCTACGTTCCAATTTTTATTTGATTTCTTCAATATTTTATTATCTTTAATGTGAAATAATACTCTAAAAATGTTTAAAATATATTTCAGCTTTGTTCGCAGCCCTACAGTTACAAACGTGACTTCAACCGGCATTGCCTTAAAAAACACAATGTAATTATAGACCGACGATCAATACACACGATGAACGAAGAAGTTCTTCTTATAGAAAGGGCCCTAATGAAAAATATAATGTTAAAAGTGCAAGGTTTGCCTACTGACAAAGATCCATTAGATGCTTTCAAAGGACCTCAAGGAGCTCAAGCTTTTGCTAAAACGCTAACTATTCTACAACGATCTCCTATCCAAATGAATAAACTGGACGGCTAATGTTATAATGTTGTTTCATTATGTTATTAATATTTATCTAACATCACTACACATAGGTATATTAAAATCTCGAAAAAGGGTTCATATAGAAAGATTTTTTTAGAATTAGCACAAAATTTTGTTTAAACTTTAACAAACAGGTGTTATATCTTATAATAAACATTTTTAAGGAAAATACCGGTGACTCACAACGGAATCCCCGACATGAGGTTTAAAGAACTTTACAATTTACATTGCTTAAGCTAGTTTATGTATTTAATAGAATCGTCTTAAACACTAAAGACACTGATGTGAATATTTTATCGTAACCAAGAAATATCGTGGATGTTATGTTTGCTAATGTTTTATATAGAAGTAACTGAAAACTTACTTACTTAGAGGCCAGTGGTGGCGCAGCGGCACGAGGTGTGACTGTAAAACCGACTGGTTGTGGGTTCGATCCCCACTCGAGGAGATGAAATATTTACTTAAATTTATATTTCCATTTCTTCGCTCTGGTGTCGAGGTTAAGCGCGGCGTTGAGCTCTGCCACTCAACACGCAATGCCTCCAGAATTCGGCAGAAAGTGGGGAACGGTGTGACTTAACACTAGGTTCCCTCTGCCTACCCTGCTGTGTGCGGGATACAGCGTGAAGCTGATTTATTTATTTATTTTAACTGAAAACTTACTTTTTATGTGAATGTACCTATAATAACTCATCTAAGCAAATAAAGATAAATCTAAATGAATACTTACAATAGTCTCAATTTTCCATCTTTCATAAATACCATTACGAAAGCTGCCACTGAACAATGGTGTCTCGTTAAGTTTCAGTACCATTTGATACCTTTATATAGTGTCAGGTTCGATTACAGTCAAGTTAGTGTTTCACACTAATGGATCTATTCACACACCTTTCAATCAAACCTAATATATATAGTGGGGAAAGAAAACTATCATCATTCACTTCGAGGCGGGCGGTCAAAAACACCAATATGGTTTGTCCTTACGTCTACAAATGACTTAAAAGTTTTTTTTTGAATTTGTCATAACATTATGTATGTTTGCAGATAAAATTTACAAGAGCGTATTTAAAAAAATGTATAGCAGTTCTGATAACCGTACATTTG
Organism: Heliconius hermathena; assembly: GCA_013403705.1. Classification (NCBI taxonomy): domain Eukaryota; kingdom Metazoa; phylum Arthropoda; class Insecta; order Lepidoptera; family Nymphalidae; genus Heliconius; species Heliconius hermathena. Next base: position 131,884 of record JAAIXJ010000092.1, on the reverse strand, counting down.
TTTGTTCCAAGTTCGGCTTTTAAAAAAACATCTAATATGGATGAATTTATGGTTGAGAATCAGAGGACACGCATGAGACAAAATTACGTGCTTCAAAGAGCTTTGAATAACGACGTCGATGACAAAATAGGTGTTACATACGTGACAGAGCCTTTGAATCCGAACACCAACCCTGAAGAACTACCAGCTCTTATAGTTGATTACGCGAATATGATAAGAAACGATATTATTTTGCTAGACAATTCTGTAGAAACGCGGACCAGGAAAAGAGGAAATATCAAAGTTGAGAAATATAACGTAATTCTTTTTTTAAATCAATGTTGCATATGTTTATATATAATATAACAAAAGGATAATTTTTTTTTCTTAACAAATTTTCAGCACGGTGGAATCAAAGATATACCATGTAGCTGTGAACTAGAAAGCGTAAGTACGTTTGGGAGTTATTTTATTACATTTTTTTTATTCAAATAATTTTTATTATTATTTTTATAGAAGGAACCAAAAATATTGGGCGAAGACTACTTTCCTCCCGCAATAGAGACGAGGAATTGTGATGAGCGACTTTGTCCCTCGCCTTATGGTTGCAAGGAGCGATATCATAACGTATGTCTTAAAATTTGTTTGCAATAAACACAATATTAATACAAAATATCTATTATAATGAATTAATATGGTTTTGAAGAAAACGTAAATTTTTTTCATTCATTAATTTATTATAACTTAATTAACACAATGCGGGACGTACTGCCAGAACCGTAGAATTTTCGGATTATGATAGTGACAGTACGGGTAGTGCCGTAAATATTTGAGGAGTTATAAACCGGCACTACGGTTTACACAGTAGACTCTTATAGGCAACTCCTTACAAAATACTTTATACTGTCGTACCACATCGATCTATTTTGTTACTATTACCTAAAACTAAACGCACACAAACGCATTATAAAGATGCTAGTGTTAGTCAGTTTTATGGGAAGCACTCATAGGCACACTACGGTTATGCCCGTGGTGAATCTTTGTAACGTGTATGGACCTGTTTAGTAGTGTCACGCCAGGAGCGATCGAAGCATGACATCGATAATTTTTCGCTATTTTTTTTTGTACCTGCCTACTGTAACCTATTTATTCATTTACGGTTAGTATGTGACTGTTTTATATAAAACTTTTACTGTTTGTGTTTAGCTTGTTACTTACCAAATATTTACGTATTTCTAAGGAACATTTTATAAGACTATAAACTTTAAACATTTTTAAAGTGTTATTCCACACTTAGGAAAAAAAAATACTTATTTAGAATAAATTAATATGTACGGTTCTGGCAGTACTAATTTAATGTCGTCACAGCGTTCGTTTGTGACGGTACGGTTATAGCTGTAGTGCCGATTTGTATGGGACATTTTACTGTCATAACATAAGATTTGAAATAATTGATACCGTCCCGCATCGTGTTAATAGGTATTTTTTGTTTTTACAGATAACTGTATTGAAACGTAAAAGATACATTGAAGAACCTTCCCAAGAGGTGTTGCCAGAAGATCTTAAAAAACGATGGATCGCGATTAAGAAACCAGTAATAGTTGGATGTATGTGTGTGAGAGACTTTTAACACTAAAAATTACCGATTGAACAAAAAAATATTATTATTATTTGTTTTGTAGGTGGTTACAAACATAATTATTATATAGTCCTTTTGTGTAAAACTAATAATCTTTGCATGTACCTTTCTAACATTTATAGTTATAATGTGAAATGAGTTAAATAAATCTCAAATTTATTTATATAAACAACTTTATTATTTTAAAAAGTCTTATAATATATCAACTATTAATATCAATTGAGAAAAATATTATTATTAAAAATATATTTTAAAGTTCTCACTAATAAATTGAAATAAAATAACATTGTCACACATTAAACCTCTTGTGGACTGTTCATGGAACGAACAAAAAATTATATTACTTTTGTAATAAATTATGCTACTGTACTTTAGCAAGAAAACATCACTTTTGCTTTAAATTTGAGAGTCTATGCAACATAGTAGGTACTCAACATTTCATTTTGCATTCTTAATATCACAAGGAAAACAAAAATTCGTTTAAACATCCATTTTTGTTTCACTTCACTAAACACTGTAATCTGATGTGTGGTGGACAGTTTCGTGGGCAGCCGGCGTTGGTACGTCGCCAAGCTGGGGCATGATGTGGGCAATGGCCTCCCGAGCCTGAATTGTCATACCCATTTCCCGTCGCAATACATCCTCAGTCACTGTGTGTATTGATTTAAACTTTAAATTGATCCCATGCACTTTGTACATATGGTTATTAAGATTCACTTTATAACTGAATGATACGCTGCAAACCTGAAAATATAATATTTTATTTACTTCAAAGTAAAAAAATAACTAACAAAATTTTAAAATCCTTCGACCAAAAATATCGCTACTTCATCTTGGCAAAGTACCTGTGGCTCTTAACTACTACTAATTCGATTTTCATAAAACATACATAGCTAAGAACAATCTCAACAAACTAAACTTTAGGCTAGGCTATGAGTTAAAAAACCTCACTCAAATCATCCATGGTCCATTAATTCAGGAGTTACATATTAAGAAACCTGTTGCCATAGTCAGACATACAGACAAGTCAAATTTGTTATGCCCCTGTTTATGCATATTAAAAAGTCCATATTATGCAATACTAAAGTAATTAAAAAGATTACGTTACAAATAAATATGTAAATATATGTTCAAAACGTGATTTTGTGATAATCAAGGAAGAACGAAAAGAAATTAGATGGGGTATGATGCTGTAGACTATATTTTATGGTTAATTTAAGGAACCCTTATACGATCATAAATAGGATATATTCCTTATAGGATAATAAAAGCCGAGTACAATTAAAAAATATATTTTTTCCTCCAAAAATGAAAGTGTATTTTTTAAACAAAATAAATAATTAAATTATCTTTGTAAAGTAAAACGCCATTTGTCAAGAACGACGCACGCAGCACAAACCAATCAAAGAGAAACCGTCGCATACGCCTCATTCCGAAATCAAGTCTTAGGTATTGGCGGCAAAGTTCAAAGTTGTTTAACCTTTAGTAGTATTTTTGTAGTACGTACACATACGTTACGTTTCGCTTCCGTTATAGGTATCCATGCATAACTGCGTCACACGAAATACAGGTATGGATAAACAACTTAAAATGAAATAAAAATCCTACGTCTAAACTGTTGAGGTTTCTTGATTAATTTCTTTAAGTAAAAGGAGCGCTTTCACCCTGTATATGCTATGATCCCTACATACAGAGAAAATCTAACGTCTAAGATAATGTAATCAAAAGTAAAACATTGATGCATCTATTTTGCTGCGTTTTATGCAATTAACCGCCTAATCATAACGCATAGAGTACTTCCCATGAACCTACAGTTATGAAATTTATCACAAAGTGAGAACTTACAATACAAATAAAGGAAAAGATCCGAAAAGTAAAAATTTATAGGTATTTCATAGATGAAAATAATTATAAATTTATGTGTCGTTAATTTCATATATGACATATAATACACTCAGATATGCTCGCAAACTTAGGTTTGTCAATTTATAAGCAAATCAAATTTATAAGCTGTACTTCCCGTTGACCTACAATCCTGAAATTGATACGGAAGCTTCGATGGACCGGTTAAGCGGTTTTTTATATATTTATGTAAAACTTTATAATAATCTTGTTAAAAAAAAACAATTATAGCATTCTATTTTGACAAAATATAATTCTTAGCGATGATTTTGTGTAGCGAAAATTTGTAAGTCTCGCTACGGAGATGCTAACATAAATTTGTTGTAACAGACGTAAAAGAGTAAGAACGCATGGTTTAGTGGTTAGAACACTTGCTGTTTCCAAATACCATTTTAAGATTGTCTTAAATTGATATATTAGAGATTGAGGCATGCATGCAGGCATGCGCCCGTTATGGCGCAGGGGCACAAGCCTGCTACTACTGTGGTTTCGATTAAAATGAGGCAGAATGAAATGTTTTATATTTTCATATACTTGTAACGAGGTAAAGCGCTGCGTTGAGTTCCGCCACTCAACACGAAATAAACTGAAGAGTTCCGCAGAAAATGGGGAACGGAGTTAAAAGACAGACAGATAGGTAAAGAAATATAGGTGAGGCCGGTCGTGGCGCAGCGGCACGGAGTGTGACTGTAAAACCGACTGGTTGTGGGTTCGATCCCCACTCGAGGAAATGAAATATTTACCTAAATTTATATTTCCATTTCTTCGCTCTGGTGTCGAGGCAAAAGCGCGGCGTTGAGTTCTGCCACTTAACACGCAATACCTCCAGAATTCGGCAGAAAATGGGGAACGGAGTGTCTTTCACTAAGTTCCCTCTGCCTACCCTGCTGTGTGCGGGATACAGCGTGAAGCTGAGAAATATAAGAGAAGATACTAAAAATGTTTTGATACAATATTAATAAAAGGCATACTTGGCAAGAATAAGGTCTTTCTCCGGTGTGCATTCGTTCGTGATTCTGCAACTGATGTTTGGCGTTGAAGGACATGGCGCAGGTCGCGCACTTGAACGGCTTGTATCCGGCGTGAATGCGCAGATGGCGGTTTAGATCGCAACGCTGAAAAATATATATTTTTAACTTCACGCTGTATTCTGCATATAGCAGGGTAGGCAGAGAGAATCTGGGAACAGTTAGATTTTTGAGATATTTTGTGTTGATTGGCAGAACTCAACGGCGCACTTTGCCTCGTTACCAGAATGGGAAAGTGAAAAGATTAAATTTCAATTTCATATTTTCATTTTCTCGTTTAAATGATCCCTACGCGGGGGAATGAATTATTTTGTTTTGCTCGCTCTGGTAAGAAGACAAAGCGCGACGGCAAGTTATTATGCAACGTGTCGAAAATTAGGCAGTGCGTCAAATAGAATGTTTGAACACTAGGATCCCTCAGCCTATCCTGCTATAAGCGCTATGTAACATAAAGTTCATAAAAATATATACTTACGGCAATAAATTTCTTGGAACATAAATTGCAGTGGAATGGCCTCTCACCCTTGTGTATGAGATTATGTCTAAAATAAAGTAAATTATTATAAATTTAAATGTTTACGACTTTAATACTTAGCTTTTATTGTAAATAACAAATACAGGATTGTGAGAAAATTAATTGATGTAAATAGAAAGTATGTCCAATTATTAGAAATACATCTTTAAGTAAATTTTTCTCATTCTTATTACTACAACGAAGTTTAATAGCAAATTTATAATAGCATAAGCATGAGCAACTTCACGTTTTTCCCGCACCGCAGGGTAGGCTGAAGGAACGATGATGACATGATAACTGATGTTAGACATGCCGTTCCACACCCACAATTAAATTTTCCGGACATTTGTATTGAATGGCAGAAATCAACGACGTATTAATAATTTAATACATAATCATTCTCCTGGGTGAGTATCAATACCTCAATCATCACGTTTACAGTCAGAGTCTGTCCCATTGCGCCACGACAGCCTCGGACGTATAATATAAGATTCTTATATATATTTGAATTATGTTCGCGACGTCGCGATTTCCGGGGACTCGACGTGTAGTTGTAAGTTCTTAGTCGCGTGTCGTGACTCGTGACGTCACACAATTGTGGTAGATTTAAGTATTATTTAATATTTTCTAAATTAGTAATATTTTTAATAAATAATAACATAAGTAGAATTATAAACAGATTTAAGTATCACCTTTTAGTTTTATATAGTAATTTCCGAGTTTGTGTTGCAATTATATAGTATCAATATAGTTTACCCAATTAATCGCATTTTAAAATAATAATTGCTTTCGTATTGTAAAATTTATTATTAACTATTATAAAATTTATTATTAATATGTGTATAAGTTTATATAGAAAAATAACAGATTTATAAGTGCTAAATGTTTGTAAATAATTATTGAGACACTTTATTCATGTAAAACTTGTGTGAATTCCGTCATAGTTACAGTATCTTTCGTAAATTTCTAATAGTAAATATTTAAATAGTAGTTTACATATAAATAAATAGATATTTTTATGTTATTTTAACATATATAAATTGTAAGTCGTCTGATAGATAGTTATTAAAATATAAGCAAAAACTTGTAATAATCATAGTGAAAACATTAGCTTAAAAAAGTCAAAAAATTCAAAAGTCAAATAATTATATTCAAAATAAGAAGTTACATGCTTCATTTTTTGAACATCAAATAATTTACCACCAGTTCACTAAAGTTAATGCCTCAGACCTGAGAAGAACCGGCGCAAGAAACTCAGCGGGACTTATTTTTTTAAATCACTAATACAAAATCACATTTTAACATTTCTGACAATTATACTTTGAAATAGACTGGAGCGAGCATTTCATTCCCAAGGCGTGTTATCATTTATATAATCATTAATTTGGTAATGACCCTTAACACACAAACGTCTTTTCACAACTCTTTTAAATTGTAATATAGAACATTCTCGGATGTTTTCTGGGATCCTATTGTAAAAGCGTAGACATTGTCCCATAAAAGAATTACGGACTCGATGTAATCGGCGTTAAATAATCGGCGCTCTTTACGGTATAGCTCCGCGCGACGATAGGTAGCGAAGGCGCGCGGTCGTGCCCGGACAACTAGTTCAAGCATATATAGTAATAGGAAGAAAAATAAGAAGAAATATAGGAAGACAAATAGAATAATACTGAAGACATCGTTGAAGAAGTCGTCAGCCACCGATAGTTATATTGAATCATAGCATCGTGTTTTATTCGGCGATCTCCGTGTACCCCACGATCCGGAACCTATAGTGTACAGGGCGTCAACGGCTCGTTCATTCGAGATCCGCCCGTCTGGTACAAATTATATTGTGTGCTATCTCTTCCACTGGATATTAAATTAAAATCTTACATAAAAAAAAACTTTTTGTTAAAATCTTGAAAATGCTATTGGCGTAAATATGTTATATAAGCGTATGAGAATTTGGAAAATAATTTTATAACAACAAAAAAACCGACTTCAAAAAAACTAACTAAGAAGTAAAAAATATTTTTACATAAAGTAAAACATACTTTGATATTGTTAAACAAAAATAATTAAAAAAAGATTTTATAATTTTGAAGTCGGTGTCAAGCTAATGCTACAATTACCTTCTACAATATCGAATTACTAAGCCTGTTTGTTTTACTTTGTAATACGTCCATTTGTCAAGCACTTTCCCTAATGCACATTTAAGACTTTATGTAATTTTCTCATAGATATAATTGTCAGAAATAGACAGAAAAATGGGACCACACGGAAAGCACTATAGCTTTCAAATAAAAAAAATCATCAGAATCGGTTCACCCAGTCAAAAGTTGGTAACAAACATTAAAAAAACAAACAAATTGATAACCTCGTTTTCTAACAGTTGTTAAAAAAAGTATGGCTTAGTGGTTAGCGCGAACATATGATTTTTTTCGTTTTACGATGTGTTGCGCACATGGGTTGGTAGAGGGAACCTGAGAAATTAGTGTTAAGACACTTCATTCTTTAACAAATTTGGGATCCTCATTTTCTGCCAAATTATGGAGGCGTTGCGTGTTGAATGGCGGATCAACGGAGCGCTTTGCTTCGACACCAGAGCTAAGAAATGAAAATATTAAATATTTCATTTCCTCGAGTGGGGATTGAACCCACAACCTGTCGCACTTACAGTCGCACCCTTGTGCCTCTGCGCCACGGTTGACCTTAATCTTAAAAATGTTAAAAAAAGAAGTTATTTGTTTTTACCTGACAAGTGATTTCTGTGTATAAAAACCAGCACCACACACTTCACAAATATGATCTTTGATTCCTGTATGCTGTTTGAGGTGAACTAATAAATTACTCTTTTGAACAAATGAACGAGGACATTCTGTACATGTGTATCTTTTCTTTTCTGCAAAAATAGATCACAGATAGTTATGCAAATAGATTTTTTTTAACTTCACGCTATATCGCATATAGCAGGGTAGGCGGAGGGAGCATAGTGTTAAGACACTGAGTTCCCCATGATCTACCAAGTTTTCGAGATATTATGTGTTGAGTTGCGGAACCCAAGGTCACGCTTTATCTTGTTATCAGGGCGAAGAAATGATAATTAATTCCCCGTGTAAGAATCGAACCTTCTTGTCTTCAATCAGATGCTGTGCCATGACGGTCTCTTATATTTGATTATAAAGAATTAAAAGAAACATTAATGTACTGCAAAATACATAGCATATTAAGAAGGCCGCCATCGCAGCGAATTGTAAATGCGATGGTAGAATGATTATACAGAGTGAAAGTGTTAGCGCTGATTTTACGGGAACAGCGCATGGGGTAAAATATTTTAAACCCATACTTAGGTATGGGTTTAAATGTACCCGTATTTTGTGTGACGCAGTTACGCATAGATACCAATAACGTAAACACATACTACTACAAAAATACTACTAAAAGGTTAATCAACTTTGAACTTTGTCGCCAATACCTACGACTCGATTTCGGAATGAGGCGTATGCGGCGGTTTCCCTTTGATAGGTTTATGTGTGCGTGCGCCGTTCTTGACAAATGGCGTTTTATATTACAACATTAATTTAATTATTTATTTTGTTTGAAAAAATAACTTTTATTTTTGGGATTTTTTTTTAATTGTATTAGGCTCTTATGGAGTAGTTAAAACTGTGGTTTCATTTAAAGTGGTGCTGGCACTTCCACCTTGTATATTGAAATTATTTTTATTTCTTTGAACTGATAGACAAAGCGCGGAATTGATTTCAGCCACTCAACACATAACATCTTTAAAATTGGATGGAAAATTGGGAACGGAATATATTAACACTAGGTTCCCTCTGCCTACCCTGCTATGCGGGAAAAATCATGAAGATGCTAAAAAATTATATATTACCTTCATGAGTTGCAATATGGTTGCCTAAAGTATAAGTTAATATGCCACATACAGGACACACAAGTTTTTCCCTCTCTTTTGTCATGGATTTTGCAGTTTTCACTCTTCTAATAGCTATGTCTCGTCTCATACCTCTATCAGAAGACTTTCTCGATTTATAATTTGGATGTACCTTTAATAATGTTGCATCTTTTGGTCTTTTTAATAGTATTGGCGGTCCTTTACAACCATTCTTCATTATTGGATCTGTAAAAAAATTTAAAATTTTTCAGCAATCAAAAAAAATCAATTATGACATCAGTTCAGATGGATGTCAGTCGAGATGGATGTGGAAAGGCGTATTGCTGCCGGTAATAGGGTTAACGGAGCCTTAGCTGCATCGATGAGACGGCGAAACGTCAGCACAGCTGCGCGTTTGGCCGTACACAATGCAGTGTTGGCACCGACGCTGTTATACGGCAGCGGAACGTGGGTATTACAGAAGAAGAATGAAAGAAAGATGAATGCCGTGGAGATGCGATCTCTTCGTAGGATATGCAGAGTTAACTTAGCTGATCGAATCCGCAATGAAGAGATACACAGAATAGCATGTATTAGCGAGGATGTCATGGTGAGAATAAAGAAGAACGTGCTCAGTTGGTTTGGGCACGTCGAACGAATGAGTGATGAAAGAATGGTAAAAAAGATTTATGATGAAAAAGTGAGTGGTAAGAGAGATAGGGGGACACCTCGGTTGACCTTCGAAAACTCAGTATCAAAGATACTACTGGAGGAAGGTCACGTAAAAAGCATGAGGACCGTCCGAAGGGCATGTATAAAGAGGTTGATGACAGTGGACCAGGCGAAAGAGGTATGTAGAGACCGTAGCGTTTGGCGCTCCGTTCTCTCTGACTACCCCGCTAGAGATAAAGCGTGAAGCAAAGTAAGGTTTATGACATCAGTCCACAATGGTGGTAGTTTCCTGTAAAACTGACACTACTGACATTTTTATATAACTTGACAATTCAAAAGTGGTAATAGCCTAAATTGAATAAATAATGGTAGGTCCTTACATAAGAAGTTGAAGAAACAAAAAGTCGAATATTTCAAAGTATAAATAGTTCATTGATACCTTTATTAAAAAAAACCATTCGGACAGGACATTCAATAAAATTTTTGGAGGCAGTTTGGATTGCCCCATTGGAGTCGAATTTTTTCCCTTGCAAGAAGTTATCCAAATTTGGAAAAAAAATGGTAATCTGTTGAAGCAAAGTCCAGGGAGGTGGATGTCTGAGACATTCCAATTGAAGCCCTTTTAAATTGGTAGGTGTCTGTTGTGTGTGGTCTAGCGTTGTCGTGAAGCACCAATGGCGAAGAGCGATTGACGAACTGCTTAACAGCTGCATTTAACTTCATGGTTTGCAATTGCCGATAATAGACGTCTGCCATAATCTTTTAAAAAACTGCATTGAACAATGGTACTAGTCGACAAAACGTAAAAAACGTAACTTTTTGGGTTAAGTAATTTATAAAGCAGCAGTTGATGCACATTTGCCGGTTTGCTCCACTCAATTCATGAGGTACCCACCTTTCAAGTTTCTTAATTTTCCCAATTTGCTTCTAGTACATTAAAATAGTTATTTCAACTTTTCCATTTTATAGATTGAGTGATGCAAATAGAAAAAAAACAAATGAATGATGACCAGTAAAACAAAATGCCTATTTCATTTGTAAGGACCTAATATTTTGATTTTGTATGAAATACCATTTTTTTGTCACCTTAGTCTTTAAAAAAAAATGTATGTACTAAAAAACAAAAAATCCCTAAATAGGAATCAAATGCACAACCGACAGCCTTAGCCATTAATCTTTGTTATTAAATGCAATAATGAGTATATAACAAACTCATTAAATAATAATTTGTTACTTACAGCATGTTATTGTAGTTGATTTCTTATCATCGATAACATCAGAATCATCTAATGATTCTTGCTTATATTGCCTTACAACTCTTACTTTTCTTACAACTGGTTTTTTTGCCTTAAAAACCTTTATTTCCGATAATTTTGGCTTTTTGAACTTTGTTTTATTTTTCTCAGATGGAGGAACATAATCATCATCATCATCATCTTGAAATATGTCATCATCCAAATATTCAGTCTAAAAAAGAAAGTCATGTTTTAAAAAAGAAACTATGCTATGCATTCCATTCACTTTGTGGGTGTCGGGTTGGTGTTGCAGGGTAAGGAGCTCAGGGTAATGACTGGAATTTGTGACACTGTTAGAGCTGCTTCATCTACCAACATCACATTCAAAATTATTCTCCTAGTGCCTCCTTTGAAGTATGTTCTATAAATGACTTTATATAGTTATAGGAAGACAGAATCTTTTGGCATATTCTAAAGAGATTTGGTTGTTATACCTTTTACAATTTCTATAAAGTAAAAAATAAATCTAAACATATTCCAGGTTAGCTCATTAATGAGTTTAAAGTATGGGATCAATTTAGACGATCACCAGAAATATTTTTAAGGCTCTAAGCCTAAGTACCAAATATAATAAATAACTCCAAAAAATCAAGTTTACTATATAAAAAAAGTCCTAAAGTATATCATATTATGATTCAAAATAAATAAACAAAAAATAAAATAATTAGACACATTGTACAAATATTCTTTTTGTTTTCCAAAACAGATAAATGGTCACCAAATAATGTCTTGCACAAAAATTTATATTACTACCAAAAATCTTACTCCAAATTAATTTGATGTTATCCAAAATAAATAAATTGCTCATTTGTTGCCCTGTTAATCCATAATTTGAAATGAAAATAAAACATATTTTCATTTTGCTTTTGGTGTTTTTATTTTACAGCAATATTAAGGCCGTTGTGGTGCAAAGGCAAAAAGGTGTGACTGAGTTCTGCCACTCAACAGGTAAATTCAAAAATTCTGAGGAAAGTGGGGAACAGAGTACAGAAGAATAACAGTAGGTTCCCTCTGCTTACCCTGCTACATGCAGTATACAGTGTGAAGTGATTTTAATATTAAGACTGACATGTCTATACTATTTGGCTATTTTATCAAATTTAATTAATTTCATATAAACAAGTGATATATATTTAGGAAACCCCAGTATATTATTTGGTATTTAAAAAATGTTCTAGTGATTGTTAGTTTTTTTAACCCAGCAAAAATTGCCAAAGTAAAAATTGTGACATTAAATATTGGTAATATCTATTTAGTGACAATATATAAAATTTGTATGAAGTGAATTTTAAAGGCGTTCCTATATTTGTATGGCAGTTTACAATAAGAAAACTTGGATTTATTTACTAATATTTTAGGAAATGTAATCTGGTGGCCATTTATCTATTTTGGTAAACATTTAAAATTTTATTGGTTGTAAAATAGGTACATTTTGGGCAGTGTTAAAACACAAGCCCTAAAGTATTTATTTACTTAAAAATTATGATTGTTTTAAATGGAACTGTAGGTTCTACCAGTATTATATTTACAAATTTAAAAGACATACATAGAATACTTACATCTATAGAGTCTTCATCAAAAGATTTTGATTTGTGAGTAGACGAAGAGGTAGCAGATTGATTGAACTCATTGTTTAATTCAACTTTTCTTATAACAGTATCTGCTATAATCATGTCTTTTCCATCGATAGCATCCACCTTTGCTACTTGATTACCATTGTTGAGAAGGTCTATTTCCATTTCCCATTCTGGCTCCATTTTAACAGCTAGAGGCCCAATTTCACTTTTTATGTCAGTGAAAGAGTCAAATGCAATTTTTTTTGTAGGCATATTTTGATTAATTTTCGATATTAGTTTCCTTAGTTCACGGTCTGACCTATAAATAATAAAATTTATACTTTTAAAAATATTTTTTTTTATTAACAGTCTATAATAATTATTCCAGTACATATTTAACAAATTACAAATAATTATTTACCTTTCAGCGATAGTTTTTAGAAGGTAAGCTTTTTCTAATGAATTACAGCATTTAAGACAGATTTTCTCTGGTAAACCATCATTAGATGAGACCTGGTAAACAAATAAATATTCATATTATTTAGAAAAAAACTTCACCAAAGTAATGTCTAAGCGATTTGTATACATAGGAAAACAAGAGGTAAGTATGTAGTCATAAAATCTGAAACCTTAACATCCGCAACTGCTGTTAGCATTTCGGCATAATTTCCAGATAATTTATATTTAAAAAGAGGACATAAAGGTCTTTTATTCGACAAACATATCCGACAAGATGACAAATCAATGGAGCCCAGTGTTTTAGGTTCTATCATTTTCAAAATAAAAAACTTGATACACTAAAATATTATGATTGAAGTGATGACAAAAGCCGTAATTTTATCGAAGACAAAACGACAGATATTTAGTGTCGAATGTCGATTAAAAACACAACAGATATCTATATAATTTCATATAAAAATGTATCTTTTGCCCAACTCTACAGCAATATAGAAAATAGAGATATTTGACGTTTTACTCTCTAGTCTATTAAATTTTTTAGTAAAATGAAATCGATTTGCAGTCAGTAATATTAAATAAATGTTATAATCGAATGTGCTATGCAAAATTATTATAATTTAGTTATATTAGCCAAAATTACTCTATATGATACTTTAGTATACTTTTTTTAATTACTTTAGTTAAATTTAATATATTATTAAATTTTTAAGAATACAATTGTTGAGAATAATGTGAAGATTTTTCTTTTATACTTTTTAATACAAAATTTCATAAAATATTTTTATGCATTGTATCACAAAATCTTACAATGTATCTTATGAAGTGCTTTATTATTTTTATTTATTCTTTATTTTATAATAATAATATACTTTATTCAAGTGACCACTGACTGGCTTAAATGTAATTCTATGATGTTAAATAATATGACATTTGATGCATACTGCATCAATCGATATTTTTAATTTTACTTTTGAATCGGTATCAAAACTCAAATATCGAAAAAATAAACGTAACTATTTGAATTGCAAAATGACAACCATATTCCACAGATTATAGATAATATGTATTAATTGTCAAATTTACAATGCGTGAGTTGCGTCCCACGATAACAATTAAAAGGAACAAACAGGATTAATATGAAAATATTTTTTTCATTACATGTGGAGAACTAAAGTAATTGTTTAATCTTCTAGCAATTTTGCTAGCATGTCAAAAGTGAAATTACTTTCATTATAAAATTCATTGCACTGCAAAAATGTTATAATGGCTGGATTTGAAAATAGGTTGAGTCGTAGAAAAGGTAAATATTCTTCAAGATTATTTAAGTTTACACCCCAAATATTGTTATAAAGCATTGTCTAGGTGTTTTGTGGTCAATAAGTGTATATATTAAATTATAACAGTGTGTGATTTCCTATGAAGAATCGATATTATTACAGGTAAACATGGTGGCGATACATTTAGGTTAGACACTAAAAATAAAACGCCTGAAGAGAATATAATAGAAATAATACAAGGTCTGTATTCAAAAAAAACATTTCACAATGATATATCTCCAACAAACAAGAACTTACCTTCAGAATTCAGATTAGGTTTTAGAGTTCATAAAAGTAGTTCTGACAGTTATAGATGGTCTTATTTAGAAGCATTAGTCACACTACTTAATAAAGAAGACAGAAGTAATTTAGGATTCACTTCAGATGAATTAATGACATGGTAAGTAATCGGAAATAAATTGTGTTTATGAAACAAATAAAATAATTCCAGCATTTGTATATTATTAAATAAGTTGAGTGTTGTACTTGTTGTATGTTATATAAACTCTTGTTTATATATTAATTATTATTAACATATTTAATTTAAATTACAGTATTCGTATTAGTCTTGTGGATGAATCTATGGTAATAAGAGCTGCTGCTTTAAGAGTGCTGAGATATCTGATCAAAACAGAAAGTGATGTGGCTACCTTTAATACACTAAAGCTACCATATCTTATTATAAGGTGTGATATGAATAATGTCTAAATGAGTATTACTTAAGAATATCTAAATAAAGTCCCTTGTGGGACAGTATCTATCTGACTGCAAATATGGCAGTTGTGAGTTTCAATTTTTTTTTGTCATTTCCTATTATGGGAATTGAACTTACACCTGACGCGTTTACAGTAGGACGGTGTGGTGCTGCGCTACGATGGTGTCATAAAATTCAATTTAATCCATGACAATGCTTAACAGATCCATGGACCTTATGCTCCACAATGAAGAAGAACGTGCTCAAGCGTTAAAAGTTGTTAGACGAGTAATAGCAGTAGTAGGCGCTATAGAGCACGGACAAAGACGACATCGTGCTGCGTACATCGACCCTGGGCTGCTTCGATGTCTTGCTGCTGTGGCCAGGGCTGGCACAGCTGGGGATGGCAGTAGTAACAGACTGGCCAGACCGGCTATTGCAACTTTGGCTGAAATATGTAAGTTATATTTTTAAAATAACAATGCTTTATGTCACGAAAAATAGGCAACCTTGCCACCTCTGCTTACCTGTGCATATGCAAGGTACAATGTGAATCTAAAAAACTAATTAAATTATTACAAATATTTATTTCCAGGTGTTCTAAATCCAGATCTGTTTATTAACTGCGGAGGTGTAACCGCGGTCACGAGGCAATTAGCTGAATGTGCCACGCCTCGAATGGCGGAGGCCTTGTGCGGAGTCCTCTTGCATACTTTAAATGACCCCAAGTCACGTGTAGCGGCTAGGATAGACTTGACATGTCTCAATTCACCATATTGTGATTTTCAGTTTAAGCCTGCTGGTTCAGATACAAGCAGGTATATTATAAATTGATTTAATTGCATTGATGAATATTTTTCTATATCTTTTAATTGTTATTTGACACAATGGATTAAAAAATATTTTTGAAAATGTATACAATTTTTAACTCAGTGGAATTTGAACCCGGGCCTCATGGATAACATCTCAGCACGTCCCTTACTCAGGGGAATGACTTATTTCCATTTCCTCACTCGCTCTGATAAGAAGACCAAGCGTTGCATCGAGTTTTGCAACTCAACACACAATGTTTCGAACATTGGGCAGAAAGTGGGGAACAGAGTCTCTTAACACTAGGTTCCTTCTGCTTACCGTGTTATATGCGGGATACAGGGTGAAGATACATAAAACAAACACAAAATATTTGGACGTTTTCAGAGACGAACGTGAAATGCGTTTTACGTGTAGTCGGCTAGCATTGCTCTGCGTGCTGCGCAGCTGGCCCGGCCTTTTGCACTTCTGTCACCCGTGCAGCACGGGCGGCCTGAGGGCCCTCGTGGCAGCTCTATACCTGCCCCGGCTGGAGGTCCGAGTGAGTATGCTGTTTGTATCCTATGTTCTTTTTTCGTATATTTTGTTGTTTTTTTTGCAGCTTCACGCTATCCCACTGTGCATATTTTTATTAATTAACTTCTTATATGATATTATTTTCGAAAACTTCTTTTTTCTTTTCACGCTTGTACGCTTTTTTAGCTAGGGAATTGGGAATTGTTAAGGGTTTTAATGTATAAACATTATATTACCATCCAGACTAACAGATAAAATAATCTACTAGGTAATATGATGCGAAACTGATATAAAATAAAACAACAGCTACATGACAAGATTCTCCACTTAAGACACAGTTCTCCAAGAACTGCTCGAATTAGTTTTGCGTATTGGCTAGCTGAACTCAATGACCTACTTTGTTGTATCAAAACGGCGAAATGAAAATAATAGTTCATTCCCATTCGTCTCGAAATTAAAATAATTCATTAAGTTGCGATTGAACCTATCACTTCATCTAATCACTTTGAAAAACATACGAAGTCCCCGTATGATGGCTTCAAGAAATGAAATGGCTTCGAACATTTTTTTTCTAGTACATATAAGTGACTGTCCGGATATTCCAGATACAAATTGTTTTAGCAATGTTCTTGGTACATGCCATTTCACTTTTGTTTAATTGATTGTTATTAATTTTTTGTCCTTTAATTTATTTTAGTTATTTGAAATTCGATAAACTACAGACATCCATACTCTTTCTTTCCATTTTTTTTATATATTTACTCTAAACCTAAGACTAAACGATGAGTCTAGTCTCATAGGAAGTGAGGGACTTGGTACTAGAATGAGGACAGTATTGCTATGGTGGGTCATGACTGCTTTGTTCCAGTCTTTCATGGCCAAACATTACAGTTTTTATGTTACAGTGTTTTGTTTGTTGTCTACATACTATTAATATACCTTTAACATTTTTAAAGTGTTAATCCACACTTAGGAAAGAAAAATACTTATTTAGAAAACGTATAAAAATTTGAACGTAACGGGACTCGAACCCGCGGTTTCCAGGAGGCGCGGGTTCGAATCCCGCTACGTTCTGACTCAACTTAATATTTTATTGTATAAATTACTAGAAATAAATTGTATACTTAATCATACATTATGTTTTGTTTTAGAAAGCTATTTTGGATTTACTATACGAACTAGTTGGTTTGCCTCAGCCAGAATGGACAGATGAAATTTCAGTAGCTTTAGATGCCATTGACCCATCTGATTTTCAAGTGAGTTTTAAAATATGTACATATATCAATTTCAAGTTAGAGTAATAAAACACATTATCCCTTATCCATATCTATCACTTAGAACAGATACGGATAAAAGGTTCTTATTAGACACAGCTGAGTATTTTTTTCTGATATTTTTTTATTTAATACTCAAAGAAATTAATAAATCATATATGCATAAAATCGCGCGATATATGGCAATACTAAATTTAAATCCACATTAGTGGAACTTACCAATTGAATAAAAATATATTGTGCTGTATATTATAGTGGTTTATTGTGTTCATATGATCAAATTTGTTATAGATTTTACTTTTCAAATGTAGTTCTACTACCCGTTTATTTATATTTTTTACTAGATTATTAAATATATTATAGGATTCTTGGCGCCTAAACGAGGGTTTCGTAGCAGCCGAAGGTATAGCGATTTTGCCTCATCTCGGTGCCACTGGTCCTGATATACTTGAAATTCATCTTGCTCTTTTACTTCAGTGTTTCTTAGAGGTAAGATAATTTTAAATCATACTCGCCTAACACCATATACGGTAAAAAAAATATTATTTTTAATATTATAGAAAAAATACTGTTGTAATAAAAAAATCTAGACAACACTTGTCTATAATGATGAAAAATAAAGAAAATAATAGATAACGTCCCTATTATATATTGACATATTTTATTTACTCTTCTCTATATAAACAATTAAAAGTGAATAATACATTTTCAGGCTGGACTTCTCGATGGATTAGCTGAAGTGATTGTAACAAGTGACACTTTTATATCAGTCAGGGCTACCGTGTTACTTGGTCAGTTGTTACATTTAATACATTTGTTCCTACCACCCCAAATATCCAGTGTGACCCCTGCCTTACCATCGTTAATAGCTCAGGCATCTGCCGGAAAACCTCAAGCTTTAGCTGCTGTAGCTGCTCTAAGAAGACTCCACTCTATGCTCGAAGCGCGGCCAGCGAGCAACAGTCTGTTCCTAGACCATATAATACAATATTGTAGTGGGGCATATCAAACTAAAATGGAAGATTCATCGAAAAGCCGCAAAGAGAAAGATAATGCCAATATGGCTAAACCTAAACCAGATTTACATAAAGATAGTATAGAGTTCCTAAATGAGTCTGATACGGAAATGGAACCAAAGCAACGTCACAGTGTAGGTTCAAGAGCGGATGTTCCAAATAGGAATGTTAGTGCGTTGGTGAAAAGTAAAAGTGTTAGTTCGAGGACTAGTGGTGCTGTTAGTAAAGTGTCGAAATCAGCGAAGTTTTTCAGTTTGTTTGAAAGGGATAGCGACAGTCTCATTCGGTCCTCTTGTGTTATGCAAAATAAAGATGGCAACACGTGGAATTGGGAAATTATTCGCACGATATTAAAGGTTAGTTTCAAAATGAATAAATTACAAAAATATTTATTGGTGTTTGTAATTAGCGTCCCATGGAAACGAAACTTTCAACTGAAATGGAAACAGAAGTTGTCCAAATAATATTACGATTTCTAAAATATGTTAAATTCTTATTATTTTTTACGCAATGTAAACAAAAATAACGATAGAAACTATTGGGCACAATTATTTGAAAGAAAGCTTTTCCGTAGGTTTAACACTAAAGTATAATGAATACAACTGAATTTCGAGTTGGGAGGTGACGCTTGGTAATCAAAAGTACTAACTGAACAAATCGAATATTCGGTCAGTTGACGTTATAAGTAGTGATCCATAAAAAAAACAGTAACATAAATTATATTAATGTAGTATTGTATAACACATGTGTTTCATTAGTACTATATAAATCATGTGCAATGTTTAGGGATTTTTTTATCTGATTTTTTTCTTCTTTATCCAAGTACATAACAGGATATTTGCTATCGATAGAGTTAAAAAAATTATAACTAAAATCTTTGTCGTTCATAGGAAACTGAAAGTACGCTTTTGTTAAACTTAAACGACAGTGGCCACAGAGTATGGGTCTGTCGTATTATAAACTACCTGAAACCATCTTCTAATAAATATTCTCACACGGATTTGTCGACTACTTGCAACGGACATTCTGCTACTCGCGCTGGCTGTCAACTAATTCGCCATCTTTTAAGGCATAATGATGTAAGTAAATACAGTATTATAAAAATCAGCTTCACGCTTTTTCTCGCGTAGCTGGGTTGGTAGAGGGAACCTAATGTTATAGCATTCTATTTCCCAATTTAAGCTCAATCGTCGAGAAATTACGTGTTTATTGGCGGAACTAAATGCCGCACCTTGCCTTCATATCAGAACGAGGAAATGATAATAATTCATCCCCCCGAGTGGGAATCAAACACAAACCGTCATTACAGTCAGACGGCCTCCTTCATTTTAATAATTTAAATTATAAATATAATAAATAATGTTTTTTACTCTTATGGAGTCTCTTAGATCTACGTGTCGGAACTGTGTCCACGCAAGCCTTCCAAAAGCATAGTTCTTTTTTATTTAAACCCGAGAACTGTTAAAGAGAAATATAATAAATAACAATAATCAAAGAAGCTATTACATTTATACCACTTAACATAAAAAATCTAGTTTAAAGATTATATTTTTTATGCAAATAACTTGGTAAAAGTTCTAAAATAATTTATATTTTTAGCTTGATTCCCAAAGGCTCCTAGAAGATTTTTTCAGTGATGTCAGTCGACAAATTGAAGCAATTGAAACCGGTAGAAAGGCTCACGAGTGTCTTTTCAGTCCTCAACACATGTGCAACACTATGTGTCAAATGTATTTCCTGTTTATTGGACAATTGTGTCATTCGTATACCGGACTTAAGTTGTTTAAGCAAACGAAGCTATATGAAAAGTAAGTTTAAAATTAAAAGAAATTATTTTTTTGTAGTTTCACGCTGTATCCCGCGTACGGCATCTTTCAGTCTACTATTAAGATACTATTTTACCCGTTGAGCCTACTGCCCAATCGTGTGTTCAGGGCGGAACTAAACGCCACGGTTTATCTTGTTACCAAGATGAGGAAATGAAAATAAAACATTTCTTCTAGTGGCATGATGGCTTCAATTACATATTGACAATGAAAATGTTGAATAATATTTATAATCTTTGTAAATTTGTACTTTAAAGTATACATAAACAGGTTTTTTTATAAAGTCATAAATGTTTAAAAATCATTATTTAGCTTTAACACGTTGGTTATTGTCAATGTTCTTAATCTTGTAATAGTAAAAACAAAAATTCTAAATTGAGAAAATACGTTTAAAATTTTACTTGTTACTTATATCGATTTTTTTTCAGCCTCCTGGAACTATCGATTAAAACCCATCATAGCTGTTACGTAAAATTAGTTATATCGAGTTTAGATTACACACTAGACTCGAGTCCAAGGGACATTCTTGCCAAAACATTGACTTGTCACATACAAGCGTCAAGATTGTACGCAACACAGTTCCTGAACGTACTATTGCGAGCTTCGCGTAAATCAAGAGATTTAGTGCGCAGAAAGACCAAATTAAAGAAGAATATTGTTCAAGATAATTGGAAGTTCACGCACAGAGACGATGATACCGCAGGCGGAGTGGATATGGACACTTGGGCCCTACAAATGTTGGTCGGACAAGTGAAGGATGAATCTAAAGCGGTTGTTAAATGCGCTTTGACCATTTTGGAGGAGGCTTATAGTGTGCCGGTAATTGTTTTTTTAAATATTGATTTTAATTTTTTGGGTCTTGTTATTTTGTTGCGATCCTAAAGTAAATATAATTCAATTTAAATATAAAAATTCCTTTCCTTCATTATATACGGGATACAGCGTGAGGCTAAACAAATATAAACTTTGAGATTACTTTTCCAGATTTATTTAGAAAAATTGATGTCAATGCGTGACATTTTAAGTCAAAATTGTCGTCTGGATAAAACAGCGGAGCCTTCTACCTTAGACTTCTCAGCAGTGGGCGACCGAGGTTATTTACTATGGCTTGGATTAGAAGTATCAGCTGCGGCACAAACGGCAGACTCTAATGCTATAACATTTGTTAAAAAGCATTTGGACTTTTGGAATAAATCATATAATTACAGGTGAGCTTAGTTTGATATACAGTGCTAAGCCTATATACTGATCCTGAAGCCTCATAGAAATTGATTGTTAATATATCTTATATCATTATTATTATTTTATTATTAAGTTAAAAAAGAGGCTGTCGTGGTGTGGTAGTGGTGGTGAACGCAACGGTTGTGGGTTCGATTCCCACTCAGGGGAATGAATTATTTTCATTTCCTAGAAGAAGAAATATGAGCGAAGCATAGGGAACAGAGTTACTTAACACTAGTTTCCCTCTGCCTACACTGCTGTATGCCGGATACAGCATAAGAAATATTCTTAAACAATTATTTTTTTAGATACGTCCGTCTAGTAGAGGCAGTGGTGCACGACGCGTTGACTCTATCCGAAGGTTCTAGAAGGCCGCGTTCAGCTCGAAGAACAGCCAGACCTCCTCCTCATCTATTATCAACAATGGCATCTTTATGTGTATCTAGGAATAATGTACCACCTACATTCATTAAAGGGTTGCTAGCGGCTAGTTTACCACATCATTATAAGGTAATTGATTTGGGTAGTTTAAGTAGAAATGAAATAATAGCTAATAATTTTGGAATAGTTAAAAAAGATGTGGACGGTGTCTAGTGTTTATTTAAAATATATCTGTAAAAAAGGTAATAACTGACAAGTAAGATAGATATAAAGTGAATTTTGTTAATAATAAATGGATGTCAGTAAGTACTGAGTTGGATGTCTGTTAAAAAAAATACCTCTTTTGATTTTTTTGAGTAATTTCCAGGAAACTGGAAATAAATGTTTTTTGCTTGCTTGATTCTTCATATTTATTATGTTAAAGACAAATCAAACACGAATAACCAATATAACATTTTCCTATTGCACAGATTCTTCAAAAGAAAAAATGTGTGACAGAACAAGAAATAGTTGATCTAAAAGCATCTCTGTGGGCGGTTGGCAACACTGCGGTGACTCCACAAGGACTACAACAATTAATGAATTTGAGTAGTGGATTTCTAGAAGATTCTATTCCAGTTCACATTGTGAGATTAGCCAAATACAGTCCAGTGTACTCTGTGAGAGCAACAGCTTTTTATGTACTCGGCCTAATAGGTAGTACGTATGACGGTGCGAATTTGTTATCAGATCTTGGTAAGTTATATACATGCTTATAATAATAATTAATATATTAGTGTTTAACAGTTTATTTAACTATTATTTTTATTTACTAGGGTGGGTATGCGTAAGACACACAAGACACGATCAATTTCCAGTTATACCAGATGAAAACTTCGCCCAAATTATAGACCCGAATGATAATACATATGTGACGTCACCGGACCGACGGTTCTTCGATTTAGATATGAGCGAACACTCCGACCACACAGATCAAAGTATGGCTGAAAGCCTACATTCAGATAATACGAAATTAAATCGAACTGTAGGAGCAATATCCGTTGATCACGAAAAGGACCATGACGTAGTCGACCACAAAACGAATTTTCTAGAACGAGCAGATAAAAGAAAGTCCCATACACTACCAACTCAAGGGTCCAATTCTCATGAACGTTCGTTAACTGAATCTCGAACGGTCGATATTTTAAGAGACTGTTCGAGTTATGAACGCGGTCCGTATAGAATGCATATGGAAAATCGATTAGGGAGAATGAACTCATTGGATCACGCCCACGAAGGCCGTGTAAGAAATACTAGTGAGTCTAGCACTAGTGGTGTGAGCAGTTGCGATTCTTTTCTCGGGAAATATGTTATTCCGTAAGTACCAATTTATTTTTTTATATGAAACTAACCGGATAAATTGCATACTTTAACCAAATTAATTGCATGCATATTATAAATTATTAAAAACCCGGTGTTTCGATCACTGCAGTGTCCTTTTTCACTATTTAACTGCGCCTATCGAGGTTAAAGAAATTCAATTTCTTTAAAATTCGCAAAAATCGCAGAAATGAAAGATTTCATTATGATTATTTTTCTTAAAACACTTTTATAGGCGGTTCCGTTCTATGTTGATATAAGATAGTGGGGTTGCCTTTTAAACTAGCGATCTAATTAATGCAA
Source organism: Heliconius hermathena (assembly GCA_013403705.1). Lineage (NCBI taxonomy): Eukaryota > Metazoa > Arthropoda > Insecta > Lepidoptera > Nymphalidae > Heliconius > Heliconius hermathena. The sequence continues at coordinate 108,247 of JAAIXJ010000092.1, read as the reverse complement.
CCATATTTTTAAATTCTGCTTATACCAAATTTGCCCCTCATTTTATGGTCTAAATTTATATTTCCATTTCTTCGGTCTGGTGTCGAGGCTCAGCGCGGCGTTAAGTTCTGCCACTCTACACGCAATGCCTACAGAGTTCGGTAGAAAGTCGGGAATGGAGTGTCTTAACACTAGGTTCACTCTGCCTACCCTGCTGTGTGCGGGATACAGCGTGAAGCTGATTTAATTTATTTAATTTTAATTTTATGGTCTAGATCCCACACTGCACACTGACATGTATTTTCTGAAAAAATTAAAACGCTATGTTAACACATTACGTATTAAATAGTGGAATCACCTACGTCAAAAATTAAACAAAAAAAAATACTTGATACAACTTCATAGTGATATTTTTACAACACTACACGGAGTAAAGTTTAAAAACCTGGTTATTTGGCAAAAGTTTATCCTACTTACAAAAGAAATACAATTTACAGTGATCGCGTGTTAAAGCTGAGCCCTATCCCGTCGTCCTCAAGTCTCTACGGCATGAAGAGTACGGTGACGTCGCGGCCGCGCATTCCCGAAACACAACGTCGGACTTCCACGTCTAGTTAGTACCATTATTGATTACATTACAAGTAGGGTAGGCAAAGAGAACCCAATTTATGAATTAAATTATGATTAAAGTTAATATTTAAAACGATAGTGTTTTATGTATTAACAATGCTTTACGAGGGAGAAGCGTAAAGTTAATTTAATAGGTCAAATTTAGTTACAAAATTAACCTATGTTAGTTATTGTAATTAGCTATAAACCATTTCTAGGCATATTTAAATATCAAAAAACAAAAATATTTCAAAAAATATATATATACATAATTTTGATATGCTAGCAAATATATTAATAAAATGTTGTTTCACACATATTATTGATAGCAAATTTTAAGCTACATTACATATTTAATCCCTTTTTTTAGATATTTTTATAAATTTGTCAGGTTTTACGACGCCGGAGGTGGCCACCTCGCCTCCCACTCAGATGGATTTAAGTGGATATGCGACACTTCAGTCTTTAAATAAACACAGAAGGTGATTTTTTTTATTCACTTTTTTTAGCCTTCGCGCTATATCCCAGATACAGAAGGCCTAACGAACCTAATGTTAAGACATTTCGCTCCTCACGCATGGCCCATTTTTTTACATTGAGGCTTGAGGGGCGGAACTTAACGCCACGCTACAACGTGTCTTGTTACCACAGCAAAAATAATTAATTTCCACTAGTGACGTAAAGGATTGCATCGATTACATTTTTTTGTATAAGATATGTCGTGGAAGTTTTACCTACCTAATACTACATGTTATCATTTATATACATATATACATATGTGACCATAATATTACTGTAAAAGGCCGTACTTTAGTTATGTCATGCGGATTTTATGAGTTTTGTATCTCTCTCTCCACACCTTGTTACCGTTAGTGTGATATAATTTACAATTTGATACTTATAAACTATTAAACTATAACAGCAGATCCGAAGTTATGTTTGTATATTGTATTTTGAAATGTGATGTCATGATATTTAGGAGTTTTGTCTCATAATATCTCACTTGATGGACATCCATACACACACACACATCCCACTATGCGTGTAGTAATGATAATATCCTAATGGTAAAATATATAATTTTTGTTTGGATTTTATTAATTAAAAACATAATTATATTTAGGCCACATTACGTGTCAGAAAGTGCCGCTATGGGATCTTCCGATATAGACGTTATCAGCTGGTTACCCTGCGATTCAAATCAAAGGGCAAAGCCCTTTTCGTCTCTTCGGGATAGAGCCAAATCTACAAGAGAAAGAATGACGAAACTCAGGTAACAATAAAATGATAAAAATTCGCTCGCTTAAACATATTGTTATATTATAATGTAACGCTAGGATAGTTTCCGGAAGTTTGGGACTCGAGTCCCGCTATGTTATTTTTTATGTTTTCTAAAATATTTTAATAAAATAATTTGGAAACAATATTGTTATCTAAATAGTTAATATATTTGTAAACAGTTTACTAGAATACGACTGGAAGCCCCTCTCCCGGGGCGAGAGCTCCCAGCGCGTGTCGGCGCCGCCCCACAGCAAGGTGCAAGCGATACCGACGGGACCGCGACTTCTATACTACATGGGCATATGCTTGCCAAGTAATCTAATGGAATTGTTTCCTGTGTAAGTTTTATTTATTTAGTTTAGTTTTATTGTTTTTTCCCCATTCCGTTCCCCACTTTAGAGGTATTGCGTGTATTTGCGTTACCAAAGTCGGTAAATTAAAATATTTAATATTTAATTGGCTCGAGTCGGAATCGAGTCCACAACTGCCGAAACTACTACCGAAACTTTTTCTGCTTCACTATTTTATCTGTTATATGTATAACAAGGTAGAATAGAAATTCTCTGATTTCCATCTGAATTCGGAATATTGCTTGTTGGGTGCGGAACCCAATGCCGGGCTTTTTCTGCTTGAGGGGAGTGTTAAAAATTAATTCCTCCGAGTGGGATTTCATTATTATAGTTGTATTGTTAAAATATTTGTGGACGCTATTATGGTCTGCCAGGAATAGAATTGAGGAAGGATTAAGATAGGAATTATGTCCAATTAGTTGGGGTTCGATTTCAAGCTGACAAAACGTTAGATAAAACAAGGAGCTTGATATATCTGAATAAATAATATTTTTAAAATGGGTGGAACTATTCTTTGTCTAACCCGAAAAGAGATCGATACGTTTCTACAAATAGAAAATACCGTCTTATTAAATAAATAAAACTAAAAAGTATTTAGTGAGGTTTATTTAAATTTAAGTAATTCCTTTGCAAGTAAATTGCATATACATAATTTTACTATTCACTTGTTGTTACACGACCACTTAAAGGAAGATCAAGCTATATCTATGCAATAAATCTAATACGCTCTTACATATAATAAATTGGCCTTTGTGTGCAACGGTTGTGGGTTCGATGCCCACTGGTGGAAAGAAATATTTAAAATTTTCGTTTCGTCGCTATGGCAAAATGGTAAAGCACGGTGTTGTTTCCGCTATTCAACACGCAATGCCTCGAGAATTCTGCGGAAAGTGGGGAACAGAGTGTCTTAACACTAGGTTCCCTCTGCCTCCGCTTTATAGGGAGGATACAACGTGAAGTTATAATATTGTTAAATATAAATTTATTTTAATAGGGAAAACGAAGGAAAAGAGATGGAGGCTGATGGCGACAAAGGGGGTAACAGAGTTGGGTCCTCCCTCGGTGACTACACCACGACGGACAACAGGACGCGCACTCCTGATACCCATCATTTAAATATTAAAGGTGAAATGCTTATATAGTTTTTTTCTTTTTTTTTAGCTTAATATAGTTTTTTTCTTTTTTTTTTAGCTTACCATAGAAGGTAAGGCAGAGGTAAAGTAATGTTCCTCACATTCCGTTTCTCACGCATCGCCTACTTTCGACATTTTGCGTTTTGAGTGGCGAAATTCGACGCCGACTCTTGTCTTGTTCCTCTGAGTGATACTCGAACTGTCATTTACGTTACGTCAGACCACTAATTAGTATTTTTGAGTAGTATACACTCTCTGAGGATTAGAACTACATATATTAAAAAAGTGTCTGGGACGTGGCGGGATTAAAACTGTACAAACAAATTATTAACGAATTATTACGAACGAACTCGTTAATTTTTTTTGTTTAGCTTCATGCTTTTTCCACAGACTAACGCCGTAGGCGTAGGATAGGAATCTAGTATCGTTGTGTGCTAAAAATCATTCCCCTGATTGGAGATCGAATCCACAATCGTGGTTACAGTCGGATTTATATGTTTTTAAAATCTATAAATTTTCCTTTAGATGTGCAAGTAACGTCTTCAATGGTAACAAACGTTCGTACAACGTCGAGCACTTCAACGTTAACGACCGCAACCATAACAATCACGCCTGAGCTGAAATCGCGAAGCGAAAGTGCCAAATTGACAACGGATAACACTAAAAGCGATACCGAAAACAAAAAGGATAAAGAAATCGATACAAATAAAGAAATCGAGAAGAAAATCGATAGTGTGAAGGACGATCATTCGATTAGTGTCGGCGGTGGTCGCGGGTCCAGCAAAGTGTGGAGGCACTCCGCGGGGGATTGTCTAGCGTGTGTGAGGACCAGGCCGCCCTCGTCCCACGAACTGCGAGAAGCTTTCTTTGCAGGTAATTCGTTATTTTTTTAATCACAAATAAATTATTGTGCTCTCATATACGATAAAATATCAATTAATTTTTAAATTTTTTTTACTCTATGCTGTATTCCGTATATAGCGAAGTAGGTTGAGGAAACTTAGTGTTAAGACATTTTCTGCCTACCCTGTTGTGTGCGTGATACAGCGTGAAACTGACTTGATTTTTTTTAAATATGTTTTTAGAAAGCGTATACAAATTTGAACGTCGCGGGACTAGAGGCCGTTGCGTTCTAATCATTAACTGTACGTTCCTATCCAACTTCGTACATCGAAGTTCCTTAATTAATTGTTACAACTTATTTATGTTAATAAGACCTTAGATTTTTCGCGTTTTCACAGATATTAAAAGAAACTATTTAACCAAATTAATCACGTATATTTAGAATTATACATTTATGGAAACTCGACGTTTGGTTTTACAAATTCCTGGTCTCGAGCCCCGCTATGTTAATTTTTAAACACGTTTTCTAAAAATATTTTATTTTCCTTTGTATGGAATAACTTTTGAAATGCTACTAATATAATATATTATATATGTTTTGTTTAGAACTGGAAAGTCCACCGAGCAGTCACTGCGAGACTGGCGGTGCGCAGGCGCAACTATTGCAACACGTACTCTTTATGTCTAATCCCATACATCTTAAACAGGTTAGTTTTCTTATTTAAATATAAGGTTTTCGAAGCCCTTGTGGCGCAGCAGCATCGAAGCTGACTATAAACGCGACAGTTGTGGATTCGATTTCTAATCGGAGTGATGAATTATTTTCTTTTTTGACATTTTTAAAGTATTATTTCACACTTAGGAAAGAAAAATACTTATTTAGAAAACGTATAAAAAAATTTGTACATTTTCTAGATAAGTATGAATTATTTTCGTTTCATCGTTCTGGTTCTGCGACTCAATACACCTTGTCTTAAATTCTTCAGTCATAACACTAGGTGCACTCTGTCTATATAGATATAATATATCCGGGATATGATATAGTGTGAATCTATAAAAATGTTAAATATATTTTATATTTACAGGGGCGATCAGCACTTTTATCTCTGAAACAACGCCATCCAGATATATTTCGGAGTCCCTGCATGTATTCTGACGTGTGTGCTCTATTATCAAGAGACACTTACATGCTGTACGCCAGAAGAATATTACAAGAACTATTCCTAGACACAAACTTTGAATGTTTTCAATCCGAACCGGCCGCCATATTGGCAAGACATCCCCCATTAAAAACGACCATACAAACAACTCAATAGTACGAGTGATGATGAAAATTTATATTTGTGTAATTATTTGAGTCGTTATTTATCTTTTTTTTTTTGCAATAGGGATGTTGAGTTTGCTTAAGCTAAGTACATAAACAGTTTTATGTACCCTTTGTTTGTTAAGAGAATTATTGTTTCAACTAAATCACTTTTATTTAACACAACAATAATAATACTTTAAATGCGATAACAGAATTTGTATGAAAATTATTTTATTAAAATTTATCACAATATTGATCTTGTGTGCCGAATTCGATACGTTATGAAATCAATATTTTCCGTAATGTAAAATGAATTAATTTTAAATATCTCGATTACATTAATAAGACAAAGCGAAACACTGAGTTCTGCTATTCAACACACAATGTTTCTAAAATTGGGCGGTGAGTGGGGAACGGAGTATCTTAACACTAGGTTCCTTTTGTCTACCCTGCTTATAGGATACAGCGTGATCCTCTAAAATAATCAATATCCCTATTGCGAAACCAAGTCCTCTCCAGTAATTTATATTGTGATTTGTATACTATTAAACTAATTTATTTACTTATAAGAAAAACGATATTCATAATGCTCTTTAATTGTGTGCACTGGTTTGAATATATGTATATGTATATATTGTAAATTGGGCGCTATATAGTTATTGAATTATTTTCTTTTACTTACTATTTTATTTGTTTCATGATTTGACTTTGGAGTTTACATTACCGTTGGTAGTATCTCTGATTTGTTTTTTACATTACAAAAGTCAATTTAATTTGTAATTTTATATTCAGTTTTCCACTAAACACGTTATTGTACTATTATTAGGAAAGCTGTTAGCAATATGTTATTGTAAACGTGCCTATGCTCTTGGAATTATTTTCTTTTTAGTAAATAATATAGCCATTGTAATATTTTGTATTAATTTATAACTTTAATAAGCCCTCTGAAAGCGTTTCATATAATGTACATCATTGGAACGTCTATTTATTATAATATTATCTTGATATTTATTCAGTATTTAACATTATTTTGCACTTTAAGGACTGTAGTATGGTGTTAATAAATAGTTTTACATGCTAACAACATTTTTATGATTTTTTAGAATACATATAAATATTTGAATGAAGCGGACTCGAATCGGCTTCTCATGGAAACCGTCCATGCGTAATAACGTAGAGCCCTTGGACGGTTACCAATAGGCGCGGGTTCGAGTTCCGAGTCCATTAGTCTTATACGTTTTCCAATAAAAGTTTAACTAAATATAAATTTACATGTCAAATCTCAGTATATTATAATTATCTATATATATAAAAGGACTTGTGCTGACTGACTGAGGTAATACGCATGCAGAGCCGTAACCGCTGATGGTAGAAACATGAAATTTGGGCAGATGTTTATTTTCATATTCTGGACATCCACTAAGAAGGGAATTTGAAAAATTTTAACCCTAAAGGGATGAAATAGGGGTTAAAGTTTGTATGGAAAAAAATTTTAATCTGTACCGATTTTTATAAAATTTGAAATTCAGACTCTTAAAAATATTTCATTGAACACGTGTTTCATGGTTTTTAAGAATTCACCCCCTAAGAGTTCAAATAAGGGGTTGAAAGTTTATATGGAAAAATCTTTAAATTGCCACCGATTTTTATAAAAATTTAAATTCAGACTGTTAAAAATATTTTATTGAACACGTGTTTCGTGGTTTTTTTAGAATTCACTCCTAATAAGCGGGCGAAGCCGCGCGCGCCCTCTAGTAATATATAATTATTTCCTTATGTTGTTGTAAAACGAAATTAACCGACTGCCCTTTGAATGATTTTTCTCACTGCCCGTTTTAATGTGTTTCTTGTTAAACAAAAGATGATATGCATCATCGATAAAATTTATAATTATGTTATTTCTATAGTTAGCGCCCATTTTAGAAATTTAAGGTATTTTCGGTATAGTTTATATTATAAGTATTTATATTATAAATTTAGAGTCCAATCACATTTAATCGTATTGTTTTAGCAAAGAATTTATTTTAAATTATTGTGCAGCTATTGGACAATTAATTTGTTATTGATTCGAGATTGTAATGTTATTATGTATTTATAATTTAATAACACCAATTCGAAAAAACTCCGAATCATTCAAAAATCTCCTGTAAGCAACATCAAGTAATATTTCCTATAATACATGTCTTATTCTCTCGTACTCGTACGCATATTATAAATAAGTAAAGTGATAAGTTACTTAAAAACTTAAACCTGTTGTTATTAACTGAATGACAGCATTCATCTCCTATTATTCTAGTGATATATCCCACCTAAAGTGACTATAAATGATACCCATTATCGCTCACTTGGTGCATCAACGACGCAATTGCACTTTTTTTTTAAAAAAGCAGGTTACATAATAATGTCAAATGTTGATTGCATCTACTGGAATATTTTAAAAGTGCAAATACGTCACTGTTGCACAAAATGAGTAATATTATATTCAATTTATATATTATATAATCTACCATTGTGTTCATTGTAACTAACAGACTAACCAATCATAGAAGTAGTTGTGATAACTATTGATAGTTGAAACTAAATTTTAAACGCGATTGTGGGTTCGATTCTCATTCGGGGGAATGAAATAATTTCATTTCCTTGCTCTGACAAAGCCCAGCGTTGAATTCTTATCTTGAATTTGAGTGGAAATCCAAAAAAGAAAAAATACTGGGTTCCCTTAGCCTACCCTTGTCTATACGGAATAGTGTGTGAAGTTAAAAACAAAATTACTTCAGTTTGTACTCTGGCCGTTGCTCAATTGAGATGTATTTCACAACAAAACATTGATCAAAGGATTGTTTTATATTTATAAGATATATTCGTTCTCTGGTTATGCTTAGTACATTTAAATGGCTAGTAATGGAGAAATGAATAGTGTCTCTGTTATCTTTCAATAATCCACTTTTGACCATATTTTTTTACTTGCTTTTAACTGACAATAACACAACATAATAAACAACTATCACAACTGTTTCTATGACAATATTATAAAAAAAGCATTTAAATGAAATTTAATTTCGCACGCAATTTGATTTAATGCAAACTGGCTGTACCATATGTTTCATGTTGTTATTTTTATGATATATAAGATAAGTAATATTTACAAAAAAATTGGGTATCACTAAACATGTTATTAGATTGCTTTGTTATTGAAATGTCTCAATGTAATGTGTAGGTTAAGTTATATTTCCTTTAGATTTATTTTATTATTTCTATTTAAGATTCTCAAAGATATCTTGCAGTATTCCTAGAAACATTAAACCCATTTTTCTGTTCTAGTTAAACCTCTCGACATCTGCATTTATAGTATATAATTTATTTATATAATCTAAAATAATGTCAGTTATTCCGTCGTTAAGAATAGTATGTTAAGATGCTACAAGAATGTTAACAGACAACCAACACGTGTAGTTATCATGCAGGACATTGAAGCAATATATGTATGTATATTGAAGTGTATAATTTTTTTATTTATATTTTAAAAAATACACAGTGCCATTGAGCTGGTTCCTTAAAAACTTTATAGTTATCACATTTTTCACTAATATTATTAACATATGTAGCCAACATTTCGATATCATTATACAGTATAATCATTATATAATTTTGTATGATAATTTCTTTTTTTCTTACCTTACCGTTGAAAATTTGGTCCCAAGTCCCTATTCCAATAAGTCATTGTAGGGATTAATTTAAAATAACCAAATAAGATAATAATTTTAAGAATCAAACACATTTTTTTATATGCTATAAAGTTTGTCTTTTATTTATTAAAATTAACTGATTATTTAGTATTATTTCAAAGAACATGTGGGTAGTACAAATAAAATAAATTTGCCTAAGTGTCTGTCTATATCATTAAATTATTGGCTATAGATTAAATCATTAAATATGGCTGTTATTTAACAGATTAAAATTTAACCTTAATTTCTTTTTAATACATTGGTAAAAAAAATAAAGCTACTCGAACCATATACACGCAAAATGCTGACTATAAAGGGCTGTATGTGAAAGTAAATGTGATATGGCTATTTTAATAAAAAAACTCGAAATATTGAAAGAGAATTATGAAACAGTTATCCGGTTGGCTCATCTATTTTTCTATTTTACTATAAGAGAGGCGCACGACGGTCGTTGGGCCTTAGGATCGTAAAAGACTCTTGGAGCCATTAAGTAAGTGCACCATGGTCTGTTATAATTCGCAGTAAGTTATTCGAGTGAGGTCTGTGTTAATGACAAAAAAAAATATGCCTATATATTGGCAAATGTCAAATGCGTGTGCCAGCAATGGGCGATTCATTCTTATTGGCAAATGTCAAATGTATGTGCCAGCAGTGAGCGAAACTTACGTCACTATTACTTGATACAAAAATGTTTAATACACATTTACAAAATTTGTGTCCACCTCCCCAATTTCTTTATATAACACTAACAATGATACAAAAGCGACATCATAAGTTAATAATAACATTTTACAAGGACCGTAATAACATACCAATAAGAGTAAACTCTTATACATACTAGCTATCCGCTCGCATCTTCGCCCGCTTGAACTACATAATAACCAATTACCAATCTGAATTACTTTTATTTTTCAGCTTCACGTTGTATCCCGCATGTAACAGGCAGTTCCGTTTTCTAATAATATAATTTTAAAAACAATAGCTATACCTATATTGAAAACTAAGGGTAATCCAATTCAAGAATACTGTTATTTATAGCAATTTTGTCTAACAACATTCTTTAAAATAATATTTAAAAAAATCAGCTTCATGCTGTATCCCACACACAGTAGGGTAGGCAGAGGGGAAATAGAGTTGAGACTCTCCGTTCCCCATTTTCCGCCGAATTCTGGAGTCATTGCTGAGTGACGGAAATCAACACCGCGCTTTGCCTCGACAACATAGCGAAGAAAATAAAATATTAATTTAAACATTTCCTGGAGGGATCATCAAACCCACAACCAGTCGAGTTTACAGTCCCACCATTGTGCTATGATATAAAATTATATACCTTTTTGATTTGTAAACTAATTGAAAAAATAAACGAACATTAAAGCTTAAGGTATACTTGCCAAAAATTCAATGGTGAAAACTGCAATTAAATCTCTTAATCGATTTAATTGCAGTTTTGAATAAACACACAGACAAAAGATTAAAACATAATTGTAAATATTTGGTTTTATTCCGTTATTAAATGCTACCAATAATATTTTTTCTTATAATGTATATCTTTTTTTTTGATTTATTAAAATTATTTATTCAAACATAATTTACCTATCGGAGGCCGTCTTGGCGCAGGAACACAAGGATGTGACTGTAACTTGACGGTTGTGAATTCGATCTCTATTGAAGGCAATGAATTATTATTTATTAATATTTTCATTTCTTCGCTATGGCACGAAAGCAAAAGTCCGGCGTTGAGTTCCACCAATCAACACGTACTTAATGACACAAAACTCGGAGGAAATTGGTGAATGGAGTGTTTGAACACTACCATGTTCTCTCTGCCTACCTTGCTGCGGAATAGAGCGTGAAGCTGATTTATTTATTATTATTATTTTTACATTTAGCTCCATAGTTTGCTTATTCATTTCGAATTTAGTGTCGGTAGAAAGAGGACCTTAAATCTACAGTTGGGTTGCAAATCCCAGCACCAGCCACTGTATCCGATTCCTCCTGGTGACTTCCTGGGGTGCTTACAAGTAACTTCTCTTTTCATTGTTACAATTACTTTTCTTTGTAGAACATTTTTTTAATATAATATAGTCTAGAACCATAAACACTTAAGTACTGATAGATTGCACCATCAACATTTTTTTGATCATCAAAACATGCTTTAATGTAAAATAGATATAGATTTGATTTTCTTATTGAAAAAAAAAAACGTATCTGTGCAAGCCAATTGATTTTTTTTATTCTTTTAGTTGCATTTTATTTTGTTAATTAGTGATGTGTTTACATCACTTGAATTCTAAGCCAAAAAGCAGAATGTTTGTCAATGACAACTGTCACACATGACACCTGTTCATTGTATACATTAAAACCGTGTTTATAGCTTTTAGCTAGTTAAGTAAATAATAGTTACTTTTGTATAAGCTCATCTTCGAACATTAAGGTAAATTTTAACCACACGTCATCAAGAAACTGACATGGATAATCAACAAAACATTGATACAAGGTTAGAAGGTTGGAGCAAAGAGGAGAAGTTTCAATTACTCCAGGCACTTAAAGATTACGGATCACAAAACATTAAACAAATTTGTATCTTTATACCTACTAAAAACGAAGAACAAATAAATAAAGCAATACAGTTTTACAAAGAAAAAGCAGCAATACAAACTAATGCGCGACTTAATAAGGCTAAACGTAATAATAACACTCCTATCATCCCTCTAGCCAGTTGGGCAAAATTTATAACAGATTCTTATGGATTTGATGAGCTGCAAACCGAAACATCAACTGCTTTACGATTGATAGCAGATTTTGAAGTTAAGCCCCCAGGTGTGTGTACTGAAAAAATTGATTTCCGAAAAGTATATCATATGCTAGCTGATGCTACTGAAGGAAAATCCCTACCAAATGAAAAATTAATTATGGCTATTTTTGATAAATGTATTGTAGAAACAGCACTAACAAGCAAGGCTTTTATCAAAACTACATCATACAAACAATTACTTCAGTCTATAAATGTATCTAAAATGGACATAAATGCCTTTTCTAAACCAACAGATAACATAGAACTGGCAACCTTGCGACACTTATCAAACCAGGCCAGTTATAATCCATTAAATATTACAGAAAAGTATTTGAAGTCTTCTTCATATGAAAAATAAACATTAGATTGTGTGATTTCCATATTGTATTATTCTACCAATAAAGTTTTTTAAATAATTAAAATATTTTATCCTGTTAACTGGTACATTTGAAGTACATACTGTTTGAATTAATATTGAAATAAACTATATTAGGAGGCATTTAACCATTCAATGAATTTATTAAATAATCTTAAAGCCATTTTAACCATCCTATCCCAAAAACCAGATTCCTCTTCACTTTGCTGTGCTGCTGGAGTTGAGAAGTCATCAGTTTCAAAATCTTCAAGTTGACGTTTTATTCGAGTTACAGAGTTTAGTGCAAGAGAATCTTGACTATCTAAAAGAGAAATAAAATATTTTGTATTAAAATAAAATATTTTGCATTATATGGGTTTATGAATGCTTTCATGTTGTATTCCGCATTTAGCATTTTCTGGCTTATTTTCGAGATATTATGTATTGAATGGCAGAACACAACACTGCATTATGCACTATTATCAGAGTGAGATAGAGCAGTAAGAGATATGATCGAACCAACAACCGTTGCATTCCAAGTCACATGCTTTATATAATACTATGCATATTTTGAAATAAATAATTTTTGTACCTTTTTTACTTTTATAGTTAAAATCTGTTTTTCATATTTATTTATTATTTTTGTTTTTTATTCATATCTATTATATTTATTATTTATAATATTATATTGTGTTGTGTATTATATTTATAAAAATTTTACTGACCTGAATTTTTCACAGATATCTGAAAATAAAGATTTGGTATTATTACATTAAATATATAAATCAAAAATAAGTGTAGTATGTGAAAAAAATATATTTAGACATTAACAAATAAATATTTCATATTTACCTGATATCCAGTTGTACATGTTATAAAACAAAATAAAATGCAAAGCGACATAAGGAAATAAACTGTGCTTCGTCGCATATTGTCGAGTTGTGTCCCTACATTAGCCATTGCATGACTTTGAACTTGTATTTTATAGGAAGGCGTGGTGGTTGATGATTACAACGGAAAATCGAGGCATGCAATCACTTGTACTACAATCAATGTGTAATGATTTGCCTTTTTATTCATCTTTTGTTAGATTCGTTACAGAGGAAGCTTAACAACTTTAATAGAATCAACTAAGTAATTTTTAGCTGATTACATAGAATTATTATAGTCTGTGAATATGAATGATGTCATTCATGATGAAAAGATGTAAAAATAATGGTACTCATGTGTTGTTAAATTTCATTTATTATTATTTTTTTAAATGTAGATACGAGTATTTGAGGATTGCTAACCTATCTATGTAAATAAAAATATAAATAGTTCATTGTCATAGCATTATTTATTTATTAAATATGAATAGGTGAATTTGAGAGCTTGGGCATGACTCGTGCATCGAACCGACGATCTAAGCTTACATTTAACTACCCTGTTGACGAGAATAAGTTAGGTAGGTAGGTACTTGTTGCGTGGATGATTTGTTTATATACGGAATGACCTTTGTTCCGCACCATAGCATGAGCACAATACATAATATGTAGGAAGGTGGAAGGTACTTGTTTATTGAGTAATTCTATGTATAAATAAAATCAGCTGCACGCTGTATACTGCACACAGCAAGGTAGGCAGAGGGAACCTAGTGTCGACACTCCGTTCCTCACTTTCCGTCAAATTCTGGAGGCATTGCGTGTTGAGTGGCGAAACTAAACGCCGCGTTTGGCTCGGCACGAGAACGAAGAAATGAAAATATAAATTTAAATAAATATTTCATTTCCTCGAGTGGGAATTGAACCCACAACCAATCGCATTTACAGTCACACTTTGTGCCCCTGCGCCAAGACTGGCCCCCGTCAACTTAAATTCTATTTATAGGAATAAATTAAATACTTGGTGTAACTTAGTAAAAAAAACACTTCTAGTGGACGTATTATAAGTACATAGGATAAAGGAATTTTATATAAGTACTTAAATAAAATCTATTTTATTCTATCAGTATGATAGGGAAACAACTAATAGTATATTATGCATGAATCACGATTGGCATGGCGTATCTAGAAATGTTTTTGGGGTGGGGGGTCTGGACTTCATCTTTGAACAGATATGTTCGTGTAAATGTCATTTTTTTAATTATTTGGGACAAATTTTGTTAGTAAAAGTTCTAAGGTGGGCACGGCCCACCGGGCTCCCCCTCTCCCTACGCCAATGCTGCCTGCCTCCCCCTCCCTATGCCCATGATCATTGGATTTTTACAATATCCAAAATATCAGCATCAATAATGTAAATGTTTATTTATTTAAATAATACTTTTTTATAAATATTTCAAAATTCATTGTAGCAGGATATTTAAATGGCAACCTTACAGTGACAAAAGTTTAAGCATAATTTTATCCAGGTTTTTGCCTATTTTGTAATTTGTGAGTATATGAACATAAAATATATTTGTTGACCATAGCCGTTTGAGAGACATTGGCCGTCAATCAATTTAAGGGTCCACAATTTGTATTTAGTAATATATATTAATTAGTTCCTAATTATATCAAAGCCATATTATGTTATAGGAAATAATAATATAGAAAATTATGTAACACATAATTTAATTTTATTTATCAAAAGCTTTATTTTTGTAGTAGTAAGATGATTTTACATCCTGTAATGTTCCAATCGGGGGATTTAATTATTTTATATTTCCTATTTCTTGCTCTGGTAACAAAGCAAAAACTCCTACTTCCACCATTCAACAATACACAATGTTTCGAGAATTCAGCAGTAAGCTGGAAATGGTGTCTTAACAAATTAGGTACCCACTACCTAACCTGTGATTTGCAGGATACAATGTGAAGCCAAAAAATAATATTATTATTAATAATACAATTTTAGTTCTAAAAGAAAAAAACAAAATCATACCAGTTAAATATATAGAGGGAATTTTGGAAAAAAGTATATTTTACAAGGAAATATAATAGTGTCTTAATATTAAAGCCACAATTTTATTTTTTCTCTGATTTTACACAAGATATGATTAAAGACACTTCAATTTTACAATTGTTTTGCTTATAATGTTACTTTTTTGAGGCTCCAAATCCTGAGAAACCCATTATTTGTGCTAATTCTGATTGTGCAGGACCTTCATCAACATCATCACTTTCTTGGAGTTTGCGTTTCTTATCTCTTCGTCTTTCACGTCGTAATTCCTTTAAGCGCGCTTCTTCTTCTGCAGCTTCCTTTAGTCGAGTATCAAGTTCATAATCTTGTTTCTTTTCTTCTAATTTTCGTTTGTTTAATGCAAATCTTGCTTTGACCTATAATAGAGGAAATCGATATTCTATCTTTAGTGAATGTCGATATTTTTAACGTGTTTTATACAAAGTATTCAAAAATATTTATTTACCTGATCTAAAGAGCTTCTTTCTATTTTCATAGACATACCAAGATTTCTTTGATGTTTTTTTCCATTAATATGGTCCAAAAAATTTATGGAATCTTTTACTACACAGTCGCAGACATTACAGTAGTAGCCACCTGATTGTGAGGTTGGTGTATTCTTGGTAATTACAACGCTCTTGCCTAATTTTGAATCTAAATCTACTTTATACTCTCGTTGTTTCAAAAGTTCTCGTTTGATCGGTGGAGCTAAAAAAATCACATCATGAGTTTATATATTTATGTTAGCAAACAAAATAGTTCAGTCTTCGTTTACCTTTCTTTTTAGATCTTTCTTCTTCTTCCAATTCTGCCTGTAATCTCTCTGCTGCAATTTTTTCGAATTCATCTTTGTCCCACTTCCTTCGATGGTCATCTGGTCTCATACTCATGTTTAAGAATTATTTATATAATTACTATTTATTTTTATTTAGTTCGTGCGGATAAAAACCAAAGTTCGTTTACGTTTTCGATGCTGTCAGCTAAGCTAGAGAGATCATATCATATATGTTAAATGATTATGACATATGTCATTAAAATGTTTAGCAACCACAGAATATATTTCATCGATTCTTACAATTTGTTTTCAATTTGTTTAATATTTCCACAGATATTTTTCGTATATTATATAATAAACAACGCTTAATACCAAATAATAATACAATTTAACGATTATTTCTTTACGTCACTGCTTGTACAGCGCTTACACGCTTGCCGATGCTTGCTTGTGAGAGCTTGTGAGAAGTTGCGAGAGCTTATCTCCGTTCCGGACCAGTGTTGACTGACACAGTCTCACTTATAGACTGAGATTCCCGGATCTATGTAATTTTTAGCAAAGCTAAAATTTTGAGGATTAATAGTCTAATATATAGTAAAGACTGTATGCGTACTTACTAATTTGAAAGTGTGACCCTTTCAGAGGTAGCGTCAACTTAAGGTACATGCTCACCTGGTTTAAAGTAAAAATGCTCGTATTTAAATATGCTTTTAAGAATAATGTAATAAATGCTAAAAAATGCTAGACGTCCTAAAGGTTGCTTAAAATTGGGACAAAGTACGTTATCCTAGCAAGCGCTATTTTTACATATATTATTTACGGACTATTTCAAGATCCTTTCTAAGCACCCAGACTAATCCGATGGCTCAACATGCTCCCAGACAGAGATGTATCTTTATTTGGGGCTACGACAGAAAGCATGTGCTCTATGCATACTCACTAACTTGGAAGTGGGGCCCACACATATGTTTCGCTGCGCAGTATTATAATAAGTCACAAGCAAGTAAATAGAAGAGAACTTTAGACACGATTATTAGTGTATTATTTGATTATTAATTAAAAATAAGAAAGCTTCAAAGCCATTTTAGACTCGAATAAATATATTAATAAATTTCATGTGCAAATTAAATTCATTTCATATTTTAACATAGTAATATTTAAAATATCTCTATACGTATATAGTTTCTCATGCCCTTTTTTAGTAATGTTTAACTTACATTGATTGATTTTTTGCCGAATTTCTAGCTCCATACGTTTTTTTTAATTTAAAAATATATGAAGTCTAAGGCGAGAGCTGAAATAGTTTTGACATTGAGATCTGTCACAGATGTTTGACTCATGACAGAGACTATCAGCGTGACAGATTCTGTCTGTGTATGAACATACTAATGCACTCACAAGCGTGTAAATGGTGTTAAAATATCAGTACTTACGATTCAACCTTTTCCTCACTGATCACCTCAATGTTTTTCCGCTTAAAATGCGTTGTTAGCTAGATTCCTTGGAAATCGTATAAATTTTTTTCTGTGTCATCCAGATTAACAGAAAAAAAACCGGTTATGTGCGAGTCAGACTTTTCTATACTCAGGATTATAGGTCAACGGGAAGTACAACTTAAGAAAATTGATGCATTGATTTTAAATGCATTTCATTTAAAATCAAACAACTACAATTATAAGTTTGTAATCGTTTTTATCTGTATAATACAAATATAAATTTCCATTTTCAAATTTTTATTTGTACTGCAGGTTCTCACTTTCTGCGGTGTGGAATGGACTTTTAGAATCTATTTTCGGTTCTTAGAATTTATTCTTTCTTCAAGTCTGATCTAGCCGTCGTGAATAAATTATTTCAAAAGAATCCTCGGCACCTTATCATGTATAAGAGAGGGCCCCACTCAACTCAAATTGACTATTTATTGACCAGACAGTGTCATATGGGCAGGGTAACTGATTGTCACCACTTTATCATAAATTTGAAACTATGGAGGAGCAGATGTTCATATACAAACTGGCACGTGCCCGGGATAAAGTGATGCAAGATATCGGAAAATGTCTTTGCGTCAAAAGGCAGGGCACGCTGCTCTGTAGTCATGCCTCTGTGAAGGACAGATGGAGAAGCTACTTTCAGGAGATGTGAAGCACACAACACCCGTGCGGTCTTCCTCACGATCCACCTTCTACCCTCGGATTTATTGCCCCAATAACCCTTGACAAAACTCGTAAATGCCTTCGACACATGAAAAACGGAAAGGTGACCTGACGATATCCCGATCGAAGCGTAAAAATCGTGACGGTCTCTTAGTGTTGTATCAGTATGTACCTTTGATTATGACAATGTCCATAGTCCGATAAGCATTGACTGGGCGAAATGGCGAGAAGTCACTGGTGTGGCCTGCGATTGCAAAATACCGCCCAAGCTCAAGGGGGTGATATAGAAGAGCATCATCCGACCGGTTATTTTATACGGCATATTTACATATAGTACTACTTTGGTGATTCGTTACCGTACGAAATTCCATGCACAGAGTGCCGCAACGCCATCTTTCAAAAAACAGCAGCAACTTATTCAAGGCCCTAATACATTTGAACCAAAATTTACCTGCCAAATATTTCTTACGTATCTGTAATGGTTGAAGACACAGTTCACCTTCCATCACATGTATTGGCGTAGTCTTAATCCCAATAATTCGCATACATTGATTTTGTATTCTTTCTAATTTATCTAAATTACTTTTTGAACTATTAGCATAAAAAACTTCCATAATCCAATCTACGACGAATTAAAGATATATATAAATAATAATCTCAAATGTAATTTCAAAAATTTACTTCCTTTTTTACTTTAATTTTAAAATTTTATCTTTTAACTCTATTATATGCTTACCCCATTTTAAACTGCTGTCTAACCACATACCCAAATATTTTATGGAATTAAAATGTTGTATAGAATAATTATTAGTACCCACAAAATCATCACGAGGCTTACACCTATAAAATATACATATTTTACTTTTATTTGTTGATATTTTTAAACCAAGTTCATCGACTAAATTACTAAAAGCTTCCAGAGCTACTTGAACGTTGTTATAAGCTATATTAATATTTTTATTCGATTGCCCTCAATTTCTACAAACAACACTCTATTGTTTAGTAATTGCCACAAATATTTACACAAAGATGATCCTACGTCAGACTTATCCAATATAATCAACAGTTCCCAAATTGTAGATCAATATTTTCTTTATATTTTAACCAATCAGCTTCTTTAAAATTCCTTTTATATTTAGTTGCAAATGGTGTTAATATCAATTCCATTTTCATTTTAAACAATAAATGGTCACTACTTAGGTTTATTCATAATGTTCCAGTCAAATTTCATTACAATATCCTCTGATGCCATTGATACATCCGGACTAGATTTCTGGCTTAAGCCGTTAGCTATTTTAATACGTGTGTTACTACCATCGTTAAGAATTATAAAGTTAGATTCAAAAAGAGCATCAAAAATTTGAGTTCCCCTCGTATTATTTTTACACGACCAGCTACTGTGATGACCATTAAAGTCCCCTGCAATTAAAGTTTTATTTGGAAATTTTGCAAATATCTCGTACCAATCTTGAAAAGAAGAGCTAACAGTAGGAGGACAATATACAGATACAATATTCTCAACATTTCCACAGTTAAATAATTTAACATGTAATAATTCTATCCTGCAGGGACAGAATTGCTATATGTTATTTACTCTAAGCTGCTGTTGTTGAGCTTTAATTGACCAGTGAATTATCACTGCTACTCCACCATAGCCATCACTACGATCCAAACGGTAAATTTGATAGCCACTTATTCGCAGGTAACTGTTAGGATTAAGCCAAGTTTAGCTTACTATGGCAATATGATTTTTTTCTTGATTTAATAGTAATTCAAATTCTGTCAGTTTAGGACGAAGGCTCTGTGCATTCCATTGGAGGATATTTACAGTATGACTCTTGCTATTGTTTCTATCCATGCTGAGTAAATAGCTTAAAACATGGCCAACTCGTAATGAACTCTACTACATTAGACAACACAGATTTAAAAAATATGCTTATACAAATATTAAGCTTCTCCTCACAAGATAAAGTGCTACCCAATATTTTTTCCCTTAGCTGCTGAAATATTGCAGTCCATGTACTGTGTTTTGTCTTATCATCTTTTTTTCCTTGCTAATTATTTCTTCCTCATCATACCTGCTATCCTGATTACTAACTAAATCTATATTTTCCGCATTCTGTTCTTCTATACTATCTGCTCGCTCTCGTCCTACATCTGTCTCAACTTGTTTAGTCCTACTACTCGCCTGTCTTCCTTTTTTGCTGCTCATACTCCTTTTCTTAGAAACCTCCGCGTAAGACTTCGACAAAGAAGACCTTTTCTCACTTGCACCGACATCCACTTCATCTTCTAAAGAAATGTCTATATGGTTGTTAATAAAGTTAATTAAGGGAAACGATTTTTCCGTAATAATTGGAGGACTAGGAGGAACATATATAGTCAATGCTTTTTTATATAATAAGTGCAATTAAATTCCGCCATTAGTTCACGAATTCCCTTTTCTTTTAGATACACTGGACAACTCTTAGCCATTGTCATGTGGTTTCCCCCAATTATTACATATTAATGAAGAAATTTCACAGTTTTGGTGATTATTACCACATTTTGGGCAAATTATTTTATTGGACATATTTTAGCAGTATGGCCGAATCTCTAACAACGTGAGCATTGTGTTACAGGAAAAATGAATGGTGATACTCTCACTATTGTATCGAAAATCTTAATCTGAGACGGTAATGACGAACGACGGTAACGACAAACGACCTCTCAAAACAAATCCTCATAGCGTCACTTGTCTCCCATTTTCCATTAAAAATATTTTTACGCATAAGCCGTTTAATTCCCATACTCGTACAACGTTCTGTATATTTTCGGTTTTTAAAAGTTTTACTAGTTTAAATTGCTTCGGCACTTGATCTTTGTCCATAATACAAATTTCTATGCTCTCCTCTGATCCTATATATCTCTCAGACGTCAGCGTCAATCTTTTACTTCTTCTCTTCACTGTTCTCCACTCTTCAGTATCATTTTCTCTATTCCTCTTACTAGGTCTTAAATATTCATTTTCAATTGAAAAATCATTATGATTTTCTTCTTCTCCCTCCTCCAAGCGTTGATTTCTACTCATCATCTTTGTTTCTATATTAATTTCAATTCCATTAACACTACTAACAATATTTACGTCCATAATAATTAATATTCCTAAAGGTAAATAACATCGTAGATAACTAGTATACACAGTTACAAGCACAGCCGCTTGCAGAAACCGGTTTAAATAATACGACAATAACACGTCTTATACTAACGAGCGTCTCCGCGCATATATCATAATTTTAAAACTGTTATATGTACTGATGTCAGTAAATAATTTAATTTACTGCTTCAGAAACAGCCTTGAATGTTAAATTATTGGTTAGGGTAAGGAATCATAATATTCTTTGTAAAATAACTGTAATGATTGCATATTAACTCCTGTCCAGTTTTTAAATTAGTTACATATATTATTAGCTAAATTTACAATTGTTAAATATGTAGTTATTACAGAGTACACGTAGAAAGGATGTTTTTAGGCATTTTCATATAGATTTATTTCAAACGATCGAACGAACCAAAAAATCTATGTATTTACTTAATATTTCTTTGAAGATGAAATCGTTCTTTATCTCTGTGTTGAATTAATTACGACCTAAACTTAACTGCTATGATTTATGAAGGTAATCTTCACTAACAATTCAAATTTGTTTACTTTATTGTATAATTGTGTGTAATTCTATGAGGCCAGTCGAAGCGCAGCGGCACGAAGTGTGACTGTAAAACCGACTGGTTGTGGGTCCGATCCCCACTCGAAGAGATGAAATATTTACTTAAATCTATATTTCCATTTCTTCGCTCTGTAACAAGGCTAAGCGCGGCGTTGAGTTCTGCCACTCAACACGCAATGCCTCCAGAATCCGGCAGAAAGTGGGGAACGGGGTGTCTTAACATTATGTTCCCTCTGCCTACCCTGCTGTGTGCGGGATACAGCGTAAAGCTGATAAATATTGTATAAAAGTGCTTCAAAAATATATATTTTTATCAACAGTTATGTGACTTATGACTATGTGAATGTCATTCTTTGGCCAAGAATCTTACCAGCGCGATTGCTATATAAGATTCGCAGGCAAACTAATGCCTTGAGTTCATTCAAATGACGACAATTTTTTTTTTATGAAGCAATTTTTTTATGTACTAAACTTTAAATATTATAATAAGTTGAGTTAAAACAAAGCAATTGGTAAAAGTTTTAAGTAAATCGGTTCAGTACTTTCGGAGATTAGCGTGACCATACATACAGACAGACAGACGGATAAGAAATTAAAAAATATATATTTTTGCTTTCTATTATTCTTTTTAAGTGTCCCTATATCCATTTCAGTCAAAATTACTAAATGTACAGACAAAATATTTTTACTGCCTTATTATATTTTCTTATTAAACTTGTAATAACTATCTTGAAGCCGTTTGCTTTTCATATAAAGATGTTGTATTTGTTATTTAATACTAATTTATATTTCTTTGTATAATAGTTGTATAATTTTATTAGGTACCGTTTTCGAGAATTTTATCATTTTTGTCTGCAATTCTTCACATTCAGAGGCTAAAATGTTTTTTTTTCTCTCTCTCTCTCTCTATCCAGTATTGTAACATAGAGAGTAACTAACAAACTAACATGTTACCAACAATTATAAACGTTCCTTTATAAAATGTCAGCGTTTTTTTCGTGAGTGAAAACTAAAACCATCCACAACACCTACAGTCTTTGAATACCCTACTTTGATATGACGGTGCTTTAAAAAAATAAAGAGCCAAAAAAAATGCAGCAAACTTAGGAAAAGTTTTCGGACGCAATAGCCGATAAGAATTACGATTCAAGCGACCGGAGGTGGAAATCAACGCCTATTTCCTGTGGGATACGTGCTTCTTACAATTTTTTTAGCTTCATGTTGTATCCAGTACATTGTAGGGTAGGCAGAGGGAACCTAGTTATAAGATACTTCCCGTTACTCACTTTCCGAAGAATTTTCGAGACATTGCATGTTGAGTAGTAGAACTCAACGGGGAAATAAAAACATTTTGTAATTTATTCCCCTGAGTTAGAATGAACCCACAAATGCCACGTTTATAGTCACACGCATGTACCATTGCATCAGAGAAGACATTTCTTATGTTATTAGATTTCGATATCATATTGTTAGCAAACGTTAACCGCTTCCGATTTCGAACAATGTAGATATTTCATAAATCAATTTAAAAAAAAAGACAAATATATTTCTGAGTTACATATTATAGAATAGGTAACTTAGAAATATATTTGTCTTTTTTTACCACGGGAATACCTACCTATTTGTCTTTTTTTATCACGGGAATACCTACTAACGTTCCTACCTAAAGCTTTATTGTTTTCTTAGTTGGACCTCTCCATTATTTACCCGTTTAGTTGATTGGGAGAGAATGCTACGAAGCATTAAGTTTGCCAGCTATTCTTTTGTTAGGCAGTACAATAAAACATATTTTAGATATATAGAGTCCATCGTGGTGCAGGGGCATAACGGTGTGACTGTAACGCGAAATTTGTGGGTTCGATTCCTACTCGAGGGAAATCATGGGGCAAAAGCCCGGCGTTGAGCTCCGCCACTCAAGAAGAGGTGACCTAGTGTTAAAATACTCCGTTACCCACTTTCCGCAGAATTTTTCAAGGCATTGCGTGTTGAGTGGTAGAATTCAACGCCGGGGTATTGCCTTGGTGCCAGAGCGAAGAAATGAAAATATTAATAAATAATAATTTATTCCCCCAAATGGAGAGCGAACCCATAACCGTCGCGTTACAGTCACACCTTGTGCCCCAGCGCCACGATGGCCTCGGCCTAACGAAATATTTATACAAAAATATAATATATATTATATAAAACTCCATCTCAGTGTTACAACAATGTTTAAAGCATTCGCGAGCTTGAAAAAGTAGCTTGTGGTAAGAGATCAGTTCAAAGCGCGGTTTTACTGCATTATCTCATCGTGCAAGCGCAGGTAGATATTTAGATTAATGTAGTGGCGCCGAGTTGAGTAGTTTTTTTGTTTTCTGGACAAAGGAGCAAACAAATGCCCAGTTTTCCTGAAAAAAGAAGAGCCGGATCTATTTTAGCTGCCTTTTTGTCGTTTTACACTCACATTGAATTTTATATTATTTATTTTTACGCGTTTCTGTTGTTGCTAAATCACTTCGTTCTCAACCAAACATATATGTGTATCTATTAGTATTATTATATACTTTTATTACTTAAGAGAAATACATTTTAAATTTTGAAATATAAATTGTTATAAAAAATATATTTAAAAATAACACTTTTCCGAGGGTGGGACAAGGGTCCAAGCCATCGGTGGCTAGGCCTACAGAGAGAGGAACCTCCTCACAATACGCGTTGTTTCAAGTAAAACTGTCTTCTGCGTCGGGTTCTTGAACCAAAAGTTAACCGATAACCTCTTAAGATGTTGGTCGAGGCTTTTTGCTATTAGGTTATTAACTGAAACCACTATCGCACTATATTAAATGATAGTCGCATTGACTCTTGATCTCTCTTGAGATCTTGAGATTACTACAATGTGGGATCACATTGCAGTAATCTCACGGGCTAAGTCCAAATATTTAGATATATTTTTTTCGGCCTTCACGAGATTGTCATCATGTGGACTAGTAATGTTAAAAATCACTGCGCGGCGCACTCAAGGACGAGCGACGACGAGCTCTAGCGCCGAAGTAATGCCTCCAGAATTCGGTGGAAAATGGGGAACGAAAGCGACTTCATGGAAACGCAGTTTCTTAACACTAGGTTTCCAGTTAAATAAGAAAAATATATTAATTAAGATCTAACTTAAAATCTCTCGCGTTTACAGTCACTTTTTGCTCCTGCGTTACGACTGGCATCTGGCCCACGACTAATCTTAGTTTAAATTTTATTTTAATAATTTATTTTAAACATTAATCATATCGTATCTTAGTATAAACCTTTCCCACTTTTCTCCAGATTGTTTGTTAAAAAAATAATTAAATATTTATAAAAAAAATAACTTATTATTAAATTAACTTATGTTCATACATTACCTACTCTCATTACACATATTCCACGAAGTAGCTTTTTAATTACGGACGAAACTACGAAGTCGAACGTATATCGAATATTGGGTCGTATTTTATTTGCGAGTTTACTTTGCAGTCTATGTCAAATAGTGGTTGATGAATGTGCGGTGTGGTTCAACATTTTGGTTATATACGTTTGATGTTTTCCATGCTGTTTTTTTTAATTTGGAACTTAGACTTACTATGTATAAAAAGCTTACATAGATAACGAAATTGGCAAAAAAAATATTACTACAATAATAATTGCTTTAATTGTGGATATTCACACTTCGTAGCGACTTGTTGAAAAGCTGTGTAGAGTTTCACTAATTAAACTGTAATAAATTTATGGGTGAACGGAAGGATGTTTTTATTATTTTGTTTTCTGATTTTATTTCAATTTTATAAAAATACTATTTACTAAAGCTGTAATTAAATTTAAAGTTGAATGTCAAGTGAAGACTATGCTCAGTAATTTGTACTGGCTACATTTTTCTAAAATCACACAAACATCACACGCACACAGCAGATTAGGCAGAGGAAACCTAGTGATAAGACACTCTATTCCCCATTCTAGAGGCGGTGCGTATTGAGTGGCGGAACTCAATGCCGCGCTTTTGCCTCGACACCAGAGCTAAATAATAAAAATTAAAAAATTAAAATAATTATTTCATTTCCACGATTGGGTATCGAACCCACAACCGTACGTTGCGTCCCGCGACTGTTTCATAGGTATGTACATACACAAATAGAGAATATTTTTAAGTACTATTTTTTCTAATAGAAATTAAAAAAAACAATTCTCTATTTGTGTAAGTACATATCTATGAACCGCAATTCACTTGTTTATCTATGAGAAAATAGCATAACTCAGAAAAACTATAAATATCATTCGCTCCAATTATAGGGAGCACAGAGTAACAAAACGTGACAAAGAAATATCACTGTTGCTTGCTGAGGCCCGCATTCCGCACGAATACTTCGGCAAATCAATGAGAGAAAAAGGAAATGAGAAAAAACAATTTATATTTTGAAGCAATGTTATATAATAACAAAAGAAAACGCACAACAGATGATTAGAAATATATTATTAACATTCAATATTTGTCTCAAAATGTGATAAATTGTTTAAATGAAACGTCGATGAAGTTAATAATATAAAGCAAAGAGAGTTTTTTTATATATCTACGTGAAATAAATATAAATTCAAAAACTGGAGTTCGGGTCAACCGTAGCATAAAATAAAAAGTTTCGAGAATCAGAGTATGATAAGCCTTGGGGGGTTAAACCTTTTTTTGTATTTGAAGTAAACAAAATATAAAAGAAAACAATGGCAGGAAAATATTTGATATGAGCGGAAGCGGCCAGTTAAACATACAGGTTGTTAGTTCGTTATATTGGTAGTGTAGTTTAGGTTAGGTAACTAGAAAAATATATTTTTTATATAGATTTTTATGCATTGACTTTAGTAGATTAGTAGGGAGATGCATATTTCGTGTTTACATTTGAAGAAAAAAATCTACATTTAAATAACTAATACGCTTTGCCTTATATTTTATTTCATTGTATCTATACCAGAAAATGTATATAAAGTTTTTAAAGAATCCGGAAATTTTGTTAGATTCTTTGTTTTACAAATAAAATGTGAGTACCAAACCCTGTTACAACTTACTTTTACGACTGGCCATTTTTCTAATTTAATGGAAGTTGGTTCTGTGTTAGAGGCACATATTTATGTATCTGTGGCAAACACCATTACCTTAACGAGTAAGTGAATAGTTCCGTAAGGAATAATTCGCTACGCAAAAGATGTTGTGACTTAACTTTAGATAATACTACGATTTTTTATGCATTTTACATGTTTTACATTTACTGATTATGTTCTTTTCCGATTATTATCCATTATGTATTAAATAATCTTTTAATATTATTTAATAAATATAATGATGTAAAAAGTAAAATATGAAATGTAAACTGCTGGTCACAGCTAGACATTGCTATTAACTTAAGCACATTAACTTGATCCGTCTACTGCAGATGTTATACAAAGTTTCGCCGCCTTTAATTTTAGGTTATTCAAATTATTTGGTCCACTGCATATAGAAGTTCTTAATGTACCAAAGTAACTTTTTAACTGTACTGAATTAAGCTATTGCCAAGCAAGCATGACATTGCGATTTTCTGAAATAAAGATATTAATATAATGAAGTTTTCAAAGGCATTTTCAATATTTAATATCATACTATTTTAGCATGAAATCTGACATGTATATTGTATATATGATTTCGTTTGCTTAGTAATTGTAATAGATAAATAAAATTTTTGACAAGAACACTTGTATTTTTTTCTTAAAAAAATTACAATGGAATTACGACATTGTTAAAATAATAATATGATTTAATTATTATTTTGACTCAAGTAATTATAATTTACAACTTAAATTATTGTTATAAAAAATATTACGGTAAGGAAAAGACAAAGAGAAATAAATTGTGATATTTTATAGAACAAAACCGTAATTTATAATGCGAACATGGCTGAATAATAGGACGTTTTGTTGACACGTTATGCGGCATCTATATTACGAATAAAAAACTAGTGTACAGAGCCTGTAAAGGAGTAGCCTAAACAAATTCCATTTTTAAAAAATGTTAAGTAAATAATGTAATAATGTTATGTTATGTTATTAAAACATATATTTTTTTCAATTATTGCTAATCAGTAGGACACTATGATCAATAGGTTATTTTAATTATTTTTTGTTTTAAAGTATTTAAAGCTGACAAAAAACGAAAAATCGTAGAAGTCGTAGTTTTTTTTGTAAGATTACTGCATGTACTGATATTATTGTACTGATTATAATGCAATTTTATATGTACATATGTTGCTTAAGGTACATTTTAGTTTACGAACAAAAATATTTTTTTACTTAGGGATGTAATTTCTTATAGCATTACAGCATGTTCAAACTATGTGTCGTTCGAGCTATTATGAATTTATTATAAAATGATTGTTTCAAAGTTTTAATAATTATATATTATAATAGTAGGTTATAATTTTTTAAATTGATTTCTGACTTTTTTTATGAAGATGTATGTATGTCAAGCTACATCATAAGAAGTTGCTAGTATGGGTTAACGCCTCGCAATATGGGACAAGAACCTTGACAGAGTGGCATCATTGTGAAGTGCTCCACATTTAGAATAGTTATAATATTTCATGAAATAAAATGTTTCAATTTCATTTCTATTGTGCTGCATGAAGAAAGTAAGCATACGTTTAATGAAAAATGAAATTACAGTACATCATAGTTTATATATACATATATAATATGTACATTCAACTGGATAAAAATATTTCTTAATAGCTAAAAGTACAAACATTGCAATTCATAATTTAATGTTTTAACCATGATTTCACTAAAAACATATGAAATAACAGTTAATAATAATATTGAATAATGCGTATGCGAATAATCATTCTCCCAGGTAAAAATTGGATTTACAAGAGTTACATTTACTGTCTGTCTTTACTGTCTGTCTCAACCTACCTTTGGCTATTAAATATCCCTAGAAGTCTTTATGTATTTGCGCTTTACAGCTTCCTTGTTGTCAATTGCGTTTCGAGTGACAAAATGTAATCCGGAACTTTATATAGAGCGGGAAATAAGAATAATTCATCCCCGAAGTATATCGCACATACCTACGAATATCGTGTTCATAGTCAGACACCGTGCCATGATAATCTCGAAAAAAAAGAATTGAATATTATTATTAGTAGAGATTAAAACAAGTATCTCTCTCTATTGAACATTGCGTAAATTTCTCTCTTCTCCATGGTCCTGCACACCGCGCCCAATAAGAATGAAGAAATTTAGTGACTATTGACCTAACTTTTAAACTTAAATGACATTATTATTTCTCTGTTGATATAAATTGAAAAAATATCTATAACTGTTTGGCCTAAATTATAGAAATATTAATTACTGCAGAAGTCAAGTGCAAATTTCATGTTTGTAGATTAAATAGTTAACGAGTTGTCAGGGGGTCAAGTGTAGTTCGAAATGGTTCGTTTATTCACATGGCAGGTTTCAGACTGTTTTTTTATTTCTATTTTTTGAACTTGGTTGGACACACTGCTACGTGTCTATATAAGGACTTTATTCTCGCCCGAAAACCTGTAATCAAATCTTACAGGTTAAGTAAAGTTTGAATCACATGTTTAAGGTTGAGCTAAAATTTAAATTACATCTTTAAATACATTTACGTAAATTACAATTCATTTATGCATAGTCAGCGTCTTTGCATGTCCAATACAGCCTCCGCGTCACAACATAAAGACGGCGTGTATATATATATTTTGGCAACCCCCAGTATGGAAACGAACAAAATTATCAAATAATCTTGTTCTATCTCTGATTATTTGGATAATTTATTTATTAAAGTCTAGTTTAATTCAATTATTTATACATATGTTATATCTGCCCAATCAAAAAAAAAATTGGTATAGTTTTTCGAGATCTGTAATATTAATATTTGTAATAATTACATATATCTGCAGCATAAATACAAAAATTTTAAGTTCAAAACTTAAATTATATATATTTATATATTATATCAGCTTCTCGCTGTATCCCGCACATAGCAGGGTAGGCAGAAGGAACCTAGTGTTAAGACACTCCGTTACCCATTTTCCGCTGAATTTTTTGAGGCATTGCGTGTTGAGTGGCGGAACTCAACGCCGAGCTTTTCCTTGATGCCAGAACGATGAAATGACAATATTAATAAATAATAATTAATTCTCTCAAGTGGATCGAACCCACAACCGTTACACCCTTGCGCTCCTGCGCCGGTCGGTCTCTAAATATTTATATGTAAAATTTATAGAAACATTTTACTGTCACTTTTTTAAGATTACAAAAGAAACCGTCACTACGCTCTAGTTAGTTTCTAAAAGTACAAGAATTTACAAGGCGAGGAAATGTTTCTAAGTTATTACTTGAAACAGACCTCACTATCTTTCACAAGTTGTAAATTCAGAGACAAAAAGGTCAATTTACGGTAATCACTTTTAAGGGCACTTCGCTTGAACTTAGAGCGTATATAAAATATTTTTCCTACAGTATTGCACATATTTATATTTGAAATATTTTTATTGTTATGAGCTTTGTGTACAAATACGTCTTGTAAACAAGAATTATAACAAATATAAAATGGTTTTTAGTTAGGTTGTGATAGTTGTGGTACGAAGCAACTATTTTTAATTTACGTTTTTTTAGAGTTGTTACATACTGTTTGGCGAAGCTCAATGTAGTAATATTTTAAATATATAATAGGCAATCATAATTCCTTTTTTCAAATAAAAAAGATTTTGTTAAAGAAAATAAAAGTACGTTTTCCAATTTATTAAATTGTATATTGTATAAGATGTGCTATACACATACTATGATGTTCAAAAATATGAAAAGTGAATTTATTATTTATTAAGTATGGTAGTTTTGATACAAGTTCGTATGTATATCTAAACATGTCCGAGCATATGTGTATTGTATTTGTACCGTACAAAGTTAGCGAGAGCACCACTCTTCAGACTGCTTTATTTACCGAGGCCTGTTATAATGGCGCCGACGCGTTAAGCCATCTATTATTCAGACGCGAGGCAACACACACCTGCGATTCATCTAGTCAAACAAAGATAAATTTACTTAGTGTTTCATAATTTCTTAAGCTACTTTTTTATGGCTACCAAGTAAAAGTTTATGAAACAATCTTAATATTTTTTGTTTAAATTTCGTAAATATTTGAAACATCTCATCTCTGTAGTTCATTTTTCTGTAGTCATGCCTCTGAGAAGGAGAGATGAAGAAGCCACTTCCAGGAGTGGATGAACACTCAGCATCCATGCAGTCTTTATCACGATCCACCGCCTCACCTCGGACATATTGCCCTAATCACCCTTGACAACACTTGTTGCAAAGTGGAATAGGTTGAGTAGAAAGGCAGACCCTGGCAAAGCCATGGCGGGATTAATGCCAGGAAGAAGAAGAAAGAAAATATAATAAGGAAATTAATATATCCTAACTAAAAACTATTATATAAATATATATAAACCGAAAAGAACAATCCCGAGGCTATTTTAGTGCAGTGGCATCACAATGGCCTCAGGGTAGCTCTTCTCCCCTTTTATTTACTATAATATTTACGGTCATTAGACTTTTACTATCTTTAAGCTTGCGCTTCTGTCGAACTTGTTACGTCAATCATACTGACGTTTTATTTTGGTAAAAAAAATATTTGTAAAAACAAAAACCCTGACAGCATAAAACTAAAAAAAAATAAACAAGCCCAATAGTTTATTAGGATTAAAAGTCGGGACCTCTTTAATTTAGACGGCGTTCCTGGTAAAGATTTTATTGATTGAAGAATTACTTACTTCCCGACTGTTAATCCTAATAAACTATTGGGCTTGTTTATTTTTTTTAGTTTTATGCAGTCGGGGTTTTTGTTTTTACAAATATTTTTTTATTTTTCACTTTTTTGTTAGGATTCATTATAGTAATGATAATCTTGATATACCTTTTTTAAATCCTCGTATTAAGCTCTTGAATTTGATACCCATATTGTGGTATTCAAAACGAAAAATTTTTTTTTTACTAAGTCCAATGGCATCACACAGCTGCCATGATTGTTTTTTTAACATTGCCTATCTAAGAACACTTGGGCTGCTAATACAAATCTAACGATACCTCAATTGTGTAAAGCCGTTCAGCAATGCTGGAGATATGAGGTAATAAAGAATAGTACATACACATATACATACAAAATACGCGCGAAAAACATAACCCTAAGGTAGTCGGGTAAAATAGATATAGCGTGAAACCAAAAACATTTTTTTTAAATACAAAAGTCTACGCATTGTGATATTTCATGGATATTATTTAGCTATTTTTCAAAATTACTTGTATATAAAGTATAATGAATATATACAATATTATTTACTTCACTATGCTATCGAATACAATAATAATAAAAACAATACAGAAAAGTATCGCTGAATGTCAAGTATATTCAAATATGTCGATATGCATAAATGACAAAGCGACACATTGTTTGCTAACACAATGAAACTCGAGAGCAAAGTATAATATTGGCGCTTCTCCACATTCTTTACGATCCATGCTGTCAGCTTAAACAGTCTGATTTACTTCTGAAACCGTTTTGTATTTACTGCATATTCTTTTATGTATATTTCAATATAAAACATAATAACATATTATATTGCATAATAATAATATAACCATAATACGTACACGTATATTATTTTCCTACTTGTGTTTCGAGTATTTTTTAATATAAGTATACGTAATACTTATATTTAAAAAATTAGTAACATTAAAGTAAACATTGAAATGTCATAATGTAATTACTTTAAATTAATTAAAAGTATCCCATCAATATTTTTTTTAAAATAAGTCCAAATATTTAAACCATTTGTACTCGTAGTATGCTCAACTCTAAGATGCTAAACGGAATAAGCCTATTTAAATGCAGGAGCAACGTGATTTGACCGAACATAAAATAACAAAGAAATGTTCTAAGTTGGTTTGCTTTCTTTTAAGTTATGTAAATTTTATAAATCCCAAGAACATAAAGGAGAAGGCAGGTATTGTGCAAAACGAGTGAAAAGTAAAGTCGGAAAAAAGGAAAACAAGTTCAGTGAAATGAAGGAAAACCTTAGCGTATAATCTTTATAAAAATAACTTACTATTTATTTCATAAAACACGAATAGAGAGAGCGAGTATTTAACAAATAATAAAAACAGAATCAGAATGAAAGAAAATTGCAAAGTCAGTCTAATCTAGAGAATCAAGTACTTTTCTATAAGAATATATTTTATGTCTTACGAAAGAAAATTATATTTAAATTATGTTACATTTAATAAATAAAATTAAAAGTTCTTTGTTATATATTATTTTATAACTTATTTAATGTAAAATTAAAACTTCAATAAATAAAAATGTCAAAATTAATATTACATTAAAATGTATCCGCGATGTAGCTTTGAGTTTATAAATAATCTCCAAGATCTATGAGATGATTGACGGACATTGAATAAGTTCTTGTTGTTTTTTTAACAAAATAAGAATTTTATTTAAAATAAAAGTTAGTAAGTTAGTTTTGCTCCATTTTTCATTATTTTTTAAGATCATTCAAGGATCATTCCTTGAATGGTCTTGATCGTCAATTTATTTGAAACGCTTTGAAACGCCGGCCAAATATACAAAAAATTTCCCACTTAAGAGCTTCCAGGTAATTTTTGACTGTTTCTGTAACATATGGCCGAGTATTGTCTCTTCTCTTTTTCTCTGCTCTATATTTTTGTACATACAAAAAGCGGTCGCACCGTCGTCCATGTAATGTTTCTTAGCTGCTTTTCAAATGACTCCCAACATCCTTGCTCTAGTATCATTCTCATCGCTTTTAAACTGTCAATTAATTCCTCTAATACTGTGTCTTTAAGCTTGAGGACCCATAAGAAAGCTTTTTATTTTCGAGTCCAAAGTCATTATTTTGGAAGTGCCAAAAACAGTATTTTTATGTAGTATATTGTTATTACAGAACATTGTCACAGTTAGTCGGAGTAAGAAATCATGTGGTAAAATAAATTTCTTTTGAAAAACGCAATGTATTAAAATTTCCCGCAAAACCACTCTACGTGACACAGCACATGACACCAGACATTTTGGAAGTCAGTTAATAAGCAAGCAGTATACATACTGTTTAAACTACCACAGCCTATAATTAAACACAAGCAGTACCTACTTAAATATATAATACGTAAATATTCGAAATTTTAAGCAGAATACCGCTCGTGCCGTTTTTTACAAAACAACGGGCACTTATTCAGGGTCCTAAGGTATTATAATTAATCGTCCAACCATCATTTATATTATAAGTCTAAATATAGATGTTAAAGGTGAATAGATAGCAGTAGTAAATACTTTTAAGGCTGACCTCCTCACCATCAATAATGTAAAATCAATACTTATAAATGCTCTTCCAATGTGCAACTTCTAACTCCAATCAAAGTTGCTATTGGCCAGATGTTTACTAATATGTAGATAACATATATTATTGGAATTTGGGTAAAAAATAAAAAATAGCTATATCTTTCTGTAATAAATAACGAGTGTAAGAAAGCAGTATCCGCGTGTGTGGCGAACAGCCCGCTGCGGCCTCATTAATTCTGTCCACAAACACTGCGTGCGTTCTGTGTGAGCTTGACAGCACTCGTTTGTTATCTTGCCCTTCCAAAATCCGAACTCGAACTCTACTACTACTACCTACTTTAGCAGTTCATATATAATATTATGTATAGAAAGTTGCCAGAAAAATTTAAACAGTTGATGATTGAACAATTTAGATATGGATATATTGACATATTCATAGGTATTGAATATAACGGAAGCGAAGAAATGGAAATATAAATGTAAGTAAATATTTCATCTCCTCGAGTGGGGATCGAACCCACAACCAGTCGGTTTTACAGTCACACTTTGTGCCCCTGCGCCACGACTAGCCTCAAGAATCATATATGAGCTAATGTAAAATGTATTTAAGAATATAATTTTACTTGATAATAGTATATAATGTTTTGTGTAATATAACAAATATTAAGCTATAATGAAAATTTTATGGTTATATTAATTGATTTTGCTGATTATTCATGATTCATGAATATTTATTCCTGAATATAAAAAAGATATCTATATATTATTGCCAGGATTACTTAAAGTGATAGAAACTTGTGGGAGTACGCGTTGCTTTAGTTGCAAACTTGCAATATTCGAGCACATTTGCAAATAAATAGCTATACTTTGCTCTTACTTAGAACCAGTGAAACATAACGTACTTTGCTAAAAGTGTTACATAAAGCTGGAGAACTTGTATTTTCTATATAATGTGTACGTGAAACAATTATGTAGGTAAACGTATTTTTATTTAAAAAAAAAAAGTGAATATATATTAGCTTTATTTTTTAAAATAAAAATTCTTCTATGCTTTTTCGTGGTAAACAATGAAAGCCTCGTTATAACTCACTTTATTTTCTACCCAAAAAACGTATATTATTAAATAACCTAGGCCAGTCGTGGCGCAGGGACACAAAGTGTGACTGTAAAACCGACTGGTCACCACTCGCGGAGATGAAAAATTTACTTAAATTCATATTTCCATTTTCTCGCTCTAGTGTCGAGGCAAAGCGCGGCGTTGAGTTCTGCCACTCAACACGCAATGCTTCTAGAATTCGGCATAAAGTGGGAACGGAGTGTCTTAACACTAGGTTCCCTCTGCCTACCCTGCTGTGTGCAGGATACAGCGTGAAGCTGATTTATTTGATTTTGATTTTATTTATAAAGTAACCTACTATATATATTTTTTGTATCAAGCAGTCGGGTAAAGAATATATTTAAAAATTGATTCGTTTGTTTGCCTATGCTGCACTGGACAATGTCAAGTTCCTATCTAAATATACATTTTATATTTGATTTCCTTCTTTGCGTGTTAATCTTAGATAGAAATAGGCTCTATTTCGAATCGTATCGTCGACTAATATCGATTTAGTCGACTAATTGTCTTCATTGTATGCATCTTAAGATATTGATACATACACACCCGAACTTGCAGGTAGTCATTGTTAATTTTTGAACTGTTCCGGCTGACTATGTACTATATATATCTTAATCTATATATCTTTTAGACGACGTGATCTAGAAGAATTTGAAAAGCCTTTAAAGTCGATCGCTGTCGGCATTGCCAATTGTAGGCTGAGCTGAGAAGACAAAAAGTCAAAAGACGAGTCGAAAATGCCTAGAGGTCTATAGGTGATCGGATAAAAGGTAACTTTCCTCGGCGTTATAAAACGCGGCAGTATGGTGTGTTGAATAAAAAAATTCAACACACCCAACTGCGCTCCCATTTAAAATTTCAATGATATTCTAATAAGAAATAATAATAGCATTGACTGGCACCTTCTCCAAAAGTAACGAATTTTAAATAGTAATCAATAATTTCTTCTCTAATTATCTTTACTTTGCAGTAATTAATTTTTTTTTATTGTTAGTTTTTGTGATATGATATATTAATATAAGTTAAAAACAGTTCTCTATTTGTGTATGACATATCTATGAAACAGTCGTGGTGCAGGGGCGCAAGATGTGACTGTAAACGCGACCAGTTTTGGGTTCGATAACCAATCGAGGAAATTAAGTATTTATTTAAATTTATATTTTTATTTTTTCGCTCTGGTGTCGAGGCAAAAGCGCGGCATTGGGTTCCAGCACTCAACACGCACCGCCTTCAGAATTCGTCGAAAAGTGGGGA
Organism: Heliconius hermathena; assembly: GCA_013403705.1. NCBI lineage: Eukaryota > Metazoa > Arthropoda > Insecta > Lepidoptera > Nymphalidae > Heliconius > Heliconius hermathena. The sequence continues at coordinate 71,553 of JAAIXJ010000092.1, read as the reverse complement.
ACGAAGTCCCTTGATACTAGGTTCCCTCTGCATACTCTACTGTGTGCGGAGTACAGCGTGTAACGATGACTTTAGATCTTTTAAAATATAGCCAACTTCAACTTTAAATTTAATTACAGCATAAGTAACCAGTTTTTTATTAGATTTAAGTAAAACAAGGAAACAAAGTCATAAAAATATCTTTCCATTCATCCACTACATACAAATTTATTACACTTTAATTAGTGAAACTCTACACGACTTTTGACTTATCAGTCAAGTCTACGAAGTGTGAAATTTCACTATTAAAGCAATTTTTATTGTAGTATTATAATATATTATTTGCCAATTTTGTTATTTATGTAAGCTTTTCATACATAGTAAATCTAAGTTCTAAATAAAAAAACAGTACGGAAAACATCAAACGTATATAACCAAAATGTTGAACCACACCGCACATTCATCAACCACTATTTGACATAGACTGCAAAGTAAACTCGCAAATAAAATACGACCCAATATTCGATATACGTTCGACTTCGTAGTTTCGTCCGTAATTAAAAAGCTACTTCGTGGAATATGTGTAATGAGAGTAGGTAATGTATGAACATAAGTTGATTTAATAATAAGTTAATTTTAAATAATAAGTTTTTTTTTTATAACTATTTAATAATTTTTTTAACAAATCTGGAGATGAGAGCGAAAGGCAGAAGTTGATACTAAGATATTATATGATAATACGATAAATGATTGATATAAGACAGAATTAAAATAACATTAAAACTATAATAGATTTGTGTCTACCGATCCCGCACAAAAATTTATCTGATTTTTAAAACTGATTACAAGTAGTCTTAATGTTAACATACTTCGTGGACTCTCCGTACCATGACTTCTTTTTAGTTGCAAAGCTTTGCTCTCGTTGGTGTCCTTAAACAGTTGTCAATTACCATTACATAATAATTCATTCCCTCTAGTGGGGATCGAACCCACAACCGTCTCGTAACAGTCACACACTTGTACCCCTACGCCACGAAAATTCCGCACGACAGCCTCAAAGTTTTAAATAAAACATTTGGAAAAAAAAATATTGTAAGTATTTATTACTGCAAGTTTTAATAAACTAAAGGTTAAAGGTACGGTATGTGGGACAAGCTTGACAGAGTGCTGTCATAACGTAGAGCGTCCCGCTAACACATGCCGCGGCCACAATATCATGACGAAAAATTACTTCATTCCGTTCTTTTTGTCACTAAGAAATGACTTCGTATTACATTTGTTAAAAGCAACCAACATATGTATGTATGGGATATACATAGTACAATGGTGTCCAATTATTCAGAGTTTTCATTTAAAACACCGTTGTTAGAATAAAAGTAATTATTTTCAATATAATATTATAAAAAATCTATAAAAGGACGTAGTTTATTGAAACATTATTTTATTCATAGATTTTGTTAAGAAATTTGTTCATGGTTTAGAGTAATTGGTAGAAAAAGAAAGAGTGAGATCTAGACTAAATAGTCTAGTCTACTTTTTTTTTCAGTATCCCAATAGTAAATAAAAAAAATTGTCTTTGTCTTTAAATATTATTCATATAAAAGATTTATAAGAAAGTTTTATATAAATATATAGAGGCTGTCGTGGCGGGTGACTGTAAACTAATAGATATTTAATATTTTCATTTCTTCGCTCTGGTAATAAGACAAAGGCGAGACGCGGCGTCGAGTTCTGCCACTCAATAGGAAGCAACACATAAAGCCTCGAGAATTCAGTTATTCGCTTAAAATGTCAATGTTCGACAAAGTATCAGTTAATTTAGCTGTAAAAAACCTAGCCCTTAACAAAGTTGGATGTTATAAATTATATCGGCACCCACTGCTGTTAATACACGTTATTAATTCTAGTGGAAACTGAGCAAACGTTGTCATAGTGCTGTGAAATTGATACTCAAATATCTAACCAAACCAAATAGCTCTCCCCAATTGGCTATTTATGCACATATAAATTAATAACTTTAGTATACTTCCATTGGTCCACAAGGTAAGTCATTGAATATTTAAAGTTTCTTCCAAAATTTTGTTGTGAACATTTTTGTTCTTTATATAAACAAATCAAGAGAACCTTCTTATAACATTACAGCGTAACGAAAACAGCGATTCTCCTTAGAACCGCAACGACGTTGATAAATTATACAAGCTTCGTTTCAAAATATTTTTATTCTAAATTTTACATAAAGTTGTGTGTTTGAAGTCTCTCATCACCAGATTGTTTGTTAAAAAAAATAATCAAATATTTATAAAAAAAATTAACTTATTTCTAAATTAACTTATGTTCATACATTACCTACTCTCATTACACATATTCCATGAAGTAGCTTTTTAATTACGGACGAAACTACGAAGTCGAACGTATATCGAATATTGGGTCGTATTTTATTTGCGAGTTTACTTTGCAGCCTATGTCAAATAGTGGTTGATGAATGTGCGGTGTGGTTCAACATTTTGGTTATATACGTTTGATGTTTTCCATGTTGTTTTTTTATTTAGAAAGCTTACATAAACAATGAAATTGACAAAAAAATATTATTTAAATAAAAATTGCTTTAATTGTGGAATTTCACACTTCGTAGACTTGACTGACAAGTCAAAAGTCGTGTAGAGTGTCACTAATTAAAGTGTAATAAATTTGTATGTAGTGGATGAATAGAAAGATATTTTTATGACTTTGTTTCCATGTTTTACTTAAATCTTATAAAAATACCGGTTACTTATGCTGTAATTAAATTTAAAGTTGAAGTTGGCTATATTTTAAAAGATCTAAAGTCATAATTAAAAATCAGTTTCACGCTGTACTCCGTACACAGTAGAGTATGCAGAGGGAACCTAGTGTTATGACACTTCGTTCCCCACTTTTCGACGAATTCTGAAGGCGTTGCATGTTGAGTGCCGGAATTCAAAGCCGCGCTTTTGCCTCGACGCCAGTGCGAAAAAATAAAAATATACATTTAAATAAATATTTAATTTCCTCGATTGGGTAACGAACCCACAATAGTAGTAGTAATAGTAAAAAAAAATAATGTTAATTACTGCAAAGTAAAGATAATTAGAGAAGAAATTATTGATTGCTATTTAAAAATCGTCACTTGTGGAGATGGTGCCAGTCAATGTTATTATTATTTCTTATTAGAATGTCAGTGAATTTTGAATGAGAGCGCAGTTGTGTGTCTTGAATTTTTTTATCCAAGACACCATACTGCCGCGTTTTATTACGCCGACAAAATCAAATCAAATTAAAAACTATTATCTTCTACAGTATAAAGCAAAAGTTAAAAGAAAATGTCGTCGAAACGTTGAATATATTTGCGTAAAAACAATGTGAGGGAATTAAAATAACTAACAGAATCTAATCTTTTGAACTTCTACTCTGATTTGAATGACATTTACTTTGTTGTGTAGCTATTAGATCTGGGCACGATCCAAGCTATATTTGATATTGACCACTTCACACCTGATGTACACCATAGTGATGCAGGTTAACTTAACTTAACTTAACTTAACTTAGCTTCACGCTTTATCCCTTGCGGGGTAGTCAGAGAGAACGGAGCGCCAAACGCTACGGTCTCTACATACCTCTTTCGCCTCGTCCACTGTCATCAACCTCTTCATACATGCCCTTCGGGGGGTCCTCATGCTTTTTACGTGACCTTCCTCCAGTATCTTTGATACTGTGTTTTCGAAGGTCAACCGAGGTCTCCCCCTACCTTTCTTACCGCTCACTTTTCCATCATAAATCTTTTTTGCCATTCTTTCATCACTCATTCGTTCGACGTGCCCAAACCAGCTGAGCACGTTCTTCTTCATTCTCACTGTGACATCCTCGCTAGTACCTGCCATTCTGTGTACCTCTTCATTGCGGATTCGATCAGCTAAGCTGACTCCGCATATCCTACGAAGAGATCGCATCTCCACAGCATTCATCTTTCTTTCATTCTTCTTCTGTAATACCCACGTTTCGCTGCCGTATAACAGAGTCGGTACCAAAACTG
>JAAIXJ010000092.1:47775-67494 GCA_013403705.1 Heliconius hermathena | reverse complement strand
GAGCAGATGGAGTTACTGCCGAGATGATCAAATATGGTGGGCCACGCGTCTTGGACTTGTTCTGGTTTTTGTGCAACTTATGCTGGAAATCAGGGGAGGTCCCAGACGATTGGCGAGGTGCAGTCATCGTGCCTTTGTATAAAGGCAAAGGTTCACAGATAGACTGCGCAAGCCATAGGGCTATCAGTTTGATTAGCTTAGGTAGTAAAGTTTATGCTAAAGTTTTAGCGAGAAGAATGCAAGAGAGATCTGAAAGGCTGTTGTGGGAGGCCCAAGGAGGCTTTCAGATCTCTCTTGCATTCTTCTCGCTAAAACTTTAGCATAAACTTTACTACCCAAGCTAATCAAACTGATAGCCCTATGGCTTGCGCAGTCTATCTGTGAACCTTTGTACAAAGGCACGATGACCGCACCTCGCCAATCGTCTGGGACCTCCCCTGATTTCCAGCATAAATTGCACAAAAACCAGAACAAGTCCAAGACGCGTGGCCCACCATATTTGATCATCTCGGCAGTAACTCCATCTGCTCCCGCTGACTTACCACATTGTTAACTATAGGATATAATTAAATGCGTTCATAACAAAACTTGTTGAGAGTGGGCAGCATTTTTCATTGACATATAAAAATTAACAATTTCGAACAACAATAGAAAATTAAGCCTAAAAAAATAAAAAAAAGGCTTTTGTACAAAAAAATATTTTTAATCTAAAGACAAAGAAAATATCTCATGTGTCAGGCAAGATTGTATACTGTTCCCGCTTTGGTAAAGCAAAGATTTGGTAAAATAAAGCAACTCAATACACGGAATGTTATGAATCTTTGGCTCTAAAGAATATAGAATAGAAATGATAATATTGTCTAATGAAACGATTTTGCGGACTGCCACTAGTTTAAAATAAAGGTTAAAGCAGAGTTTTATAAAATATTTTAAAAACATTCATAACTTCAAACGAAAAAAAGACCTGTTGTAACTAGAAATAGTAGCAGAGGTTGAATGATTACTGTAAATATTGTTTTAAAAGTTACGTTGTGAAAAAATATTGTAAATAAACAAAACTATAATTGCATTTCGACATTCCTAAGCTTGAAATTGGTGGTTTAATATTTATATTAATGGACATTAATGATATAGACATATTTATCATGATGTAGAGTGTAATCGCATCGTCGTAGGACAGAGATAGAAACGTGAGATTGTGGTTATAATCTTAATGTAGTCATTATCTCAAGTGATAATTAAATCTACCACCATCTCACCGGTTACACTCAGATACTGTCACACTGCGCACGCAATTTCATTATTTTTTATGGTTTCGCCGAACTATTAGTTCTTCACCATATAGGCTATATATTTTATATTTTAATGGAAAGTGCCTGACACATGAGATAATTTCTTTGTCTTTAGATTAGAAATATCTTTTTGTACAAAAGTTTTTTAAAATTTTTTTTTAGGTTTAATTTTCTATTCTTGTTCGAAATTGTTAATTTTCATATGTCAATGAAAAATCTTGCTCACGCTCGACAAGTTTTGTTACGAACGCATTTAAATATATCCTATAGTGGTGCCACTATGGTATACATCAGGTGTGAAGTGGTCAATATCAAATATAGTCTGAATCGCTACACAACAAAATAAGTGTCATTCAAATCAGACTAGAAGTTCAAAAGATTAGATTCTGTTAGTTATTTTAATTTTTACACAAATATATTCAACGTTTCGACGACATTTTCTTTTAATTTTTGCTTTGTATTGTAAAAGATAATAGTTTTTAATTTGATTTGATTACAATACGACAGGTCAACCATTAAAAAGAATCTTAATATTTAAACTGTTAAAAATGTTTTTGTTTACTTAAAATACTACTACAAATTGTATCAATAGAAAGAAGAATAAATAAATTTGTTTTACGTTTTACATCCCACAAGAACGATGTTACACACCATTATCATATCTCGCGTACTGAAGAGATTGCTTCCGGTTGTGTAAGTATTATAGAGTTGCATAGTTTTTTTTAACCTTTTTCTTAATAAAATGGGTAAATATTTATTTTGCAATTATTAATGCAGTTTTTATTTATAGCTATGTTTACAATTTAATTTCTTCTTTATATACTATGTATGTATGTATATATGTAGGTTTGTATTTGTGTATGTGCATTGTAGAGATTAAACATCATATATTATCGGCCGATTTTAATAACTCTTAACCTTGAAATCGTTACTAAATATATGATAATAAAATTACACTCTTCGTTGATCTACAATCCTGAAATTGGTACGGAAGTCTTTTTGGACGAGTCAGTCGAGTTTTTCTTCATTGTACTAAAAATATAAAATATTAGTAGGCGCGCGAAGCTTCGCCCGATTATTTGTACCCTTAGGAGTGAATTCTAATAAAACCATGAAACAGGTGTTCAATAAAAAGTTTTTAAGAGTCTGAATTTCAAATTTTATAAAAATCTGAGCCGATTTAAAAAAATATTCATACAAACTACACAACCCTACCCTACCCTACAACACCTATTTCATCCCTTTAGGGTTAAAATTTTTCAAAATCCCTTCTTAGTGGATGTCTAGATTATAAAAATAAACATCTGTCCAAATTTCAGTGCTTCAGTTTCTACGTACAGCGGTTACGGCTGTGCGTGCTGCGTCTTACCTCAGTCAGTCAGGTACATTGGCAGTTCTCCTAAAATTGTTTTTTTTAACCAAAAATTATGTCATTTTTAAAAGCAGCGTGTAAAGCCGTAATTTTGCTGTCAGATGTAAGCTTGGACATTATAATGCACGTTTATTGAAGTGGCATCTATGAACAACCTCTATTTATTTTATAAATGGAATTTTTAAAAAATGTGTTAAATGGGACAATGACGATTAGTGTAGAATAATGATAAGCAACTGGTGAAAAATGATGCTGTGGTACCAATAATGATTCTTTACAACAGAATTGAAATTAAATACTTACTNATATATATATATATATATATATATATATATATATATATATATATATATATATATATATATATATATATATATATATATATATATATATATATATATATATATATATATATATATATATATATATATATATATATATATATATATATATATATATATATATATATATATATATATATATATATATATATATATATATATATATATATATATATATATATATATATATATATATATATATATATATATATATATATATATATATATATATATATATATATATATATATATATATATATATATATATATATATATATATATATATATATATATATATATATATATATATATATATATATATATATATATATATATATATATATATATATATATATATATATATATATATATATATATATATATATATATATATATATATATATATATATATATATATATATATATATATATATATATATATATATATATATATATATATATATATATATATATATATATATATATATATATATATATATATATATATATATATATATATATATATATATATATATATATATATATATATATATATATATATATATATATATATATATATATATATATATATATATATATATATATATATATATATATATATATATATATATATATATATATATATATATATATATATATATATATATATATATATATATATATATATATATATATATATATATATATATATATATATATATATATATATATATATATATATATATATATATATATATATATATATATATATATATATATATATATATATATATATATATATATATATATATATATATATATATATATATATATATATATATATATATATATATATATATATATATATATATATATATATATATATATATATATATATATATATATATATATATATATATATATATATATATATATATATATATATATATATATATATATATATATATATATATATATATATATATATATATATATATATATATATATATATATATATATATATATATATATATATATATATATATATATATATATATATATATATATATATATATATATATATATATATATATATATATATATATATATATATATATATATATATATATATATATATATATATATATATATATATATATATATATATATATATATATATATATATATATATATATATATATATATATATATATATATATATATATATATATATATATATATATATATATATATATATATATATATATATATATATATATATATATATATATATATATATATATATATATATATATATATATATATATATATATATATATATATATATATATATATATATATATATATATATATATATATATATATATATATATATATATATATATATATATATATATATATATATATATATATATATATATATATATATATATATATATATATATATATATATATATATATATATATATATATATATATATATATATATATATATATATATATATATATATATATATATATATATATATATATATATATATATATATATATATATATATATATATATATATATATATATATATATATATATATATATATATATATATATATATATATATATATATATATATATATATATATATATATATATATATATATATATATATATATATATATATATATATATATATATATATATATATATATATATATATATATATATATATATATATATATATATATATATATATATATATATATATATATATATATATATATATATATATATATATATATATATATATATATATATATATATATATATATATATATATATATATATATATATATATATATATATATATATATATATATATATATATATATATATATATATATATATATATATATATATATATATATATATATATATATATATATATATATATATATATATATATATATATATATATATATATATATATATATATATATATATATATATATATATATATATATATATATATATATATATATATATATATATATATATATATATATATATATATATATATATATATATATATATATATATATATATATATATATATATATATATATATATATATATATATATATATATATATATATATATATATATATATATATATATATATATATATATATATATATATATTGATGAAGAAAAAGTAAGTAGCTTGTAATATTCGCGCTGCTCTCTCGTAACTCTTTTATTATTTATTATTATTTTTTTTTATTTATTTCGTCGTCATCGTATCGTCGTTGTAGTCGTGTAAGTATTATGAATTGCATAGTTTTTGGGTTTTTAGTCAAATAAAAAACTATTTGCCTCAAAAGACAAAAATTATATAATAACTAATATCTGAAATATTTTGTTCACGATGAACTTATTAGAATGCATAATATCTGTTCTAATTAGTTCATCGTGTCACATTGTGACAGCGCTATTATAATAGCTATGCTGGGGGTTCGATCCCCGTTAATGTAAATTATTTTCACCGGTCCGCTCTGGCACGACAAAGTGCTGCGGTGAGTACCATCACTCAACATGCGATATCTCTCATTCGGGCGAAAAGCGGAAAACGGAGTGTCTTGACATCTTGCAATATGCAAGATAAAGCGTGTAGCTGAGAAAACCTTTTTAATTGATGTTTTGTCTATCTATAGAAGTTAATTTTAATTTAAGCCCGTTTCTAACCTGATCATGTCGCATATATCCTTATTAAATAACGTATTGTTTCATTATTTTTTAAACATTTTTAAAGTGTTATTCCACACTTAGGAAAGAAAAATACTTATTTAGAAAACGTATAAAAATTTGAACGCAGCGGGACTCCAGGAGGCGCGGGTTCGAGTCCCGCTGCGTTCAATTTTTTATAAGTTTTCTAAATAAGTATTGTTTCATTGTTCCCGACTGCTAAGGAAGGGTTATGTTTTTCACTCGTATCTTGTATGTATGTAATATTCTTTATTACCTCGTATCTCCAGAACCGCTGAACGGATTTACATATTTGAGGTATCGTTAGATTCGTATTAGCAGCCCGAGTGTTCTTAGATAGGTGACGTTAATAAAAAATAATCATGGCGGCTGTGGTACGCCATTGGACTTAGCGAAAAAAAAAAATTTCGTTTCAAATACTACAATATGGGTATCAAATTCAAGAACTCAATTTCAGGATTTCAAAAAGGTATATCATGATTATCATTATCATAATAAATTCTAATAAAAAAATTTAAAATAAAAAAATATTTGTAAAAACAAAAACCCCGACTGCATCAAACTAAAAAGAAAATAATCCTAATAAACTATTTTGCTTGTTTATTTTCTTTTTAGTTTGATGCAGTCGGGGTTTTTGTTTTTACAAATATTTTTTTATTTGTTATAAATAATGGAAGTTTTATCAGCTACACGCTAAAAGGCAGAAGCCTTAATTACTGTAACACGTTTTATCATTGAAAAATTTTCGTAGGAAAATTGATCTAGTATTAAATCGAATCAACGTCACACTATCTAAAAGCATCAGGCAAATATGTACTAAAGGCCCTTTGGTTTGCATATTTGTATTAACTTCCACGTGTAGATCACGTGTGTTGTTTGTTACTGATGTATTTTCTTTTCTATATCAAATTTGTGTGACTTACAGACTTTCAAAAAGTGTAAGAGACAATATAGGAGATAAGTATTTTATGAATAAATTATAACACAATTATTCACAATAAGTGTGGTAAAAAAGACTTTTTCTCACGTTTAGCTCAAGTACCAGTGGTTTCATAATTTATAAGTCAATAAAATCCAGGAAGATCATATTTCATTTTTGATTTCATAGGTATCGGATAGCAATATCTCGTTCATAAAGCATCACTTAAAATGTCAGCCGATTCTAATAATATATAGTAAAGAAATGCAGAAATCTTTTTTGGGTTGTTGCCGTCCCGTCAAGTATTTAGTAGGTAATTAGTGAAATAGAAAAAGCAAGCATCAGCATTCTCTACATAGCATTAAATATCTGATTACTATCTGAAACTTTGTTCGTAACCGATGAAACTGGTCATAAAAATACTTTAAATAAATAAAATAAAATTTATATTTTTATACCTCGAAGAGATATATCAATATTTAAAGCAACATATTGACACGATATTGAATCAATATTCATTCTTTATAAAGAGCTGTGTGAGCAGTTTACTCGGAGCTCGGAAATCCCTGCGAGGTTTTAATAAAAGAATATTAACTCCTAGTTTTCGGTAAGTTAATAGTACATAAAGTAGGTGTACGTTAATGTAAATAAATGTTGTAATAATATTTATCTTTAAGAATATTGTAAAATATTTTACAATAATTTCAAAATTTTACACGAGTCCTATATCTTGTCGGATAGGCAAATGTAACCTAGTGTTAAAACATTCTGCCTACACTATACAGTTAGATAATTCTCAACACAAGACATAAAATAAATTATTAGCATTTATTAAATTAAAATTAAATCAGCTTCACGCTGTATTCCGCACACAACAGGGCAGGCAGAGGGAACCTATTGTTAAGACACTCCGTTCCTCACTTTCTGCCAAGTTCTGGAGGCATTGCGTGTTGAGTGGCAGAACTCAACGCCGCGCTTAGCTTCGACACCAGAGCGAAGAAGTGGAAATATAAATTTAAGTAAATATTTCATCTTCGTGTGGGGATCGAACTCACAACCAGTCGGTTTTACAGTTACACTTCGTGCCGCTGCGCCACGACTGGCCACAATTAGCGTTTATCTTATCAAATAAGTGTAATTTCATAACATATTTATTTATACACTATTGGAATTTTATTTATTGAAATAATAGTTATGTTAGTTTCCTTGATTTTCAGGCTAAGTAGAGAAAACGTTGTGTTCAGGCACTCCATTCCCCGGTTCTCAATTTTTAATAAAAACAAATAAAAAAATATTTTTGTCTACTTGAACAGAGAAATGAAAACTTCTGAAAACATCTTCTGGAAACAAATTTGATATATTATGCAATTCGAAGTAATTCGAGCGTATAAATATTTTTATCAATTCTATTTCCATATTGAAAGATGAAACTGATATTTTATGTCATAAACGTCGTTTTGTTTACTGCCGGCAATTTCCACTCGTCTGACAAATTGATACACGTCGGGTCAAACAATCGCGAGCCTTTCCCCAAATGACTTACCCTTAGGGATGTTTTTATCTATAATAGCTCCTAGAGTTGACTGTAGTATTTTTATGACATCTAATAAAAAAATTGTCTCGTTTAAAAACAAAAACACTACGACGACAAAAACATATTCATATTATTTGTTTGATTATATATTTAGAGGCCATAGAGGTTTTGAGGCCATCGTGGTGCAGGGCATAAGCGTGCGTCTGTAAGCGCAAAGGTTGCGGGTTTAATTTCTGTTGGTTCGGTTCGATTTCGGAGTGAAATATTTAATATTTTCTTTACCAAGCTCTGGTACGACGCGAAAGAAAACGTTGAGTTTCGCCACTTAGCACACAATACCTTAAAAATTCTACAAAAAATCGCAAATCGAAGTGGCTTAATAGGAAAGGTTTCAGATTTGCAGGTTTCCTCAGAAGCTCTGTGAAGCTTAAAAAAATGCATATAATTAAAAAAAACATATTAAATATGTAACACGATAAAATAAATGAAAACACATAGTTTAGAAATTAATACATAGTTGTGGGTTTGATAACCACCCAAGGCAATGAAATATTGCCATTTCGTCTTTTTCGCCGCAATATTTTACCAGGGTAGGGAGCTCTGGTAAGATAGTGTGGCGGAAAACGGAGAAACTACTGTCTAGATTTGTCGGATGTTAAAATATATGTATAGTCTTCAAAATATATAGTCTTTCTTCTTACTTTTTATAATTTACGCTATATTCTTTAAACTACAAGACATAATATATGTTGCTAATTATATGTAGAAAAACTATTTCATCTAAATATTTAAGCTATTTTAACCAAAATATCACTGATATCCCTTACTTAATGCTTTTAAGAAAAATACATTTCTAGAGTCTAAACAGACGCAAAAAATATTTATGATATTTTTTTAGGCCTAAGGGAACAACATAGCGTATAACATTTTTTGTTTCTTTAAATATATATTAATAACCAATACAAAAATATTTATTTTACTTCCATATTTCTCTTGGAACATAACAAAACATATTAACTTTCGTAATAAATACAAGTTACATTTACGTTTAACGTTCACTGTAATTACCTTTACAGGTAGGAGCGGGTACGTATTTGTTTTGTTGTAGCAAATCCGCTGAAACCAAGGATTTGTTCGCTGTAATATACGTTCCGAGTGGAGCAGTAAGCTGTCGCTGTATGTTCGAGAGAAGCCTTCAGAATGCTATTGAACACTGCTCCATTGATATATTTATTACAGATGATTTTAAAATACAATATTTATAATACTATTTTTCTCCATTTAATAATTTCGTAGTGTGATTTAGTATGATTAAATGAATAAATTACTTATTAAATGAAATACTAATAGTAACAGACGTATTAAATAAATACAAGTGTAAAGAAATCAAACACCTCGAGGCTTTTACAAAACTTATATTTCTTCCAGAGTTAAATACTGTTAAGCTTGTACAATGTCTATCTTAAATTCTAATACAATAAATTATTCTAGAGATCCTCTTTATTCTTTCGCTCCAAGTCTAAAAGTATATCTAATTATTATAAAATATTATTATATAGTTATTATAATTTTCCGACTATATAAAACGTCATTTTTATTAATGTTCTCTCGTGACAGTTCTATTTTATTTCTTTAAAACATCTTTTTATTCAACAAAGAGGTTGATTTACATTTTTATAATAAATTATTGCGAATATTAAAACTAATTAATATAAAATCATTACACAAGTATATATGATTTTTTACACAATTTATAAAAAACCGCAAAGAGGCATGGTAAAGCGATTCTTATTTTTATAACATTTTTTATGTCACGACTCCCGTTAATAGCTTTCTTACGACATCTGTAGCGGTCAAAGGAGTCACCGAAGCTCCATTACAATTAAACCATTTTCTCTCAATATCCTATTGCAAAGCAATGACTTCTTTTTTGTCCTTTTACGGTGTTTCATTTGTAACAAGAGACATTTCGTACTCCCCTATAAAATTCTTTAAAGTAACCAAATTGAATATTTGTTTCTTTTATTTTGAATACTTCGCCAGTAAAAATATTTTATAATTATAACGAACACTAGAACAATTGAAAAATAACGTTATGGAACGTGTCGCGCTTTACTTATTGTATTTTTAATTTAAGTGACAAAAAGAGAAGCTAGACAATAGAACAAAACTGAATTGAAACCTCGATTGTGCTAATTAAACAGAAGCGCAGTTACATTTGTGGTAAATCTCTTTCACAATCCGTCCCCGCCGTGTAAAATATTCCTGTCTGCATGTAACAACAATAGGTAAGGTTTAAAAATATCACAGTCGGTTTTGCTCATAGCAGACGAATGGTTTGCTTTGTTAATATTATATTATAATATTATATTTTTGGCCGTGTGATCCCGGCCTAGAATAGGATCATCCTGTTACTGGTGGTGTCGTAAGAGGCGACTAAAGTACGTGTGGTAGAGTCACGTCGCCAGCAATGGCAACACGCATGGGCAGACTCGACCGGATCATTACCACCCCCGACATTTAAAACCGGCGTGAAGTAGTGGCTTTATGCCATTGCGTTTCGCATTAGGTAATGCCGGGCTCCGGAGTCCAATCCACCTTACAGGCAGGCCACGCACCTGCAGCTCCTCTGGTGTTGCACGGAGTCGTGGGCGGCGGTAATCACTTACCATCAAGTGACCCCAACGCTCGTTTGCCTTCTCTTTTCCATAAAAAAATATATATATATATATATAATATACTTCATAGAATATTATAAACATTATTACATGTTTTTTGTTTTCTACTTCGTGTTGTATCTCGTATGTAACAGGGTAGGCAAAGGGAGCCTTGTGCTAAGACATTCTACTGTCCTCTTTCTGCCGATTTCTTGAGGCATTGTATGTTGAGCGGCGGAACACAACGTCGCGCCTTTAGAGGGAAGAAATGGAAAAAATAACTATATCATTTTCTAGAATAAGAATCGAACTCACACCTCCCCAAGCGAACTTGTCGCGTTTACAGTCACACATTTCATTAAATATTTCACATTTTCGCAGGCGAAGATTCTGCCTCTAAAAATAAAAGTAAAACAAAATTTTGTGACAGAGTACCGTTACCGTAATTTATCGACAGAGATGTTATATTGAAACTAAATTATCAATTAAACTAAGGAGAAAAGATAAAGATAGTTGACAGAAATATGAAATATAAAAAAAATAAAGAGTAATGACCATATATCGTTACAGTGTAAAATTCTGAAAAAGTATTATTCGCTTTCAGATAATATTTGCCATATTTATTGTTATTGGCGACAGATTACTGCCAATTGTCGCGGAAAAATTACGATTGTGGATTTATGCAACGAAACAACGGCCACATTATTCAAGTGCGGTTTTATACCCAATTACACGGTTATTCAATTACGAAACAAATACTTCTGATACAACATTACGGTCTATTTCAGATATAGAATATTGTTTTCCGTATTTTATAAAATCTAATTGTGTTTTGTCGTACGCCCACGAAGGTAGCTTAAGGCCCACAAGTAGCAATTGCCTTTTGAACGATCATTGAGGTTCTATATTTTAACTATCTTCAAAAAAAGGAGATTATCGATTTGACATGTATGTTTCTTTGTAATATCGTTGGAATCAGAGGGTATATAAGAGGAGGTTGATGACATTTGACAAGGTGCATGAGGTATGCAGTAGCGTTTAAAAGCAAATAAATGATTGATGTTTATATGTTTATACGCCATATCAAGATAATCTTTTTTAATTCAAATGAGGTACTTAAAACTGTGAGGCCAGTCGTGGGGCAAGGGCACAATTTACCACGCAATGCCTCTAGAATTCGGTGGAAAGTGGAGAGCGGAGTGTCCTAACACTAGGCTCCCTTTGTCTACCTGGCTCTCTCTGTATACCCTACTACATGCGGGATACAGTGTGAAAATGAAAAAAGAACATTCCAACTTAGGGAATATAATTTCCAATTGTATTGGAAATGCATGGATATAATAAAATACTCGTATATATGGCATAAAGAGCTCCAAAAAATTTATCTCTATCGTTTATCGTAATGAATTAATGAGCATTTTTTTTTCTTTTTCAATTTGTTTTTTTTTTATTTTTATAATTATTTCAGAATTGTACCCATTGTATTCATGCATTTCTGGAGGGGACTAGGGTAATATGTTACCTTAGTTACTGACGTGTATTTTAAGTCGCCTTTATTTTATTACTTTCCAATTCATTTTTATTTAAGTTTTGTTAAAAAAAAAATCTTAACATTACTCAGATAAAAATAATAAATGGTACATCTAGCTTTATTATATCTTCATACTAAATACAATGCAAAGCTGGCTTTATTTTACAGAAAAGTTCTTAACTGTATTTTCTGTAAAATTTAGTATCCGCTTATAAAAAACAGAAATAAAAAGGAACTGTTTCGTTTAAGTACTAGATTCTGTTATCCGCGCCATCAGTTGCAGTCTTAAAATACATGCACTCTATTTAGATACGCCGCTGATAGTACTAACTCTAGTATTTCCTATTTGGATTTGACGTTTATTTCATTTTACAAATCTGATATCAAGAAACATTTTACTGCGAAGAAAAAGAAGAAAAGAAAATAAATTTCAAACATTTTCTAACCCCTATTCAAAATTTGAATAAACATGGTTAATTCTACTGATACACATTTTATTTTGAAACATCAACATGGGTGGTGCGCCATAAATCAACATAATTTGTTCCAAGAATATGACTGCTGCTGTCATATTGTAAAAATATCTTATCAAATAAACAAGGAAGGTTTGAAACCTTATATGGCTTAAAATTATATTAAAAAAAAAATTAAAAATTAAATTAGCTTCACGCTGTATCCCGCACACAGCAGGGTAGGCAGAGGGAACCTAGTGTTAAGACACTCCGTTCCCCACTTTCTGCCGAATTCTGGAGGCATTGCGTGTTGAGTGGCAGAACTCAACGCCGCGCTTAACCTCGACACCAGAGCGAAGAAATGGAAATATAAATTTAAGTAAATATTTCATCTCCTCGAGTGGGGATCGAACCCACAACCAGTCAGTTTTGCAGTCACACCTCGTGCCGCTGCGCCACGACCGGCCTCAAATTATATTCTTGTTGCTCAATTTGCTTAAAACTTAATGTGAACATTTCACACGAAATATCCATTCAATATAAATATATAAAACTGGTCCGATAGTTAGTGACTGGCAGACAAACAGACACGGCGCTGCGTAGAACACTGAAATACTGCATGAACATTTGTCAGGAGTATAAGGAGACACTAATTGCGGATTGCCCAGGACTCCTATGAGAACGAGAAAACAGGATTTTACATTTTATAGTTCACATGAACAAAGTTTCAGGCGGCCATTAGTATATAATATATTTTGGATGCTTAGTTCCCAAGAATAAACTTTTTGCCTTCCTATTATTTTACCAATAATCTATGTGAGTAAAAAAAGATAGTTTAAAAAAAGTAGGTATATTATTTCAAAGCGGCATACATTTATACTTATTTAGAAAACGTATAAAAATTTGAGCGTAGCGGGACTCGAATCCGCGCCTCCTGGAAACCGACCAGGCGCTCTGACCACTAAGCCTTACGTTCTCATCAAGCTACGTTGAAATTTTTATACGCTTGTTACAACTTATTTAGGTTGTTAGCATCTCTGTAGGGAGATTTTTACAAATTTCCGCTACCCAAAGATAATTTACTAAGAATTATCATCTGGCAAGAAAGAATGCTTCACTTTACACATTTAATTTCTGAGCAATAAAATATTTAGTAATTTATGGACAATAATTAATAGAAGAACAGTTTCACATTTATTTTTCTCTAAAATGTTTTTAGCAACCAAAATAATTTAGGATACGTCCATGAATAATTAAGGTACCATTAATTATTACTTCTACCTTAAGGTAGTTAATTATGAAAGTATTTGGGCATAAGGAAAATTAACCGACTACTAAAGCTTGGTTAGTTGAAATGCGTATTTGTTTTTTGTATGAGTGTCACGAAACGAATACGGGATGGGATTTTTGGTAATATAACATGCTTATGATTATATGCCGAGAATGCAATATAGAATATGAGGTGTGCCCGAAGTTTTGCTTAAATGTATGTAGAGATCAATAAAAATACTCAAACATAATTTTTAGATAACATAATTATAAAATTAACCCGCACCTCTCCAAAACCATCCAAGAGCTCTGAACAACTAAGCCATACGTTCTCATCGGTCTATGTCGATAAATTTTATATATTTTTAATACTTCACAAATGTAAAAAATTCCAAGCAAGACAATATATCAATTCTTCTACACCTGATATTGCATCATCATAATTTTTACTCTCGTTTAATTTGTCGATTAACTTGTAATGAACCGTTTTCTCCACTCTTGTATAGTGATAGTGTCAACTTTATCTTTCACTTTTAATAAATGGAACACTAAAGTAAAATATCAAGAATTAAATATATGACGATGCATTCAGTACAAGTGGTATAGGCAGGTTGTCAAAAAGCAATATAAATGGCCTTAAGCCGAGCAAGGATTCCAATGAAGGGTCAAACCTACACTACGTAAACTATAGAGTGTTCACACAAATGCAAAGCGAATTTAGAAAACTAATAGTGTTAGACTGAGTGCTTTGTTCCGTGGGAGAGCAATACTGGGAGTATTGCTCTCCCACGGAACAAAGCGTTATAGACAGAAGTAGTTCAGTGGTATTTTCTTAACTTACTACCTTACTTTCCCTGTTTTAGCTTTGTAGCTATAAAGTAATAAAAACGATGCAGCAAGTCCTAGAAGATAAGGGGATGAAATCCGTAAATGATATTAAAACCCATTGCAACTAAGCTAACACGTGCTTGCAAACAGACACATTTAACTATTCCGATTTTCAATATTGGTATATTGCATGCGGTGCCTTATAAAATGAGACTGACTTTTTATAATTACAGGTAAACATCTTATTATACCTTTCCTATTGTAACGATCCATACCAGAAATAAAATGTGTAGGTAAATTCTAAATAATAATAATTTATATAATGAAAAAATATTATAAATATAATTTAGAATATTATTTAATTTATAGATTAAGAAAGATACAATCTTAAAAATAATAGTTTAGTTCAGTTTTTTAAATACGCGTTCCGTTCACAAGTAAATGTTTAGAGAAGTTTTAATTTATTTAGAAAACGTATAAAAATTTGAACGTAGCGGGACTCGAACCCCACTTTAACATCCCTTTTTTCCAGGAGGCGCGGGTTCGAGTCATCATCAAATTTGTACCTAATGGTTCTTTTCTGTGACACAAATACAATAAGTATTCAATTTTTGAAAAATAATTTTGGAATTTTCCTTTATACGTGCCGTAAATTTTAACTTCTTAACAAATTTCGTAATTGTATATCAACGGGAAGTACCTTATAGTTATGATAGAAAATGCGACAAAAAACGAAGCATAAACCCTCATATTTCATCGTCATTTGATTGCGATGATTTAGAAGATAGATTTTTTGTGCTCTAAGGGAATATAGACTTGAACATTGAGGTATCTAACCTTTAACCGATCTTGTACAAAATAGTCTTGACAGACGGACAGACGGACAAACAACAAAGTTATCTTATAAGAATTTTGAGGTATGTACCCTAAAATACCCTTGGCACATACATACATGCAACATACAGGTGCAATAGTGCAATGTCGGTACGTGTCGCTTGTAAGTTATGAAATAATACTGCGGGATATTTTTATAAACAGTGTCAGAGCATTTTTTTCTTGAGACACAATTTTTTAGAGGTTGCTCCCAAAAGTTATTTTTTTTATACGTTTCTTAAAAAAATATTAATAACATAAACGAACGAACGGACTGAAGAACCTATTCAAAATATTTCTTTGAATATTAAGTCATTCTTTATCACTGTGTTAAATAATTACGAATTAAGCTAGACTGTTACGAAGGTAATCTTCACCAACAATTCAATTTAGTTTACTTTGTAGTTAGTACTATGAACAATTGTACTTTAAGAATACGTAAATTTATCAACAGTCAAATAAATAAGACGTTTCTAAAGTCATTCTTTTGGACTTACAATTGAACTGTAACCATTCGAGCATTGTTAGAAAAATATTACAATGTTATGTTAAATTTATTATAAGTATAGATTACACTTACATGACGTAATTAACTTTTAGCAAATAATAATTCAACAATATGTTTTATGCGTTATCAACATTCATTATCATATGTAGTCAATAGATATCATTGCGTATGTTTCTTTTTTTTTTTCAAATATAAATATCTTTAAAACTTTAAGTACATTATTTTTTGATAGTGTAGCGGTAACCTTTCCAAATTATAAAAATATATTTTTTTATGCACAGCTATCACACACAGCCATCTATTTGAATTTCATCTAACATAAAATTATATTAACCGAAAACGATGTTGTGCTAAAGTATTAAAATGATTAATATTCCTCCCGTCGTAATTAGTGTTTAACTCCCACAGAATGTTTTTTGCGGAGTTAAACACTAATTACGACGGGAGGAATCTTAATCGCTCATCAACCTTTCCAAACTATAAAAATATTTTTTTTATGCACAGCGCCATCTATTTAAATTTCACCTAACATAAAGATAACGTTACGTGTATGAAAGAGAGTATCAAGATTCGTTAGTACCTAATATTAGTTGTCAATAGATAGCGTTACTTGTATCGATTTTTTACTATCTCAAATATAAACTTCTTGAAAACTTAAACACTTATATCTTTTGATAGAGTGAAGCGATTACAATGAAATAAACACTAATATAAAAGTTTCTTAAATTTATTGTGTACTTTTTACGTGATGCGTGTTGACATAAACAGATAAACAGACAAACAGATAAACAGACAAACAGACAAAAATTCCAATTTTTTTTTTAAATATTTTCAATGTACAGAAACGACTTTTCTACAGATTTATTATAAGTATAGATTTACGATTTATACGACTATTAGAGTTCATTGACCCTATGTTTTATTATTAACTAAGATAGTCACAACCGACTGCTGCTTGGCTTCGCTGGTACTAATGTGCTTGGCTAAGTGAATTGCTATGGCATTTAATTTTATATATGTTATATTTAAATAATTTCGCGTTGCCTTTCGTTGCGTCAACGTTAACACTTAGTGTTTGATGGATAGGTGTGTGATGCTGCTTTATGTCCTAGTACTGGTCTATGTAGTAGTGTCCGCCCGTCTCATACACCCGTGTGGTGCTATTTTATGTCCTAGCTCTGGAGTTAATATATAGTAGTGTCCGCTTATTTGTTCAACGCTTGGTTTTATCGTAGAAAACATAATGCGTCAATCGATTGATGTCGACGACATACTTATAATATATAGCCGAGCATCACTGGTGGTGACATATTTGGTATAAACGAATTCTTTTAGTAGTGTTGGATTCTGCTGCTGAGTTTCTTCCGCCAGTTCTTCTCAGCACTGAGGTTCTTTACTGAACTGGTAGTAGAATCGTGCCTATTCGGATTCCCTGACTGTTCCAGCGATAACTGAGTATTTTCAACTAATGATTTCTATATTACATTCCCACACCTCTGAGTCTAGTGTCAGTTCAGAAAAACAGCTGCAGGGTGTGTGCTGTGCGTGTTATTCTACGACGGTTCTGTTTAAAAGAGGCGTTACAGTAACAATGAATATAAATTATATAATATTAATAATGTAACTAAGGCATATAATAAGAGCACTACACAGGTAATAATTGTAACAAGAAATATACTATTATACATTAACAAATTCATACGGAATTAATAAATCCGTCACATTATAGATACATATATAATTCAATATTATTAAGATACGATAAGTAAATATATAGTTATAAGAAAGATACACGAACGTTAAATGGGTATATTGATACAACGCCCTCTAAAGAAACAAACTGAAGTGGATTCATATAATTGGCCGCCGGGCGGTAGGGAGTTCGATCTGATATGTGAAGCAGAGAGTTAGACTACGTTCTTTGAGTCAGTTATTTAATAATTGATCGTTCACAAAAGCATTATAAGAATCACAAATATTAACTATTCCGATCCGTCCCGGAGGGTTGGGTTGGGAGGGCCGAACGGCCGGAATCCACGGTAAGTGGCGGGTGCCGGGCCACTCAATATCCCCCCTTAGTTATAACTATCAGTAATGACTGGGTATAACAGAGAGGAGGATAGGACGTCTACGATATTCTTTAGAAATATCACGTGAGAATGAAACGGACAGACAATGACATTTTATTTATCATATTATAATATCTTTTATTTGTATTTATATTAAACTTATTGAACATTTAATATTAACATTGTTACCTCTGAATCTCTTAAAGATCTCGGATTACTTACGATCACTACGAAAGGGTTCTAACTAAATTAGACTTATCACGGCCCATACTAAAATATTAAAATTATTATTTAAATAATTTTATTTAAATATTTTATTGAGTACTAGGGTGGGATGTCAGTTACACTATGAAATAGTATCCAATGTCGTTATGTGTGAAACTATGCAGCTGCGTACATAAATTATTGGCCAAAACGCTTGTTAGCAGATCAGGGTCACATAAGTACTTTTTAAATTTTTAATTATACTTTTTTAGCATTATGTTAACATACCATTATGTTTTTACAATAAGAACACGACATTATCGGTTTATTACGGTTACCATCCGCACTGCAAAAATGTTTTTTTTCAGCTTCACACTGTATCTCGCATGTAGCAGGGTATGCAGAAGAAGCCTAGTGTTAAGACACTCTGATATCCACTTTCCTTAAACGTTTATAAATCCTGTATATGTTTAAACATATATGATCATATAACATGTTATAATTAGTTAATAAACCCATGTACACTAAAAGCGTTCTCGGATAATTAACTATCTCATTAAGTTAAAAGGCCGTCACATGAGAAGGTAAAAAATATAAGTAATATTTCGATAATGATTTAATTACAACATTTCTATTTGACCTGCGAAAATGAAAAAGAAGAAATATAATATGCTAAGTTAAATTTAGATTCGTTTAAAATGATAAAAAATATGTTTATCACGTGATTTGTATAAAAATATTTCTAAAATACTTTATAATTGTGTCTACGGTACTTTGATATTATTATTTTACATTTTAAAATTTATTGAGCTAACATAGCTAACTCTTTTTGTTAACTAACATTTTATTGGAATATATTAATTAGAATGTATTTTAATAAAATTTAAAACTTTTATAGGTACTTATTTATTTAGTTTTGATAGTACGTCGCTTTGCGCACTATCCGGAAACTATTACAAATGCCGGATATTCCAGCCGGACACAGCCCTTATTTGTCATTTCCGGAAAAGCTATATTCCTAAGCGTTTAAAAACATCTTACTTTCGTAAGACACTTGTCCTACTATTGTACTTATATATATATATATA